>LPNX010487974.1:0-14442 GCA_001517045.1 Pseudotsuga menziesii | reverse complement strand
TCGATAGGCTACAACAATAAAATACATTTAGAATATTCTTCGAAGTTACAATTTTTCAACACTCCCCCTTAACGAGAAGGGTATTCTACTGACAACAAAAACATCAACTGTAGGAGCAAGGAGCGAGAGAATCTTGAACAACATCAAGGTGATACATCTATTCGTCATTGGAATTTTTAAACAATCATCAGCAACTGGAATAGTTACTGGAACATCTTCAACATCTTCAGTACTGGAGAATCATCTTCTACATCACTGAGCCTTCATATTTAATCTTCATCTTCTGTAGAACTCAGTCACTCAGTCCTTTGCAGCAACACCTGATCTCTCGATCAACATCATCATCAACAACAACATAACCTACAAGACACATGATCCAATTATGGGATGATCAATTCCTATCTCTTTAGGACATAGGTTCAAAGACGATGCAATCTTGAGCCACTTATGGGATGGTCAATCCTTCTCAGTTTAGGACATAAGTATAAGGATGATACAATCCTGAACAATTACACAATGGTCAATCCCTCTCACTTTAGGACATAAGTCCAAGGATGATGCAATCCTACCACTTCATAGAGACAAAAGTCTATGGATCACTTTAGGACTAATGTCTAGGAATGATACAATCCATCTGCAACATCATCAACCAACTGCCCCTTTTGAAAAGGGTCCACAACATCATCAAGTTGCTCCCCCTTTCAAGGAGTGTCCATAACATCACTATTCCTCCTTATGAGGAAGGTCTTTTCGAACTACACCAAGCCTCTCATGGAATTGTTCAAACTTTACTCGAGACAGAGGCTTATTCAACACATCAAAAACTTGCTCATCTGTACTGACATATTGGAGCTTTACAACTCCCTTCTGTAGCATATCTGTATGTAAAAATATTGGGATTTTATGTACTTTGAATTGTCATGGAACATTGGGTTCTTCATCATCTTTATACAACTCTGGTTCTCACATAGAATCACTGTGGTATCCAACTCCAAGTCAAGTATACCTGACATCAACTTTTGAATCCATATGGCTTCACAACTAGCATAACAAGTTGCTATATACTCTGCTCCATCTGTGTTGAGAGAAACACTGGGCTGCTTCCTGCTAAACCATGAGATCATGGCAGATACCAGACAGGAACATCCACCTGAGGTGCTCATCCTGTCTGAGGTACTTCCAACCCAATATGCATCTACATAACCATGCAGTCTGTAGTCATGGTCTCCAACATAGTATAGACCAAAGTCTATCTTACCTTCTAGGTACCTCATCACATGCTTTGCAGCTATCAGGTGAAGACGTCTAGGTTTAACTAGATAATGACTCAAGGTGTTCACAACAAAGCATATATCTGGCCTGGTATTCATCAGATACATCAACGAACCAACAATTTGTCTGTACTGAGTCACATCTAATAACTCTGATGATTCATCAGATAACAACTTCAGGTTGGTATCCATGAGTGTGGCCATGGCTTTACAATCCAACATATCAAATCTTTTTAAGATTTCCATAACATACCTTCCCTAGAAATAGCTTGTGAATCCACATTACTTCACTACATGATGAACATGCTGCAATGTACTCAACCTATTCATGAGATCATACCTAGTCCTAAACATCCCGCGGTTCTCTTTTCATCCTCAACGCTTCCTCTTTGCCTCTACAATGAGTTCATCATGTCATGTCATCAACATATCCCAGTCTTTCGCATTCAACCTTAAAGGTTAGAACCCACTTTACTCTTGGTAAATCCTTAGTCCATTAGGAAGTTTTTCATCCTGTTGTACCATGTCGAACTTATAGATCTTCTGCAGTCACTCCCCCTAAAGCAAAGCATCATCCTCCCTCTACATTTTGTACTCTATGTATCGAAACATTTTGTACTGGAGTGATGGGTAGCATCCTCTGCTTATGGTATTCTATATATCCATCTCAGGTCACTAGATACCAAGATCATTTATATTGAACTTTGTTTAAAATTTCCTCTTGCACCCATCTATGAGCTTGTTGTCTTCTATAGGCTTCCATCTTCACCCTTGTAGAAAAGGTTAAGATATTCATCACTCTAGGTGATCTTCAAGCTCCTTATGTAATTGTATGTGATTATCTATGGGTGCCTTCTGAGATCGTACAAATCCTATTATGCACATGTGGTTCTTTGCTCGATATATACTTCTACTACACTAGAGAAGTGTGTCTAGTCAATGGAGTATGGAATGCCATAGTCTACTTCCTCTTTCTGAGAGAAACCGTGAACCCTTTTTGTATACTTGTTCTTGTAGATCCACATGGAAGACAATATGAACTTCCCTTCAGGTCATGAAACCAAATCTTAGAAATCATTCCCCATGATCAACTAGTACTCTTTGTTCATAGTTTCCTCCATTTATCCTTGGCTACTTCTTCATAGTTGGAAGGGCCTGCATCAATGATGTCACTCAACTGTGCCAGATAACTAGAGTGTATATGAGGCCTCTTACTTTAGTTGGAAGTCATGTCATACTTTTCTTCATATTGAATTTTCTCCCATGCCCAAGGCGGTCTTCATCTCTTGAGGTGTATCTACCTCTCTCTTATATTCTTCCGAAGCTCTTTCTTTTGTCACGGTGTCTCTAACCCATAGAGCTTCAGGTTCATCTTCATGTATGTTTATTGGAGTGAATCTTGAATTTCCCTCACTTGTTCTTCTTCTCTTTTAGCATATTGTATGCGATCTTTCCTACAAGTCAAAAGCACCAGTTGCATGGTTAGAAACATTTCATAAGACATATTCATAATGACAAATTCTTATGAATAAAGATATAATCATGCAACTATTTTATCCAATACAACATTTATCCATATCCCATATACACACAGAAAGTTTTCAGATTCCTTTCATCTCTACCATAATATTATTGAGATTGTGCACTAATCCCAATATGTCAGCAAATAGGTTTCATTCTAGATAAGTAGCAATGGAGTGTTGTATAGAACCATAGGATACCCATGCATATTAGTAGTATATTGTTCATTAATGCAAACATTCTATCATGCATAATACATTTCATAGATATGTACACAACTAAGCAATGTCATATAAGCAACTAGATTTATAGGAAAAGACAATTCAAATACTTATCATTGTTTGTTTGGTAGATTCCTTCTTGATCCTTGTGTCCTGGAGCAATCTACTGATTCTGGGAACCTGTGTACTAGTTCTGAGTGTCGCTAATTTCATTCTTTATTATCCAAATACTGAAATGGATAAGAGTATGATCTTTTTCTTCACCACTAGAATTCATATTCCTCATCACTTGAGGAATCTTCAATGGTGTGAGCATGATGTCTTTTCTTATTTGACTTATTCTTAAATAAGCCTCTATTTTTGGGACAATCTCTGGTGTAGTGTCCTTTATCATCACAAGTGTAGCATCGAATGTTGGAAGGATCTCTTCTGAATTCCTTTTGTCTTCTGTTGTGATGATGGCTCTCCTTCTTTCTATGATTTATTCTGGAGTGAACTGTGAGATCTTCACCTACAATTACTCCCATATTCTTCTCTCTTGTTATGAATCGAGCTTCTTCTGGTGTGAATTCTTTCCATAGTCTGCTGAAAGATATCGACTTATTTCTTGCACATAATCCTTGAATGAATGAGTCCCATGATTTTGGGAGGCCATTCAAAGTGGTCATAACAATATCGCTTTCTCTTTGACTGCTTCAAGTTGTTCTTTGATTTGGTAAACCCTTGTGAAGTGGGGCTGCATGGTCTCTGAGTTCTGTATCTTCACATTCTTCAGTTGGTTCCTTAATGTCACCTTCATGTTGATATTCTTTCCTTCGTACCAAACATATCCTTGGGATTCTACAAGTATGATACATGTGAGATTCAATGAAGGCGAAAATAATCCTATTGGCTTTGACTAAGTCCTTCTTGTGCTTTGTCTTCATCTCCCTCTGGATCTGCAACTTCTTCTTTGACATAGTTCTCCACGTCATGCTTATTTAGGTATGAGAAGCACTCTACACTTCCATGCTAAGAGTTTGTTGGTTCCTTCAAGCTTGTTCTCAATCTTTGTATTGTTTGTGATCATCGTGATAAAAATGAGAGCCTCAAATGGAAATAGAGAGGATATAACCTACCAATGAGATTGCTTCAACTTGATGCTTGCTTGAAAGCTTTTCAGGAATACTGCTTTTAGTGGACTTAGGGTTTGATAGAGAAACCCTAATTTTTCAACTTAGGTATCTTTCAAATCTGATTGGATGGAAAGATGCACCTCCTCAAGACAAGTTGAGCAACATACTCGTTTTCCCACAACTTTGAACAAAACTGCAAAATATCTGATGCCCTAGTTTTCCCTAGCAGTAGTGTTAGGTCAAAAATTGAAAATACACAAAATGAGAAAATTCTTCCATAGAAATATGCATCCTCCTAGGGCGAGTTCGATGGTCCTCCTTTTTCAACTGATTGGTGGAGGGAAGTATCCGAAACAAAATCCCTATTTGTTTTCTAGTTTCTTCTGTAGATATGACGAATCTTGTTTATGCTATAGCTTTGAAGTTTCCTCTCCTCAAGATCTAAAAATTCATCCTGTAGTATCTTGGTTTGTTGTCTTTCCAACCCCATAGGTTAGATAAAAATTGGTTTCACCAAGTGGGACTTATGTGAAGTTTTTCAATGTGACTTATTTCAGGAATGTTCAACATAGATAACTTGTATGGACTTCCATGTGTCATTGTTTCACCTTCAAGGTCTGAAAATTTTATCACAGAAACTAAAGTCCATGCCCTATCTGCAACATCTCGCAAATTTCATTTGGAGCTTCCTATCTCGAGATATAGCAATTCTCCCTAGGTCACTTGTTTAAGGATGGATTCCGGGAGAGGTTGAAACACTGAGTTGGAGGAATCATATATCCTATATTATAGCGAATATGAGGCTTATAATTTTACATAGGGTACAAAAAGATTTCATATTTGTCCTACCAAAGTTTCAGCTCCTCATCCTTCTCTAATATAGATTTATATCGAAGTACCAACATGACTAGAATTTGTCTTCTAGGGTTTTCAACTTGAAACCCTAATCTTCAATAGTTGTAGCTGTAGTAGTGTTTTGGCTGCACAAAGACTTCTTTCAGGGTGGCTCTGATACCATGTTGAGTTTTTAATGGTTATACAAGATCTAATAAAATCATAAAATAATAACCATATACAAAAGGATCGCTGAAAGAAAGATAAGCACAACCACACAAAAGAACACATAGCTTTATCTTGGTAAATCCTTATGGGGAAGAAAACCCAGCAAAACTTCCTCTATATAGATGTATCAAAAGTACAAAGACAAAACCCCAAACATGTGCTCCTTCTCCTAGCAGATGTGTCTCTCTCTCTCCTATGAGTTATACACAAGTGAGTGTGTGTTCCAAACGAGGAACACACTTCCTCTATTTATACTATTTCTTCCACTTGACTTTTTCCCTAACAGGTTGGCCCCAACAAACTTACTGGGTTGACTTCTCCTAGGAAGAAACAAATCAATATAATATTATATTCTGAAGGGTTCTATTGACCTGATTTACAATGAAGGTTTTACCTCATGACTCTATGATGACCAAATACAATAGTAACATCCCTACAGAGGAATAAAACATCTCCAATATGTTACAACAACAAAATAGATTTAGAATATTCTTCAAAGTTACAATATTTCAACAATGGCCTCAATAAGTATTCTTTTACTCTAATTCTTTGGTATGTCAGGTGATATTAATTGACCACTGTAGATTGATAGAAAAGGGTTAAAGGATCCTTGAGGTATCCTTTGAGATAGGAAATTCTATAAACTTTGTAAACGCATAACAATGTACTTGCATGATTTGTAACATGTATGTATTCATGGTAGTTTCTTTTGCAAACTTAGTTATAATGGGGAAAATCGGGACAAATTAATTTCAAATGTTAGTATTGTAGAGCAACAAACAGTGTGACCATAAATTCTATCTATAGAACTTAAATGAAAATAATTTACATTGTATTGAAATTTATAAATTTGGCCCCAAATTTATCTAATGTTTGGCACCCTTCTGTACAAACCTCCAAAATCTTCTCACATTCTTATTTCCCTCTCTATTTAACTACATTGAGTAGAAGGAAGTCACACAGTTGTAGTACAAATGAAATCGTTTCTAGTTAAATAGTATACAAGGCAAAGTGGCATTAGAGAGAGTTGAATCGCGGGTCCATACCAGTGCACCTCACTTTCACTTACCGAGCTAAGCCTCAAGAAACCGTTGACAATGTTTATTACTTTTTAATAATAAGTTGAAATTTTCATGTTTAACTAGAAAAAGTACCACATATATCATTAATTATACACAAACAATTTTTTTTTTTAAGAGTACACATAATCTACAAAAGATGTTAGCATGAAACACAACTCTAAAATAGGTAAAATAGGTAAGATAGATGAGTTACAACTAACTTCTTGTATAATAGGAGAACCTTCCAACACTCCAATACATTCTTACACTCAAATCATATTTTTTTAATCCCAATGATGACGAAAATGACCTCTCTATATATCTATTCTTACTCATTGCAAATGTGGGCTATTTATTTATTTTTTAAACAAAAACGTTTTAGATTTTGTAGTAAAGACGGTTGCAACATAGTTGAATAGATAAATAATAAAAAAAGGAACTTACAACATTCAAAAAGTAGATATACTCCTATCAAGATAAAGTGTTTTTGTCACGTCCCCAAATACCTCAATGAATTTTGATGTTTTGGGAGATTTTTTTTTCTCCAATAACACTCTTCCATATTAAATTCAACTACCAAAATCCATGACATATCTTACCCATGTTGATCTTTAACATTTTATGCACAAACAATGAACTCATTCACATGTAACTACATAGATCTAATTTATTAATGCAAGCATGCCCATACTAATATGTTCAACCTGAAATAGCAACTATTCTTCATACATAAATGTTTTGTATTTATAAACAACAGTAAATTAACAACTAAAAAATTATGTTTTCAATGAAGTTTCCCAAGCAACTAGCCATGGAAGAGCAATGTTCCACCCATCCATAGACACTCTATCCAACACTTTATCTCTTTGATGAGAGGCCACACCTGAGATGGGATATGTATCTAGTAAGAAGGAATTACATAGGCTTACTCACAACCAAACATAGTCAATTCCCAGGCTAAGCTAGGATACCGGTTGGGTTTGTCAAGCTTGAGGAAAGACATTGGAATGCAATGCTCAGCTAGTGAGATCCCCATTGAGCTTCATACATCTCACTTGGTCTCATCCATACTTGACACCCACAATACCTACCAAACCCAACACACGAAAGGTTCCCTTCTCTACTACACATTCCCTTAGGTGTCCCTTCCCTTTAGTGCATAGTTAGAGGACTCAGGAGCCTAGTTGGTTGACCAACTAGGTCCTCCATATGGCCATCATCAGGTTGGCCCAGTCGGTCGATTAGTCGAGCGAATAGTCAGTTATAATTGAATAACTAATTGTAAAGCATATATATAGGTTGGTGAGCCATGGATCAAGACACAACTATTGTATAGTATTTTGCATATGTTAATACAAAGACTTGTTATGACCTTCCCACTTACTCTCTTATCTTGTATCTTGTATGTGTATATGTGATTCCTTTATATAATGTACTATGGGTAACTTATGCAACTCCTCAAACTATAACATTGGTTTCGTTGCTAGAAGTACATAAGTATGTCGCAAGGATGAGCATGCACATATGTTAACTAATCGAGAGCTTCTAGAGTGGTGCAGCAAGATAATAGAAAATTACATCCAGAATTATGCAAGGCATAACAATATAGCAGCTACACATGCAAAGCATAATTTTTTCACTAAATCACATGAAATATTTATAGAAGTCATTCCTTGAGAAATAAATTTTTTTGTTAGTGACTGTTCATGACCAAATTGGATGCTTAGAAAGAACGGATTTTAATGAACCAAAATTATAATAGAGGTAGAATGAATTTATATGAGTGTCTAGAAAATATATGTGAAGATTTTTCTGAAGAGAAAACTATAGAACAAATATCATCCACTGACCAAGTTCGACGAAAATTTTACACCGAACTTCATGAAGTATTTTTATGCTTTATACTAATCCTACTATACCAATTCCTAATTGAAAAAGGAGATGGTCATCTAGTCTAGCCATGGCCTCTGTTGGACCTACATGCATCATCAAATTTGGATTAGAAGCAAAAGGACATAAATCTCTTCATTAATAAACACGAGTGGGAATATTTTCTAAACAAATGAAGTCTATGTTGATCCCACTACCATCGAAAAATAGAGTTGAGTTGGAAATGGGGGGGTCATTGACCATGTGTTCTGAATAAAAGAATGATGCTAGTCCATAAAAGAATAAAATAATGAATTCCTTATTTAATTTAGTGAAGCATAGGATCCTCAGTCTTGAATGAATTCACTGTGGAAAGAAGGATGCATAAGAGAAGAAGAATTTAGTAGATATTGATCAATCATTCATGGAAAAATTACACACACATGGAGACAAATTTGGAAGAATAACATTACATCCATTAATCAATAAATTGTATGCAATACAATGGTGTTACAAACTGTAACATCCCCGACCCTCCGACCGACGAAGAGGACGCTACCAAACCCTTAACCATCCGGGCAACTAGCCCCATGAACATGTGCATACATAAAAACTGAAGTAAAATGCTTGGAAGTAAAAACATGCAGAGATGCATACTTATTTAACATACAACAAAAGCAATCCATACATTCAAGCATTTGACATGTTCATTGTAATCCATTAAACATGCAAAAATGCATAATTATTCAACATACAACAGAAGTAAAACCATACATTCATGGCATTCAACATGTTCATCATAATTCATTAGACATCAAATATAATTACGAACATAATTACAGAGATTAAATAGACAGGAATACTTATCTTGTGAGGAATTTGTCTCGCAACCAGCTACATCGCTGCAACGTTCCACCCAACCATAGGCTAGTGTGCTCCTTAGTCTCTCAGCAACACTGCCACCCCCGAGCTAGGCATGATTCCCCAAGGAATAAGGAACAAGTAGGCTTACACATAGCCAAGGATACACAAATCGACCAAGCCAACACAGTTGGGTTTATCAGGCCATCAAAGAGCTGGGAAAAGATAAATTCTAAGTTGGTGAGCTCATTGAAGAGATAAGGACACCTACACTAGAACTAGCCTGACTTCTAGGACACCCACACAGACCCAACACAAGGAAATTAGTCCCTTCTCTGCTACACAGTCTCTCAGGCCCTGACCTCCCTTCAAGTGCTATTCAGGGGTCGTGGAGAAGAAAGCCAACCCTCCAACTCTATCTATGTGGCTCCCAAACACACCAGGTTTATCAAGCAAACCAAGCCTTCATTCCCACTCCAACATAGTTCAAAGACCAACCACTACATACATGCAACAAAACAAGCAATTCATAGCTTGGACAAGGAAATTTGATTCCTGAGTTGTTCTTGGCCCTATCGTGGCCAAAATGACTCAATAGGAATCCACAGCAACCCACAAATGTAAACGAACCCACAGCACACAAAATCATGGGGAAAACAACAGCCCCGATCTCAACACTGAAGCAACAGGAAAATGTAGCCCGAAGTTGGGAGAAGAGATCCGACTCTCAGCCCGGATAGGGGGAAAACATATACACAGAACCACAAGTCGGTAAGGAAAATGCATACACAGCAGAAATCGTGCACCTGAGGCCGCTCTTCCAGCTCGCTGTGTGAGGAAATAATGAAGAATGGAGTCTCAACCTGTGCATGAGGGAAAGAGAGAATGACCGTTTGCGTGAGGATGGGAAAGAATGGAAAATTGGCGTCCTGCGCTTTCCCTGCCCACATGAAGTGAAGGAGTCCACTGGTGGAGTGTGCGTGTGGGCAAGGACTGACAGTCCTACCACACACCACTGCCCAAAAATAACTACTCCCGACTAACAACAGAAGTTTTAATGTGGTAGTTGACTGATGAGACAAGGAAAGGTGAGTAAGTCAAAAGGATTTAACAACTGACACATGGCTTTTCCCCATTGACCCAAAGTTTATTAATTCCCCCTCCTTATCCTTAGGAAAATCATGCCCTTTTCATTATGGTTGCATTGACATAGCTGGTTGGGGTTCATTTAAATTAAGATGCATAATTACATGATGCCAAAACTATAATGTGCCAGATAACACGATAACCCATCGACAACGATTTCGATTGCCGAAACATAACACAACCAAATCGATGATGGGGCTTTTGCCTTTAGCTCCACACCACGATTAATTACAATATATACATCATATACATTTAATGCGAACAGGGTCAAAACCGGGATGTTACACAAATAGGATAATTCAAATGCCTTGGGTACAATTCTATTATACCAACCTGGATTGACTCCAGAGCTAACTCGGTGTGGGAAAATCACCACTAGATCTCACTAATGCAACTTTGGATAACTAAATCAATTAACTAATCTAGGTAGGTGATTAAATGCACCCAACCTCCCTTAAATCATGCAAACTAGCGATAGGATGACTACAAGTGAACTAATTGATAGGAATCAGAGCATAACTGAGCATAATTGAACACCAACTAGGGTCAACTACTGGTGACTGTTGGTGGCACTCAAAGTGGGTTCCTAAATTATAGGGATTGGTATCTAAAGCTTTTAAACTCATGCAAACAAGCACATTGAGTGTTAGGTGGTCCTCAGATGAGTTCCACATGGCACTAGTGAAGTGGTAATGACCTTCTAAGCTAGGAAAAAAAAATAGACTATGGTGGTCAAAGGAGAATTAATTAATTAATCATAACACCCCCCTTAATACTTACTTGGACAACCTGGTCCCTGGAAACTAAGATCAAAGGTCACCCATAAAATCCAAATGAAAAAATGACTACTTAACAAACTGAGGAAATGGGGAAAACCTTGTGGGAAATACCCCCTCAAAATAAGAAGGAAAACCAAGAATAATAACTGAATAAATCCTTTACACCAAGACAAAAAAATTTCCTGAGTAAAAATATTTGTGAAATATTTCTGTAGTTTGCATCTCTATGGAGCAGTAATGTAGCGTGATGGTCCTTATGTGCACTAACTTACTGGTACTATACATGTGAACCTCTCAACCATCTTCCAATATGATTAAAATAGGAGAAGAAATGTTTCCTTTGTCTCTTCTTTTTGGAGGAAGAGTGACACGATCCAATTTGATCTTCAGTGAGAAGAATTTTTGATAAGACCTTACCATGATGAAGCACCTCTCTGGGAGTTTGTAGAACATTACAAGTGACTTTAATCAAACTCTAAAAAAAATTCAAGCAAAAATGAACATCAATAAAAAGCTTCAGGGGCACCTTTGTGTCCATTATGGTCTCATGCAACTATCTAGATCAGTATTGTGAAAACCACGATCTGACTAGCTGAGTCATATCTCTTATGGGCCTATGGGTCATATAATCAAAGGAGGTGACATACATTTGGGTATATTACATCTAATCTTTGTCACTTCTAAATTGTGTATATTGATAGAAAATCAAATTTCAATTAGTTTATACTTGTACTAACACAACCTAGAGTAAGTCAAAGTCATTTTGGCATGTATAAAGAACACATATATGAATCCACGCCACTGCATTGTGAACCTAAAATGATCATAAGAATGTGTTGAATTCCAATCCAAGTGAAATATTCTATGATCGATTAATATGAATTGGAAGAAGTACTAAAATCAACAAAAAGAATAGGCAGTAAATCTTACGGTGGACAACAACTTTGTCATGAAGTTTCTTTACAAATTGATCAGCAACATACTGCCAATTTGATGCACTATAGACAAATAAAAGTTCAAATTATATTTGAATCAAAATAACAATTCAAGAAAAAAGATCAAGTTATAATTTGTTTTCTACCTATCTAGTCTATACAGGCTAATTTCAAAATCGTTAAAACTAATGGCCTTCATGAGATTTTATTGTAGAACTGGTGCCTTCCCAATCTATATTTTATATTTTTGTTATATAATAACAAGTCCATCATCAGTTAGTCTATATGTTGATAAAAAATTTATAAAAGAGCTAGCTACCCTCTTGCATCTCAAATCTATCCCTACAAAATTTTGAATGCAATTGCAAAAGGGTTCACCAGAGTTGCCAACTCATGTCTTAATTAATTGATTGCATAATGAAATGTAGACTGGTGGTTTGACTTGGAAACAACTTTTCTCCAGCTAGGGACAAGATGAAAAGAATTATAATCTTTTATATTAATTGTTCATTCAAGAGAAACAACTTAAGCACCTAAACGTTTCCAGTCTGCAATGCCTAAAATGTGGAAACAACTTCCCATTACTTTTGTTGGAATCACTAGCAATAAATAATAATAATCCCATAGGTTGGCAACAAGCTTTTTTTCATTCCTCCTCTCAACCACCCTAACTAAACTTAATTGACAATGTGTATATAAAAAAAATTGATGTTTGCAGAAACAAGACAAACAAAAAATTGATGTTTTCAGAAATAAAACAAACAAGGAAAAGGAATCTCCGTTTTTTATTTGACTTCTTTAAAATGTAGTTTCATTTGCTTTTCCAAGTTTGAAGGATAACTAATGTACAATTGAGATTACCCTTTTGATGTTCATTATATTTTCTCATTTGACCTAGAAACACACAAAAAATTAAAACAATGCTTCTGTTGCATTTCTATAGTGAGGCTAAAATCTTAAAGCCAAGATAACATTGAGAAAAAAATCATATGGAAATACAAGAATTCTTACAACTGGCTTGGCTCTTCTCCATGTGAGAGGAAAAAGGTGTGTCCCAGCTCCCCCACCTAATATTATAGAATAAACTATTTTGGGATCAGCATGGGATCTCTCAAACTTTGGAATCTGCAAAGTCTGCAATCAAACACCAAATTTCCCATTAATTATTAAACTAAAAATTAGATCATTCCTCACTACAAAGTCTCTATACTATATCACAAGTAAAGATATATTTTGAACTAACACCCATGACACTTGACAGATAAGAATAAAGGAAAATAAAGAAAAACAATTACATAATTCTAAACAATAAAGGAAAATAAAGAAAAACAATTACATAATTCTAAACATACATATAAATCATACTAACATGCCTAAGCGAACAAGAATGGACGACTGAAATAAAAGCTAAACAATAGGAATGGAGCAAGAGAAGCTATAAGGGCATTTGAGGTGATTATACTTGCTTTGGATTTATTAATGGCTTTCGATTCATAGGTTCACAAAGTGTCTGAATTCCATTAATGACCAATCAGAATTCAACAATCCACATCTTGCAGAAAGATTTGACACTGTAAGTGAAACTTCTAAAACTATCCAGCTACTACAAACTGATCAATTCAATAGGAAATGGAACCTAAGTAAGTATTGTGAGCTCATGCCATTGTTCACCAATTCCAAATAGACAAACATACAAAATAAATTTACTAGGCAGTGAACCTCTCCGTTAATAAAAGCTAATAAAAGCTGCAATCACTTCAAAGTTAATAAAAGATGCGGGTGAATCCATGGACCTGGGTAACACTTTTTGGCAAGCGCATTTTGCCAAAATAAAAAAAACGTACCTCGGTCAAGGGCTTGTTAAGCCCTCGACCGAGGTTTTTTGAAGCCCTCGACCGAGGTTCTTTTCAGCCCTCGGTCGAGGTATTTCTTAACCCTCGGTCGAGGTATTAAAACCTCGACCGAGGGTTAGTAAATACCTCGACCGAGGTATTGACCTCGGTCGAGGTATATACCTCGGTCGAGGTACCTTTTCAAAAAAAATTATAAATAGGGGCCGCGCGGGCCCCAAACGTCATTTTCAATCACTCGACCGAGGGATGCAGCTCGACCGAGGGACAACGACAACCTACCAAAAGCAACCCCACCTCCTCAAAATGTCGGAGCCAAGAGGTAACCATTTAAATTGTTTTTCTCAATTTAAATGGAATTTAAATTATTTTTTTATAAATTTATAAAATTTTGTAAATGTATATTTTAATAATTTTGTTTTGAAATTTAGTAAATGTATGTTTTTATAGTTTTGTTTTCAAATTTAGTAAATTTATATTTTTATAATTTGCATGTTTAAAATGTGTACCGGAAAGCAAAAATGCTGTCGGATTTTTAAAAATTTGTAGTTAAATTGAATTTTTTTGTTAATTTGTTATATATATATATATATAAATTATGTCAACCGGTAGGGTTTATGCTACCGATTTATTTTTGAAATGTGTCTCGGGTAAGCCGAAATGCTGCCCGATTTTTTTCAATCCTCCGTGATTTCATGGAGGATTGAAAAAAATCAATAAAACACCAACTAAACAAACCTATATGAACCAT
>LPNX010487925.1:10653-53631 GCA_001517045.1 Pseudotsuga menziesii | reverse complement strand
TTCAAAGTCTATGACTTTCCTCATTTTGAAAGAACTCAATCTAGCAGAAGTTCTAAATTCTAGATCCACTAAATAATTACAAATTTAATGAAATATGTGTTACTAACCAATTTACTACAACAACTAGTGACTAATTTACTTTAATGAGATCTTTAAGAAACATCAAATTGACCTGGTATTCCAAATAACTCTCATAAATAGAGATGAAGAAACATAATGACAATCAACTGATGCATGAAGCAATGAAATTTCAAGCCAATGTGTATTAAGCTCAAAGATCTGTATTCCCTTTAGTGCTTGATTTAGTATGTTAATTAAATATGAGATGTGGCGGAGCCATTCATCTTAACCTATTTTAGAATATGAAATATCTTATGAATCGTTAAGTTGGTGAAAAGAGGAACTGGGAACCTAGCTAAATATTTCACTTAAACAAAGATCTCTCAATGAATAAATTATCCAACTATTGCTTGTGGACAAAACAAGAACATTTTTTTGTTGTAGACCATACCAACACATTGTTCTCTCTACTGATCTGCCATTTGTAATTTGTCACCTTAGACTCAAGCAACCCCCAAGTGTAGTTCAATCTAATTATACCCTGCTTTTTCTATCCCTAATAAATTCCCTATTTTTTTGGCATTTTCTTAAATAACACGGGTAAGAAGCTTAAGCACTAAGACCAGTAGTCGAAGTTTAATAAGCAACAAAACAAGCAAAAAAGAGGGGAACAGAAGCACACATGACATAGTCTTATTAATAATACTTCAATTCTAGTTTGTGCAACAACTATATATGACACATCCGACAATTCCTTGATAATCATGCACTATACACAAGCCATCAATCTTATCTCACTAAAATTCCAAATTTGTGTTTCCTTCGACCAAGGTTTCTTTTACTTTGTCAAGATCAGTTCTACCAGGATCCGGATCCCTTGACGCTAACATTTTTTAGCCACAAAACATAACCTACTCAAGGTATAAAACTATAAATCTATATTTTCATCAAGCAAGGATAATTAGAATTTATTTATATTATTGTTAATTAGATCCATGAGCCCATGAATTGAACTCAATCTGAGCTGGACAAACAAAAAGGTTTTGATTCTCTGCAACAAATAGTTGCCAAAAACTTAAGAAGAAGAGAATTTAATCAAAATGAAAATTTGCAACATAGTTAATTTTGATGGTACTCAACAAGCTCATCATCGAGTTATGTCATTGTCCCAGATCTCCCAAATCTCCTTCAATATATCTTGCATATTCAACAAGGTTCCTGTTGGTACTAGATCTATCTCATTAAAACTTTTATATTCCAGCAACACACATGTTAGAACAAACGTCAATTTTCACTACGAGAAAGTTCACCAGTATTTTTGCTAAAATGATTCCCATAGAATTTGCCTCATATTCCAAAATCCTGTCAAGTTTTTAGCTATCAATTTTAATCCCATGAGTTGATTATTTGCTTACTTATTCACTCATTTTCCCTAAACTAATAGTTTCTATTTTAAAATTATTAAATAAAAACTTTATTGAGAAATAAAAATATTATTTAATAATTTTTAAAACTGAAACTGCTTGAAACTGCTTTGATTTATTGAATTTGATGGCCAACAAAGGAAATATTTTGTTTGTTATTTAATGTTATTTAAAGGATTAGTTTGTATTTGAAGGGGTGAGGAGGTTCCAGCTTGAGAGGCTGTGATGTATTGTAAGGGTTGATTATCAGTTTAAGTTTCTTTCAGCTTGTTAGTAAATTTTAGAAATGTATTGAGGATGATAAATTTTTGATGAGCCAATTTATGATTTCTTTTCTTGCAAATATTGTTTATGCTTGTAATAAATCTTATGTTGGATAGTGTCAATGTCCTAGTTTCTTATTGCAGATGTCAATAATTCTTTCTGTAAAATGTCTTTTTATCTAAAGAATGTTTATTGGTTATGTGATCAAGAGTTTGTGATTTCATAATTCATTGTTCGTTGGTTTATACATTGCTACTGTATTTAGACAAATGTTTTTATATCATCGTGGTTTACCATTTTTTTCATATGCTTATAGGTATGTGTTTTAGGCTTATCATTCATCCATCCCTTCAATTTCCTCTTCTATTATTAAAAACCAAACCATTCAGATTTTATCCAAGCCTTAGAGCTTATGATGTGTTAAGCTTGGCTCTCTTGCAGTCGAGGGTTAACTTTAGCGCTAACAGATCCTACCATGCAATGTTCTTCAACATGGCCATTATTTGGTTTTGCAAAGGTTTGTGGTCACAAATTTCATATCTCCCTAACTACCTTAACGATGCACATAATGGCTATTATCACCTCAATATGTAAATGACTTAGCTACTCTGAAGCTAATGGCATCATGCTTAATAGAAAATCATCAATATCATCCATGCAAGTTGAACTCTGAACATTGGGAAGCTTGATTCTTGAACATTCCTACAATATGAAATTATGAATCATGATTTTTGAGCCAAATCTATGATAATACCTTGAAGCCATTTCAAATATGAAAATAAAAATTGGAAATCAAGATGTATCATCATCAATCAAGAGTTGTTGAAAGAATTGACTGCTTTTCCGTTAATCGTCATCAAATAGTGGTCGATCAACATCAACGATTAAGATTAAGACATCATCTTTACTAGACTATTCAAAGCTAATACTTCCGGGGCTCACATCTAATTCCTTACAAGGACCCTCTCTATGGTGAGAATACTTACATGAGAGAAGTCCAAGACAAGAATGGATGAGCATCATATTCTTTGTGTCAAAACCCCAAATTTTCCGAAAAATTTAAAAAATTTAAAATACAATTAAAATAACAAAAGCAATCAACTAAATATTTAATTAGTTGTGTGTTACTGAAATCATTATTTGATTTTCCTGTTGCAATATGTGTATTTTATTGGACAGTTCTTTTCAGTTTACTGACTTGTTTTCTTCTTGCGACCATAAGGTGGGGCTGTCATGAAAAACTGGGCTTACTTAGCTTTCGAGCTAATGCAGAAAGTTTTTCCTGTTCTTACAGACTATAGGTAAGAAGTTCGGTTGCTACTTATCGAAATTCTAAAGTATTTAAGTACAAGTTCGTTGCAATACAAAATTTCAGTCAGAAAATAAATGCTAAGCAAAATCTCAATGCTCTTTGAGGTAAATTCATTAACTATCCTTCTTCCTAATAGAAGTAAATTTATGTTTCTTAATGGTTACTGAACTATCCGATATCTATCATAGTTGTCAAAAGGCATTCTCTAAAGTTCCTTACAGGTAGAGTAAGAAATAGTAGAGTTATAGAATCAATAGTTTACTTTCAGAAGTGCACAAATACATTTACATCATTAAATATATTAACAAGGGGGTTTACGTATCACAGTTACCATTTTCAACCCTTGAAGTTTAAAAGGGTTTACATCTGTATTTCAAGCTGCTCATCGAAAAAGATATACTCATGCACAAAGTTTTATTTACACAACAACTGTTCCAATGCATAATTTAAGCTTTTCTTTAGTCAGACAGATAACCTACTGTAAACCGGTTTTATCCTATCCCTTCATATAAATAAAAGGAACCTGTTCTTAATGGACTATTATCTTTAAAAGGATGCATAACATAAAAGTTATAAGGTCTGACAATTATGTTGGTGAATCTTCTGTTAAAAGATTAATGGCTTAACCCTTGTATGTTTACAAATTCCTTGGTTAAGAACATTTAATCCAGGCAATGCATTCATCAAAATAATTGTTTATTATTTTCTTTTGTATTTATTTATCAAACTTAGATAAATACAACAAGATCAATGGGGTTAACATATTAAATAGGATAATTTCTATAGTTGAATCTTCAAACCTCCTTAATATCAACCATTAGTGTACTTTTATAATAAAAATATAGATATTGGTTGAACACTTGTATAAGCATTATTCTTACTCAATCATATGTGTTTTATTTTCTTCTATAACAATGTTACGAAACTTATTTTTATCAAGGTTGTAACGGTTGAAAAAGAATACATGTGCATCTAGATGTAGAGGTCATAAACAGACCATAACATAACAAGTTTTTTGGTTTCCAACTCTCATTCTTTTATGAACTTTTACTTCATATATTCCAAGTTTGTATAAAACGTTAGGTTAAGAACTCACTACTCTTGATAGAGTATAATCTTTTGATCAAATGATTATTATGTAAGAGATAAAAGGTTGTGCAGTGCTATGTCGTAGTGTTAACTACGCCCACGATGAACAAAAGGGTTATAACTCGATTGCATTGCATAAACATGATATACCAAAGTGTAATTTAATGGTTATTACAATCTTTATGGAAAAGGTAAGCTCTAAGGCATAGTTTATTTGTTAACGAAGTTCTTTCTTATTATGCTCCAAATGATAGGTTGACTTCGGTGGGGATCATAGTCGAACCTTTGAAGACAACCAAATGATTAATAATGTTGTTCCTCGTAATTGCTCAACGCTAACTATGGAGAATTACCCACTGTGTGTAAATAATTGCATGGAGACGTGGCTGTTTTGTGGCCAAGCATCATAAGCATAAAAGATCCATCTCCAACCCTAGCTCGTTATTCTTCCACTGCCTTCGGGCTCTTGTTGCTCTTTTGCGGAGGGTTTGGTTGCTCTGTCACCTGGGTAGTGTCGCTATTGTCTTTGGCTTATTCCTCCCTCGTTAGCTTGTCTGAATGCACAGTAATGAAGGTTGTGCCATAATGTTACTGTTCGTCATAAGTTACTTGTTCTCCTTACAGATTTTCGTTGCCTTACTATCTTAAACCAAACCCTTGACTATAACAGTTCCCCCCCTTTCTTCTTCAGTTTACCAAGACGAGGGTGGTTCCTCAATTCAGAGAGTTGTGGTTTAAATTTTACAGTATACTGTGTGTTGTTCTAGGGATTTACCCTGTCGACCGAATAACTAGAACTCTTTCTGCTGTCAGTAGTTGATGTAGTGTTGAAACGTCGCTTCCTTTGTAGCTGATGATGGACCTCCTACTCGTGCTAGTCGTTGCGATACTAGATATCAATAATTATATTTCTATTGAGCTTGAGGTAAAGTTATCATTCGCATTATTAATTTTATTACACATTTCTTTGTCATACAACCCTTTATATTTAATGTATCATATTTAACAGTCGAATGTGTGATAAACTTGCAGGTATGACCTGTCCCTTTCTCTCTCTGTGTAGCGGGTACGAAGTTGCGGCGACATGAAGGTCACAGTAAGCCCTGGACTTTCCATGGCTTTTCTACCTTGTACAAACCATTATGGGATTTAAGGGTTGGTTGTTGCGGCCTGAATAACCCTTGTGGGTTTTGGTTATCCTGGTTATTTGTTTTTACTATTTTTATTAAAGGTTGTTAAACCCTTGCTTAGTTCAGGGTCCTCCGGCTTCGACCGTGAGTGTACATTTTGTCTTGTTTGTAATACTTTGTTTATATAAAATGAACAGGCTATGAAAGCCTCCTTCTGTGGATTTTTCATTACGGCCATGAGTAAATATTATTGAACTGGGCTTCACAGTTGTTAACTCTGTTGTATTTTGAATTAGAAGGGTTTTTACCCTAAACTGACAGTTTCAAGAGAAGATTTACGGCCTCTTAAAGAAAAATTATTGTTATAATTTATATTACTCCTCTAAATATTTTGGGAGTTTTAGTTTATGTCTTATGATAATTGTTAAGCTCGATAGGTCGAGCATTTTACACTGTTGATTTTTATCCTGTGCGATAAAATACTTGATTTTTACCTGCAGTATTTTTAAAATTAACTACTAAGGTTTCCTGCACAATTTTTATACTTTATTAATTAAGAGAAAGTGATTTCTTAGAATTTTTACCATTCAGAATATAATGGCTGGATTCATTCCCTTTATTTTTAAAAGAAAAATATTATGTAACTGTCAGTAAATCTTAAATACATAATCTGTTTTCAAATTCTGCTTTACAATAATAGGTTAAGGTATTACTATAATTACCTAATAATACTATATTTATAAAGTAAATAATAAGATAGTAACTATTACTTATTACAATAACGTTGTTACCTACCTGGAGTGCTATTACTTTAGTTGTTATTTATGCTTAGTTTCTTTTGTAAGTATATAAGGAAATAGTAATTTGTTCTTTGTATATTTATACTGATAAAATAAAATAACCTGTTGTTATCGTGTTCTTATACTTACTGTAATAAATATTTTATAGACATACTCTCTGTATTCTATATTGTCTGGTTTATGTTACAATTTAATATTTATAATTGAATGTAAAAGACTAACTAAGTTCTACACTGTTAACATCTTAAGTAATACAGGTTAGCAGTTGTATGTTTTTATTTAAACTTAACTAAGTAGAACAGAAATGAATGAAATAGCATCTTTTACTTTCCAAAAGTAAATTCTGCTAATAACTAAATACCTGTAGAAGTAAGTAGAGATTCTAGCTATTCTTCCTTCAATTTGAATATTCTACGTGCAGTAGTTAAATTTGGAATGAAGCAGACTGTGAAGCATCCTTATCTAAATTAATCCTACTCTAGTTAACCATTATGTTCTTATTTTGAATTTCAAAATAAACAATGAGATTACTATTAGTAACTACTGTCAATAAATAATACAACTTCTTCCCTGTTTCTGATGAGCTGACAGTCTAAATCAGGTTTTAACACTATCACTGGTATAAAAAATAATTCTTCTGACAATAAATAAAAGAAAAATCCTATAATTTCTATCAACATTCTTTTCTGTATTTTCATCATATCATCTTTATTTATAAATTTTCACCCCTGTGCTAAAGTACGGTCTGGTAACTCCGGATGAGGAAAAACACAGTGGGTTTTTATTTCTCATCAAATATTCTATTATTGACAAACTAAGAACAACTACATCACTGAGCCATCTAACTCTTTATATCATAAGCAACAAACATAACATCCAATCATACACAATTATTAAAATAAAAATTGTTAGAGAACAGAACCTGTTTTTAAACTTGGACAACAACAGCAATGGGAGGCCGTTCCTCCCTACCAACTCCTGGAGAGCGCTCAAACAGCGACTCCTCAGGACCCCCGAGCTTGCTCTGGTCTCCTTGGATGGAACTAGGTGCAGCAATATTCAAGTACCACTCTTCAGACTTAGTACCAATCTTGAACTTATCAGTAAGTTCTCCCAGCTTACAAGCTGTAACAGACCAAGTTACTGCAGATTTCCTCTCAGAACACCTTCCTTACTATTTTCCCTTTTTCCCCAATGAATTTCCTGAATAGCATTCCTCCTGAATGATTCTTCTCTGGAAAATATCTGAGCAACCTCAGCTCTATTCATTGGGTACTTTTAAAAGATTTCCTAGGTCTTTTTGGGTTAGTTGTCATTTATTGAGCCACCTGCTCTGATCCCACTTTCTTGGGGGATCATGACCCCAAATGTAGGGAAGTTGCCACCTGCAACCTAGGAAGTGTTTGAGGATGCTGCCACTTGTGTTTTTCCCTCCACCTAGTTCCTTCCACTAGTTTGACCAGTAACCTCTTATTAACAGCTCTCCCATGCTGTTGTCTCCACTTTTTATTTATTAATAATAAAATATTCAGAATTACATTCCACTTCTTTTGACTCTGCTGAGTCATCAGTTCCTACTTAGCATTAAATTTAACATAATGTCTTAGGAAATATAATTAAAACAATTAACATTATTTTACAAAATTGGGGTATGTGACATACACACCCCCTTAAAATGTAACATCGTCCTCGATGTTACTTATTCTTCATCCTCTGCAACCTCCTGGAACAGATTCGGGTATGCCTCCTGCATCTTACTTTCCAATTATCAAGTAGCCTCTTTAGGACTAAGGTGCTTCCATTGCACCTTCACATATCCAATGGTGCGGTTCCGCAGAGTAATTTCCCTCCTCCCGAGGATACAGTCCGGTTCCACCAGAATTTCTCCTTCTGGTTCCACCTGTACAACATTCCAATCAACCACATGAGTAGCATCATGAACATACTTTTTCAAAACAGAGATATGAAAAACATTATGCACTTTCAAGTTAGGTGGTAACGCTAGCTGATATGCAACTTGACCAATTCTAGATAAAATTTCAAACGGACCACAGTAACGTGGTGCTAGCTTTGTACAACTCCCCAATCTTAGAGAGCTTTTCTTTGGCCTTACCTTTATAAACACGTGCTCACCTACCTAGAACTCTTTGGGAGTTCTTTTCAAATCTGCTTGGCTCTTTTGCCGATCCTGTGCCACTTTCAAATTTTCCTGCACTTGTTTTACAATTATCTCCATTTCCTTCAATAATTCTAGTCCTAACACCAATCTATCTACTGGATTGTTCCAGGAGATAGGAGTGTTGCATTTACGTCCATACAAAATTTCAAATGGACTAAACTTAGCTGATGACTGATAGTTATTATTATATGCAAACTCTGCTAGATGCAAGTAGTCTTCCCACTTACCTAGCTGATCTTTAACGTACATCCTTAATAAATCCTCCAACACCTGATTCACTCTTTCAGTCTGTCCATCTGTTTGAGGATGGAAGGAGGTGCTGAAATTCAGTGTCGTATTTAATCCCTTAAACAAGGACTTCCAAAAATTCCCTGTGAATTTAGGATCCCTGTATGAAATGATAACCTTCGGTACTCCATGTAACCGAAAAATCTGCTTTAAGAATATGTCATCCATGTTGGCAGCCTTATAAGTATTTTTAACAGGAATGAAATGTGCTGCTTTGCTTAATTTATCTACCACTACCATAATTGAATCATTTTGATTCTGATTTCTTGGCAATCCAGTAATAAAATATAAGCTGATTACTTCCCATTTCTAGCTAGGAATAGATAAAGGTTGCAACAAACCGACTGGATGTTGGTGTTCGGTTTTCACTTGTTGACAGTCCAAACATCTAGCAATGTATTCAGCTACTTCAGATTTCATACTAGGCCAAAAATATCCTTTTCTTAGCATGGTTACAGTCTTTTGGTAACCTGGATGTCCTGAGTAAGGTGTTTTGTGGACTTGGTCCAGAATCAACAACTTAACCTTAGGCACATTAGGCACATACAGTTTATCCTTAAATAATAAAAATCCATCTTCATTTAGACTATAACCTTTTATTAAGCTTTCTGTAGGTTCCTCTTTAGCTGTGACTTGTAATTTTTGATAGATTTCATCCTGTTTTACCCCTTCGTTAAGCTGCTCATTTAAATCAGAAGCATAAGTGTTGATTGCTGCTGTAAAGTTCAGCTTTGCGTTTCTACTTAAAGCATCAGCCACCTTATTTTCTTTACCCTTTATGTGTTGGATTTCAAAATCATATTCACTCAAGAAGGCTAACCACCTTGCTTGTCTTGCATTTAAGTTAGGCTGATCTAAAATATATTTCAATCCTTTATTATCAGTCATTAAAATAAATTTTATGCCTATTAAATGATGTCGCCACATTTTTAAGGCATGTATAACAGCCGCAAGTTCTAGATCATAAGTTGCGTAATTCTTTTCGTGAATTTTTAACTTCCTGGACTCATAGGCAATGACATGCCCGTCTTAAGTCAGCACACCGCCTAAGCCATCATTACAGGCATCTGTGCATACCACAAAATCCTTATTAGGATCTGCTATTCTTAGAATAGGTGCACTTGTTAATAAGGTTTTTAATTCCTTAAAATTTTCTTCACATTTTAAGTTCCAATCAAATTTCTTGCCTTTCTTTTGAAGTGATCAGATTTGCTATTTTTGAAAAGCCTTAAATGAATCTCCGGTAATAACCAGTAATTCCCATGAATGACCTAACATCTGTTACGTCTTTTGGAACCGACCAATCTTGGATTGCCCGAATCTTTTCAGGATAGACTGAAATCCCTTCCTTAGTCACTACGTGACCTAAGTACTGGATTTCATCCTTAAAGAAGTCACACTTGCTAAACTTCGCAAAGAGTTGTTGTTCCCGCAACTCTTGTAAAACTATCTTTATGTGTTCTTTATGTTCTTCTTCCATTTTAGAGTAGATTAAGATCTCGTCGATAAACACGACAACAAATTTCTCTAAGTATTTATTCATTATATTATTCATTAAGCACATAAAGACAGCTGGGGCGTTGGTAAGCCCAAATGGCATTACGACAAACTCGTAATGTCCATACCTTGTTCTAAAGGCTGTCTTGAAGATATCTTCGTCTTTAATTCTTACCTGATGATATCCTGAACTCAGGTTTATCTTTGAAAACACCATGGCTCCACGTAGCTGATCAAACAGATCATCTATGCAGGGCAATGGATATATGTTTTTCATAGTCATCTTGTTTAGTTGACGGTAATCTATGCATAATCGCATAGTTTCGTCTTTCTTTTTGACAAAGATGACCGGTGCTCCCCAAGGAGACACACTGGGTCGAATGTACTTCTTATATGTTAACTCTTTTAACTGTGATTTTAGCTCATTAAGATCTAAAATATTCATCCGATACGGAGCTTTCGAGCTAGGTACCACACCTGGCACCAGCTCAATAGTGAAATCCAGTTCCCTCCTGGGAGGTAATCCTGGAATTTCTTTTGGGAATACGTCAGTAAGTTCGTTTAAAACAGGAATATCTTCTATTTTTAACTTATCTGTTTCAGATTTACTTGCCTCATCTGTAATAGTTACAGCATAGGCTTTACATCCTTTTCTAACTTCTCTTTTAAGTTGTAAAGCAGAAATCTGCCTGATTATAGTTTTCCTAGGAATACCCTTAACCTTTACTGGTTGTTCATTACTATTTACACACGTAAAGGTTTTATCGTAACAGTTTAAAACTACCTTATGCTACTCTAACCAATCCATGCCAATTAGTAAATCATATGAGCCAAGTGGAAAAACATTAAGCTTAGCTGTAGTTTTAAATTCATCCATAAGTAAAGCACATTCCTTCACAAAACATGTTACTTTTCTTTTTTCCCCTGTGGCTAATTGGACTAACCAGGAATTATCAAACTTATTAACAGAAAAATTACATTTTTCCACTATCTGAGGTGCAATGTAGCTAAGACTAGCTCCTGGATCGATTAAAATGGTTACAGGGGTTTGGTTAATCATACCTTCCACTTCCACCATGGAAGTCTGATAGTCAGCTTGGCGGTTCTCCAATGCTTCATTTATTCTGGGCATAGTCCTTGCTAGTTCTCCCACGGTCATTTCCTCTTGCACAGTATGGATATTGTTGACTGACTTTTTTTGGTTTGGGAAGACCGAGGCATAGTGCGGGCCATTACATTCCCAGCACTTAACAGGTTCCTTACATTCAAAGCTTTTGGTAAAATTCCCATGGTTGTTTGCAGCTTCCTTTCTTTTAAAGTTATTCAAATTATTGGGAGTACCATTTCTATTTCCCTGGAAACTCTTATTGTTAGAATAATTTCTGTTCTTATTATTCTTGAAATTCTTCTGGGGTACAAATTCCTTCTTCTTAAACTTAGGCTGATTGTTGTTTTTCTTAGCCTTCCAGTTGGCTATGCCTTCTTTCTTCTTGTTTTGCTCAAAACAGAAATTAGCCTTCATCATGGCTTCCTCCAGAGTCTTCGGGTTATCATACTCAATTATGTCCTTAATGTGATATGGTAGATAGCTGAGAAAGCGCTGTACTTTAGGCTTCTAGTCTACTAAGTAAGGTACATACCTCAGCAAGATTAAGAATTTATTGTTCAAATCCTTCATAGTCATCGAACCTAACTTCAATTCGTAAAATTCTTTAGCTCTCTCTTCGTAATATTGTTCAGACAATTTTTTTTTCTTGAAGTACCTTTTAAAAGTACTCCAATTAACTTCTTTTTCCCTAATACCCTTGACTCTCTTCAGATCTTGCCACCATATGTCTGCTTTTCCAAAGAGATTATAGATTGTCATTCTTACCTTCAACTGATTTGAATAATTGTATATATGAAAATACTTCCTCATCCCGGATAACCAGGACTCTGCTTCTTCCCCTTTTTCGGTCTCTCCATTAAAAGTTGGGGGCTTTATCTTTTTAAACTCCCCTGAAATCTCCTCATATGGTCTGTACTTATTCTTTTTTTCATACAACTCAACCTCACTACTGTCACTAGTAGTGTGGTAGCTTTGTCGTTCACCGAAACCTTCAGATGATGAACTGCTTTCAGTTTTTTCCAGCTTCATCTTTTTAGATCTTCTTTGATGACTAACATCCTCAGATTCTGATCTTCTGCTCCTTCCTTCAGTTTGGAACTTTTCCATTAGAATTTGGTTCAACTCTTTCTGAGCCTTCAAAATCCTCTCATTCTCCTTCTTGACTGATTCCATTTCAGTCCTCAAATCCTTTACAGTTTGCAACAGCTCTGAGGAGTGAGTAGTTACCTCCTCTAACATAGGTTCTCTGGGCATTTGTCTTGTTTCTGTGTCTGGAGACTCCTCCTGAGCATACTCTCCCAACTTCTCCATACCTGCCTGTTAAACTTCAAAAAAAGAAATTTTCTGTTCTTTACATAAAATAGAATATATATGTTAGTATATTATTTTACTTCACTGTTCTATTGGAAACTAGTTGGGCCGCATCAAGGCCTAGTGTTTGAACCTTGTGCTCTGATACCACATGTTAAAACCCCAAATTTTCCAAAAAATTTAAATTTTTTTAAATACAATTAAAATAACAAAAGCAGTCAACTAAATATTTAATTAGTTGTGTGTTACTGAAATCATTATTTTATTTTCCTGTTGCAATATGTGTATTTTATTGGACAGTTCTTTTCAGTTTACTGACTTGTTTTCTTCTTGCGACCACAAGGTGGGGCTGTCATGAAAAACTGGGCTTACTTAGCTTTCGAGCTAATGCAGAAAGTTTTTCTTGTTCTTACAGACTACAGGTAAGAAGTTCAGTTGCTGCTTATCGAAATTCTAAAGTATTTAAGTACAAGTTCGTTGCAATACAAAAGTTCAGTAAGAAAATAAATGCTAAGCAAAATCTCAATTCTCTTTGAGGTAAATTCATTAACTATCCTTCTTCCTAATAGAAGTAAATTTATGTTTCGTAATGGTTACTGAACTATCCGATATCTATCATAGTTGTCAAAAGGCCTTCTCTAAAGTTCTTTACAGGTAGAGTAAGAAATAGTAGAGTTATAGAATCAATAGTTTACTTTCAGAAGTGCACAAATACATTTACATCGTTAAATATATTAACAAGGGGGTTTACGTATCACAGTTACCATTTTCAACCCTTGACATTTAAAAGGGTTTACATCTGTATTTCAAGCTGCTCATCGAAAAATATATACTCAAGCACAAAGTTTTAATTACAAAACAACTATAACAAATGCATAATTTAAGCTTATCTTTAGTCAGACAGATAACCTACTGTAAACCGGTTTTATCCTATCCCTTCATATAAATAAAAGGGACTTGTTCTTAATGGACTATTATCCTTAAAAGGATGCATAACATAAAAGTTATAAAGTCTGACAATTATGTTGGTGAATCTTCTGTTAAAATATTAATGGCTTAACCCTTGTATGTTTACAAATTTCTTGGTTAAGAACATTTAATCTAGGCAATGCATTCATCAAAATAATTGTTTATTATTTTCTTTTGTATTTATTTATCAAACTTAGATAAATACAACAAGATCAATGGGGTTAACATATTAAATAGGATAATTGCTATAGTTGAATCTTCAAACCTCCTTAATATCAACCATTAGTGTACTTTTATAATAAAAATTTAGATATTGGTTGAACACTTGTATAAGCATTATTCTTACTCAATCATATGTGTTTTATTTTCTTCTATAACAATGTTACGAAACTTATTTTTATCAAGGTTGTAACGGTTGAAAAAGAATACATGTGCACTTAGATGGAGAGGTCATAAAGAGACCATAACATAACAAGTTTTTTGGTTTCCAACTCTCATTCTTTTATGAACTTTTACTTCATATATTCCAAGTTTGTATAAAACGTTAGGTTAATAACTCACTACTCTTGATAGAATATAATCTTTTGATCAAATGATTATTATGTAAGAGATAAAAGGTTGTGCAGTGCTATGTCATAGTGTTAACTACGCCCACGATGAACAAAAGGGTTATAACTCGATTGCATTGCATAAACATGATATACCAAAGTGTAATTTAATGGTTATTACAATCTTTATGGCAAAGGTAAGCTCTAAGGCATAGTTTATTTGTTAACGAAGTTCTTTCTTATTATGCTCCAAATGATAGGTTGACTTTGGTGGGGATCATAGTCGAACCTTTGAAGACAACCAAATGATTAATAATGTTGTTCCTTGTAATTGCTCAACGCTAACTATGGAGAATTACCCACTGTGTGTAAATAATTGCATGGAGACGTGGCTGTTTTGTGGCCAAGCATCGTAAGCATAAAAGAGCCATCTCCAACCCTAGCTCGTTAGTCTTCCACTGCCTTCGGGCTCTTGTCGCTCTTCTGTTGAGGGTTTGGTTGCTCTGTCACCTGGGTAGTGTCGCTGCTGTCTTTGGCTTATTCCTCCCTCGTTATCTTGTCTGAATGCACAGTAACGAAGGTCGTGCCATAATGTTACTGTTCGTCATAAGTTACTTGTTCTCCTTACAGATTTTCATTGCCTTACTAGCTTAAACCAAACCCTTTACTATAACAGTTCCCCCCCTTTCTTCTTCAGTTTACCAAGATGAGAGTGGTTCCTCAATTCAGAGAGTTGTGGTTTAAATTTTACAGTATACTGTGTGTTGTTCTAGGTCTTTACCCTCTCTGCCGAATAACTAGAACTCTTTCTACTATCAGTAGTTGATATAGTGTTGAAACGCCGCTTCCTTTGCAGCTGATGATGGACCTCCTACTCGTGCTGGTCGTTGCGATACTGGATATCAATAATTATATTTCTATTGAGCTTTAGGTAAGGTTATCATTCACATTATTAATTTTATTACACATTTATTTGTCATACAACCCTTTATATTTAATGTATCATATTTAACAGTCGAATGTGTGATAAACTTGCAGGTATGACCTGTATCTTTCTCTCTCTACGTAGCGAATACGAAGTTGCGGTGACTTGAAGGTCACGGTAAGCCCTGGACTTTCCATGGCTATTCTACCTTGTACAAACCCTTATGGGATTTAAGGGTTGGTCGTTGCGGCCTGAATAACCCTTGTGGGTTTTGGTTATCCTGGTTATTTGTTTTTACTGTTTTTATTAAAGGTTGTTAAACCCTTGCTTAGTGCAGGGTCCTCCGGCTTCGGCCGTGAGTGTACATTTTGTCTTGTTTGTAATACTGTGTTTATATAAAATGAACAGGCTATGAAAGCCTCCTTCTGTGGATTTTTCATTACGGCCATGAGTAAATATTATTGAACTGGACTTCACAGTTGTTAACTCTGTTGTATTTTGAATTAGAAGGGTTTTTACCCTAAACTAACAGTTTCAAGAGAAGATTTACGGCCTCTTAAAGAAAAATTATCGTTATAATTTATATTACTCCTCTAAATATTTTGGGAGTTTTATTTTATGTCTTATGATAATTTTTAAGCTCAATAGGTCGAGCATTTTACACTGTTGATTTTTATCTTGTGCGATAAAATACTTGATTTTTACCTGCAGTATTTTTAAAATTAAATACTAAGGTTTCCTGCACAATTTTTATACTTTATTAATTAAGAGAAAGTGATTTCTTAGAATTTTTACCCTTCAAAATATAATGGCTGGATTCATTCCCTTTATTTTTAAAAGAAAAATATTATGTAACTGTCAGTAAATCTTAAATACATAATCTATTTTCAAATTCTGGTTTACAATAATAGGTTAAGGTATTACTATAATTACCTAATAATACTATCTTTATAAAGTAAATAATAAGATAGTAACTATTACTTATTACAATAATGTTTTTACCTACCTGGAGTGCTATTACTTTAGTTGTTATTTATGCTTAGTTTCTTTTGTAAGTATATAAGGAAATAGTAATTTGTTCTTTGTATATTTATATTGATAAAATAAAATAACCTGTTGTTATCGTGTTCTTATACTTACTGTAATAAATATTTTATAGACATACTCTCTGTATTCTATATTGTCTGGTTTATGTTACAATTTAATATTTATAATTGAATGTAAAAGACTAACTAAGTTCTACACTGTTAACATCTTAAGTAATACATGTTAGCAGTTGTATGTTTTTATTTAAACTTAACTAAGTAGAACAGAAATGAATGAAATAGCATCTTTTACTTTCCAAAAGTAAATTCTGCTAATAACTAAATACCTGTAGAAGTAAGTAGAGATTCTAGCTATTCTTCCATCAATTTGAATATTCTACTTGCAGTAGTTAAATTTGGAATGAAGCAGACTCTGAAGCATCCTTATCTAAACTAATCCTACTCTAGTTAACCATTATGTTCTTCTTTTGAATTTCAAAATAAACAATGAGATTACTATTAGTAGCTACTGTCAATAAATTAATACAACTTCTTCCCTGTTTCTGATGAGCTGACAGTCTAAATCAAGTTTTAACACTATCACTGGTATAAAAAATAATTCTTCTGACAATAAATAAAAGAAAAATCCTATAATTTCTATCAACATTCTTTTCTGTATTTTCATCATATCATCTTTATTTATAAATTTTCACCCCTGTGCTGGAGTACGGTCTGGTAACTCCGGATGAGGAAAAACACAGTGGGTTTTTATTTCTCATCAAAGATTCTATTATTGACAAAATAAGAACAACTACATCATTGAGCCATCTAACTCTTTATATCATAAGCAACAAACATAACATCCAATCATACACACTTATTAAAATAAAAACTGTTAGAGAACAGAACCTGTTTTTAAACTTGGACAACAACAGCAATGGGAGGTCGTTCCTCCCTACCAACTCCTGGAGAGCGCTCAAACAGTGACTCCTCAGGACCCCCGAGCTTGCTCTAGTCTCCCTGGCTGGAACTAGCTGCAGCAATATTCAAGTACCACTCTTCAGACTTAGTACCAATTCTGAACTTATCAGTAAGTTCTCCCAGCTTACAAGCTGTAACAGACCAAGTTACTGCATATTTCCTCTCAGAACACCTTCCTTACTATTTTCCCTTTTTCCCCAATGAATTTCCTGAATAGCATTCCTCCTGAATGATTCTTCTCTGGAAAATATCTGAGCAACCTCAGCTCTATTCATTGGGTACTTTTAAAAGATTGCCTAGGTCTTTTTGGGTTAGTTGTCATTTATTGAGCCACCTGCTCTGATCCCACTTTCTTGGGGGATCATGACCCCAAATGTAGGGAAGTTGCCACCTGCAACCTAGGAAGTGTTTGAGGATGCTGCCACTTGTCTTTTTCCCTCCACCTAGTTCATTCCACCAGTTTGACCAGTAACCTCTTATTAACAGCTCTCCCATGCTGTTGTCTCCACTTTTTATTTATTAATAATAAAATATTCAGAATTGCATTCCACTTCTTTTGACTCTGCTGAGTCATCAGTTCCTACTTAGCATTAAATTTAACATAATGTCTTAGGAAATATAATTAAAACAATTAACATTATTTTACAAAATTGGGGTATGTGACACTTTGCTCTCTTAGATGCTAGTGGGTTTTTTTTCACACTATGAATGAAGTATGTGCTCCAATTCCTCTCAAGAACAAAGGAATTCATGAGCTGGGTAAGTAAATGTATAACAATTCCATAACTATTTTAAACCTAATTTCTGAGAACTGGAATGGATAGTGATGATTTCTAAATAATGTGTAATTTTTTCTCTTTTAAGTGCATATAAATTTAAATTTTAATACAGGGAAATGGCTAGATTATACCAAAAACATTGTCATACATAGAAAGAAAATACGTTCAATGATGATTCTTTAGTGCAAAGAATTCTCCCAATTTACATGAATAGGATCTACCTAATGCCTCTAGTTCAAAAGAGATCGTGGAGAAGGTTTCTCATAGAGAATAATAAGAAAGGTTATGGTCATCCAAAGGGTTCTCAACTACCAGATACCAATTCCAACAACGATGTTCAGAATGATGAAGTAAATCACTATGTATATGTCAAAGTACATTAAAAAGAAGGTTGGGAAATATCAACAATGAATTTCACCTTAAACCAAAACCTGTCATCTAGAAGCGATCCATTGACCTCTTGACAAAGCTATGAACTTGATTGAAACCAGTGACCCCACAAGTCACCAATGACCATCGAACTTAGTGCTTAATGCATCTTAATCAACCTATAAGTAAAATATCGTAGGTTGTCAAATGTGTATCTACAAGCTTTATCAAATCTTACCATAAAATCCATAAAGGGATACAACTGAGTGGTGGTTAGTAATCAAAATTTGTATTTTTTTCCCTTGGAAATTACGAGGATATGTCCAATGATTCGAATCAAACACTACAACAAACACTGGAATTAGCGTCCCATTTAGCATCCCTTTTTAGTGTAATGTTTTTACATTGAGTGGTCAAACTAAACTCTAAATGGGGCATGTCATGGAAAAAACTTAAAGCGTCTCAAAATATGTCACTTTTTTCTTCCTAGATAGCATCCTTTATGATGTCCAAAATAGTGTCTATTTGTTTTGCTTCCAAAATAGCATCCAACTTTGCTTCCAAAACTACGTCGATGTTTGCTTCCTAAAGAACGACCTATTTTGCTTCCGAGTGTTTGCTTTTGCTTCTTAAATGGCATCCCCATTAGCGCCATATTTGCATCCTTAATAGCACCATGTTAGCATCCAAATTAGCATCCATGTTTGCTACCACTTTAACATCCCATTTTGCACCATGTTTTACTTCCAAATATGTGCCAATTTTTTCTTCCAAATTTGCACCATTTTTTGCATCTTTTTTTGCTACCAAAATGACACCAAATATTTCTTCTATAGTTGCACCATATTTTTCTTCCTATGTAACACCATGTTTTGCATCCAAAGTAACGTCTTATTTTTCTACCATATCAATGACATGTTTGGCTTCATCATTAGCACCACGTGTTGCATCATTTTTAATGCTAAGTTTTGCGTCTTATTTTGCTACCATATCAATGACATGTTTGGCTTCATCATTAGTGCCACGTGTTGCATCCTTTTTAATGCCTAGTTTCGCATCTCTCATTTTTTGGTCACTAATTTAATCATTTTTAGTAGTTTTATATATGAATTTTGGCCATTTTGTTTGGTCACTTATCTCTCATTGTTTGGCCACTTATCTCTTTTTTTTGCTTACTAATTTAGTTGTTTTTAACCAATATTATAATATCATTAGGGCATGGAAGAATCGAACCACCAACCTCCTTCTTGTAAGGCAGACATTATTCCATTGAGCTAGCACCCTTTACGAATTTGGTAACCTAACTTACAGAGTCCTCTATAATGGTAAAAAGGATCAATATACAACTTTGAGTATCTAATTTTCAACAAAGGATGATAGATTGTATAAGTTCACAATATATGATCAAGTAGGTTGTGAAATCCATAAACCTTTTCTAGGAATTTTGAACAAAAATCAAGAAATTGGCTGAACGGGATTGCAAAAATCACTATACCCTAGCAACCGTAAGTGTACCACTATATGAGACCTATCAACAACAATTGTCATAGTGTGGATGCCAAGGATATAGTAGATACACATGATCATCCTAGAGCCATGTATAAGTGGAGGAATAAGGAGAATCAAAAGAGAATGATCAACCCAATAGTTGGTGGATCCGATCTACCATGGGATGAGAAAAGTTCCTTCTTCCATCAAGCTAATGAGTATCCATAAGGAAAAATGGTTAGGATATATTGTGATGCCAATTCATAATGTTTATTTGCTTCCCAGGGTGATGCTGTAGTGCTTTCAATGGGAGATCTACATGATCCCAAACAACATTGGATATAAGCATATTCATGGGGCCATAGAGTATAGGACGAGGCTGCCTTTTTATCTTTTTCTTTGGAAAACTAGGCATGATTTGAAACACTGGGAGACGAAATAAAAATGGATATACTTAACAAACTACAATCATGTCAGTGTGCTCATCTACAGGACTACGACTGTGAATGAGACTTCAATTTCTTCTCTGGTTTTGATAAACTACAGGGCTATAACTCATGTTTTGACTCGTGATCCTCCTGTACCTACATTAAAGCAAGCATCCTAAGAGGTCAAATATTTTTGGTGAACGTAACTCCGAGACAATCCCTTGTTTAAGGAAAATGGAGACAATAACGCAACAAAATATATCCTTGACAAAAATATTATAAAAGAGGTTGTTAAAATCATATTCAAAACATATTTCTTCAAGCACTGTAACAATTATAATTATTTTTTACCTTGGAGGAGTCCTGCCTCTTGGTGGGTTTTTGTAATGTCTTGGTGGCGAGCGCTTAAAATAACTCCTATAACTTGAATATCTACCACAACAAAATAAAATTATTCTGTTAGAAATTCCTTCCAACTTTGGAAATTTAATGAGGCTTTATGAATGCATACAAACCTATCCCTTTCAGGAATATTCATTTCACTAAGGCAATGAGACCTTGGTGGAGAGCGATCTGGAGATGGTGTACGATAACGTCAAGCATAAGAGTAATGTTGGCTGAATCCATGACTTCTTCTCACATGTTTAGGTGTTCTCTCTAGGCCAGGTCTTCTTGCAACATTCTAACTTTTATTAGGATGGGGAAGTGTACTCTTATCAACAACACGAATGCGGCTTGATCCTCTTGAAAACCTTATGCTTGGAGGCCTACTTCGACTTTTCAAAGGACTTTGAGCTAGGTTTTTCCATGAATTCCTAGTCAAACTCCTTCATGGACTCGTACTTAAAGGACTGCGAGAAATCACACTTGGGATCCTACTTAAATCCATTTGACTTGGGCTCCTTCTTTCAACCCTGTGAACAATAACACTTGGACTCCTGCTCAAACTCATTCAAGGACTTCTATTCAATACCCTTATGGGACTTCTACTCAGGTTCCTGCTTGATATTCTCCTAGGACTCTCACTTTGGCTCCTGCTCAAGCTCCTTCTAGGGATTCTTCTCAAGCTTCTTCTAGGGCTTCTGCTCAAACTCTTTTGAGGGCTCCTGCTAGGACTCCTTGGAGAGAAAATTCAATTTATTAAATTAACAATAAAACAAAGTGCATATTGTACAATTATACAACACCAAACTATATGAAATAATATATATGAAGAATGCTAAGATAATATCAGAAACACAATGATAGGCCTTAATAACACTTCCATGAAATTCACAGATCATTTCAATAAAAGGGGAAAGGAAGACTAACCTAGAATTGCTAGGGGAATCACTCTAAAGAGATCAAGAATCTGGACTCATGTGTGCCTTAACTTCAACAACATCCATCTCTTTGGTTTTTTCCTCATTATATTTCACTAATTTGCCTTCTTCCACAATATATTTAACCACAACTCCTTTCTCTTCCTCAATGCCTTGCTTCTGTAAAGTTTCTTCCATTGGCAATGCAATTAGTTTTTCTAGAATGAAAAAAAATTGTAATAAGATGATTTGTCATATAAGTCCTACTTAATAAAATATTTTCAAAATCAATTAACATGGACATCTTTAGCACAATAATTTAAAATATCATGATATGCAATTAAAAATCCCACCATGACCTGTAGTAAATTCTAAATTTGAGAGATAATAAAACCACCTTTACTACTGAAAATTTCAGCAAAAGCTAAACTAAGATTTAAGAGTCGTGCAATTAAACCTTTCACAAATCGTCTACTATGATATAAAAGGGCCATTAATCATGTAGCCTAAGTAATGGGCCAAAAAAAACAATTTATGGCTTGTGGAACCATAGGCAAAGTGGCCTCATGAAAGAAACAGTTTTCCAAGAGGCACCACCATTTTTAATGGTGCCCGTTAAAATTTTATTTTTAATTTCTGCAAATTTTACATCTAATACCTTCAAAAAAATTGGAGAATAGAACTTGAGTTAAATTGTTCCATTGTATTCCAACAAAACACCATTATCAAACCCAACATCATCATTTCTATCAGTTCCACAAAATTCTTGATGACAAGTGGCAAGCTAAACATTAAGTTAGTAATGAACTACCACTTACCAGAAAGTTGAGGCTTCTCAACTACACGGGATGTTGATGTATTTGTAACTTTGTAATGTATTCACTTTTATATTTCATGTATTGTACACGTGATCTTCACTTAGTGAAACCATGCCATAGCACGTTCGTTCGTGGCATATGAAACAATACCCCTATTTTTAAAAAATACTAGAAAATACCTCTCAAAATCATTTTTTTTAACCCCCTCCCAATATGCCTTTCCAATTTAAAAAACCCCATATTTTCACTAGATATTGCATGTATCCATTTTTTCATTTACATTTTTTATACCCCTTTATATTTCTACCTAGTATATTGACATGATACCCCACATGCATTATACAATGCACCTTTCTTCTTTCGATGTATATTGTGGATGCACATTACTTCCACCACAGAGATCACATTCATTTCCTAAATTAACACTAGTTTGTCATTTTTTTCAGGTGCATGCACAAGATCAAAGCTTAAGGAAAAAACATACAATGTGAAAAAGTTCAAATCAAAGTGCTAGCTAGGGATAACAAGTGGATGACCTCCAACAGGATTAACATTGATAGTGTGTTAACTGCATATACAACAAATACATTTTTTTCTAGGTGCCTGAAAAAGATCAGAGCTTAAGATGAAAACATAGAATGTTGTGTTTAAAATTATGTAATATTACATATAGAGTGCACCCCTATCAAGACATTATTCAATGGTCACATACTCATCATGTCTCACATAAATACTCCAAATTTTAAAATGATTAACAGTTGATTAGGATGGACGTTCAAAAACCCATTGGAAATAATTAAAGACTTGTATTGGCATCGTCTTCTAAAATGTCTTTTTCAGAAGGTATTTCAGTAAATTCACATTCCAAATCTGCTAAAACTCTTCACAAGTTCCGTTATTGTTGGGTTCTGGACCAAGTCTTGGCTAACTTTGAAAGCTTGATGCCATAATGCTTTTTAGGTTACCTCGATAAACAAGATATTGTCTATTTATGACTTCAACTGCTAGCCACATACAATTCCACATAAAATACAGGTAAAGTGATATATGGCCAAATACTAAACCAGATGAGGGATTGGATGCTCAATGTAGCATCCAACCAAAATCAATATCCATGAGCTTAAAAAAATACATTTATTGTCAATTGCATCTAGCTCAAGCAGTTGTAAGAGTATTATCCTCCCCACCTAAGATCAATTTCCTCAAGTGACATGTTGAGATCTTAATGAGTATATTGTTGTATGGCCCTTGAGCCCTAAAGAATCCAATTCACCCTGGGTACCATCGTCTGAATGAGAAGTACCTAGTGGGTTTCCCTGGGGATATGTATTGCACAGAACAAAAAACAAATGCATTTACTGTATGTCATGTGGTCTCTCTATGAGGAATTTCTTACAATGGCTCTCAGGCTCTTCAGTGGTAGAAAAAGGCCTGAATTTTCTCATAGTTTGCATGGTTGTTGAGACTTGAAGAGTCGATATGCAAGATGTGTAATGAAGGCATAGAAAAGTGATACCATATGGATATAATTGACCAAGTAATATCCATTTGACAAACAATTATATTTTCATTTTCTATTAAGAGTCAAGACTGTCTTAACTTAAAACAAAGAACTAGATCCTTAATAGGCTAGCATGCCCTAGCTTGTAGAACTGGCAGTTTATTTTTCACTGAATCCTGCTCCAACATTTGCACAAGCTACAGATGAAGCTGCCATGCATATTGCAAAGGAAGAAATATTTGTGGTTGTTGTTAATGTTACCCTGTAGTTATGTGAGACCACAATCACTAGTCCATAGTGCACACAATTCAGGAAAACAAACTGTTGCATCATAGTATAAAGTGACCCTAAATAATACAACAAATTGTAAAATGAAATTTTACGTGATCATGCCCTTTATTGTAAAATTAACTTTTATGTGATCATTCCCTTTTGGAAACATGACCCCGGTTTACTATCATGACCTTAAATCATTAAAGCCCTCATGCATTATTTCTTCTTTAATCTTGATATAAGGAACTAAACCTTAATTTTGGTTGGGTAATTCAAGTGGTTAAGCATTGGGCTTCATGCAAGAGGTCTTGGGGTCTATCTTTCATACTAGTTAGCTTTGTCATATTCCTCACTCTATATCCCTATCGGGTTAAGTACCATAATTAGAATTAACATGTTTACATTGGGTACTATCTGTAAAATGTGAGAAAGTGTCCAAGAAGTACCATCTGCAAAATGAGAGGAAGTACTCCAAAGTTTTCCAACAATTTCTTCGTTGAGAAAAAGATAAGCTCAACCAAAATTGACATTATTAAAATCATTACAAATTCACAAAGGCAAAATAACAAATTTCGAACTTAAACATGGTATGAATATTTACAAACATAAAAGGAAATTTCCATTTTCACATGGATGTAAAACAAACAAATTACATGTAAAGCTTTCATTAAGCAAAATACTTTGTATAGAAAGGCACAAGAGCTCTATAACATGATACAAGTTAAATCAATTTTCCCATTGAGCCATGAATCACTCTCCATCCACCAAGATTCCATTCTCACTGATTTGCTCTTTTGATAGAGACAAAATTCAATCCATCCTTCATAAAAAACGAGGTCTTTAACAAGCTTAAAACCCTTATACTTCATTTCCTCCTCAATCTGGATCGTAGGAATCCATTCAATTTATAACTTAACAATAAATAACAAAACCAATGTTACTTAAGCTTTGTGCAAAACAATTTTTAATCACTTCTAATAATTTGAGTGGTCAAATCTTAAGTTCTGCACTCTCCATCAGTTTTCTATAGACATGGTTTTGAACATGTCCATTATTAAATAATATGGGTGTATCATATGCCAATAGTGTTAAATTTGAGCATATAGATCTATAGACAAACACACAACTCACAAAGAAGATCTCACAATTTACTCAGCCATTGAAGAATGAAACAGTGCAAAAGGCTTGCAGCTATGAATGCGTTCATTAATCAAAAAAGTAATCCAGATAATAATTACAATAATGTAAAATGGATTTAATAGCCACAAGCAATTCGAATCCACATGAGGAAGTTCGAATTGATGACTCTACTTGACTGTAGGTAACCAAGACTTGTCTAAATCACAATTGGATTTCTAAAACACAACCAACTGTTACATTTAGTATTAAATAATGGTTAACTGACTATGGTAGGTGAGAAAAGTGCCCCACATGTGTGCAATTAATTAAACCATTATTTAACTGAATGTAACTGACTCCTAACTTGGCTTGACTAGTCATCAACTGAAGTTAAGGACCCAGTAGTTAACTGTCCTTGTCTAAATCATAACCGGAGTTTTAAAACACAACCAACTGTTACATTTAGTATTAAATAATGGTTGACTGACTGTGGCAGGTGAGAAAAACGCCCCACATGTTTGCAATTAATTAAACCATTATTTAACTGAATGTAGAGAGCTAGAATTGAATGTAACTGACTCCTAACTTGGCTTGACTAGTCATTAACTGAAGTGAACTGACCTTGGTTGGTTTCGGCACTCCCAGTTGCTTCCTAAATTGTAGGGATTGATCTAGGAGACTCCTAAACTTATGCAATCAAGTGCAATAAGTGACACTGAGCCTCAATTTGTGTTCCCCACACTTAGGTAACTGAAACATGTGCCCCAATTAGGTCAAGTTTAACCAATGGTGCTAATGACTATAAATAGACTGGATGGACTCCCGATTTAGACATGACTCCCGATTTAGACATATGACCAAATTTGGACAAGGGAGGATTAATAATCCTAACAATAGTCATCCAAATGATACTGTCCAATCACAAGTATGACTAAAAAATCATCTCTGCGAGAGCCTGCAATAAATAAATGGGTAATAAATATTTTGCAAGAAATTTTCTTGGAGCTAATAATTGGTTTCCAAAAGAATCACAAATGCCAATCCATAAAATGATCCGTACAAGCTTACCTACTTCCCTAATGTGAGAGGAGGTTCACCCCACTGTATGGATTTCTTCTCAAGTTCTTCAAAGTTGATACTATCTTCTTGTAAAAGAACATACATAAAACAAATTAAAATTTTAATTAGGCATCAGGATCCACAGTCATGAAAACTACATTCTACATGAATGATGAAAAACTCAGCTCAGGAAACGACTCGGAGAGGTTGGAGAGTAACAGCATGACTCAGACTTGCCAACAACTCACAAAATATCATTCAAAAACTTGCCTGAGTTTTACCAAGTGAGGATATGAAAAACGTCTTGATTTTATTTAGGAATCCAAGTTATACTCGCCACTTTTTCAGAATTTGAGATAAATTGACTCAGCCCGGGTTTGGCACCAAGTTGGGTACAACATGCTAGTCCAAGTTTTGCTAATATATTCTACATATCTCATAATGATGTAGACATGATTTAGAAAACACTTAAAAAGAAGAACATAAATATGAAATGGGTTGTAGTCACCTCAATTGATACTCCTAATTTTGAATCAAAGGATTCATAACGCTTTTGAACAAGCTCTGTTAATGTTCCATCCTACACAGTAAGCATAGAAAGAATATAAGGGGAAAGACAAACATTATCACAAAGATTATTACATAAGAAAAAGTCAAATCCTAAAAATACATTAAGAAAGAATATAGGTTTACCTGCAGCAGCTGAGCTACATTTCTCAATCCTCGTTCCAAAGTGTCCATCCCTAATATATGAGCAATGAACATATCTTCTACATCAACACTTTCCCTTCGTCTGTGTCAAATAAATGGCAAACATAGATAATTTTGATTTCACTTTGTACTACATGTAGCATATTGGACAATACAACAACATTATAAACCATCAACTAGAACCCAACACAACACTCTCGACCTTTTGTATAGTCTATGAAGGGGCGTATACTAGACTTTTCCATCTTTTTTTACTATCCTATGCAAGCACATCTTATAGTTCATGTTTATTCTGTTTGTTCGAGCAAAAGCATAAGCAACCAAAGTAGTTTTTTACTCAACTGAACCAACTTTTGACCTTGTTAAAATAAGGAATGGGTCTTTAGGTAGTGATAAGTCGAGATCATGAGCACAACCAATGACCATTAGCATAAGACATGTCCAACTAAAGTAAAAAAAGTGTTATTGGAATATTAACACCTAGGGGGTAGCTTGAACTATGACATTCATAGGTCTAATCATAACAGGCCAGTATCAAACAAAACTCATCCATTCATGCCATCAAATGGGAGTTATTCTTTAACTACAGTGGTGAACATCGATTGGATGTCTTGAACATGTAAATCTTTTATGGCTGGCCACAATTAGGAATGTATAACTTGATGACTTCCAAAGTATAATTATGCAAGGTAACCATGTTAGTGAAATAATATAGCATAGGCCTACTATTTATGGATGATTATATCCTTTCCACCTCTATAGTTTGAAGACCCTTTAGCAATGAAGTGTGACCTTTAATATAACATTTAGTAACATGTTCATTTCAATCAAGTTCGATATTATGGAATTCATTCCATCCCATAATGCCCATAGCTTTGAGGTTGGAGGAAATATAATGTATGATGGTAGTGGGCAGAGTTGTGGGATTTTAATCCCCATGCATTGGATTTGGTAGAGTTTATTTTGCATCCCTTCGTTGAAATTCAAGGATGCCAAGAAAGTGTATATTTGAATCCTATCTTCTAGCCTGGTATTTTTTCCTTTGGGGTTATCTTGAATTTCTCATCTATCCCTGGATTCCTCTATGAGCAAGAGGCATGCGAGATTGGGATTGAGGGAAACACTGCCAATCCTCCAAATGATATTGTGCTAGTTTGTAGGAATTTATGGTTGGTTCATAGAGGTTGGGAAGGATTTACAAAAGGCACTAGATACACACTCTATGGTAAGATCTTGATGGCTCACTATCATTGTAGGCAAGTTCAATTCATCCTTTATGAGTTGAATGTAGTCCACAAAGGTTTGAGAAGTAATGTGAAGGACACAACTGAAGCACAATTTTGTTTGTACTTTTTGTTTACTTAATTGGATAATGAGATGGAATCATTAGAAAGACAATTTTTATAACTAATTCAAGTTAAAGAACAAGGCTAGAGACTTTAGTTGATTTTGAAAATGATACATTAGAGCTTCATAAATAAGAGAAAAAATTCAACACATTCATGGAATTCAACACAAATAGCATTTAAAGCTCATTGTAAAGGTGAACTCTCTCCATGAGTTGATTGAAATAATTTTATGTCCATATAGGTTTATCCTCCCCTTTGTTTAAGAAGGCTCTAGTTCTAGTGAGGACCGTGCCCTAAATGGCTAATCTATGTCTTCGAAGGAAGATGGATATTAGCTACATGCTCGTGGTATAACTTTGATAAAGGCACATGATAGATATTCCTCTTTGCCAATTCCAATAGCGAGCATTTTGGAATATAAAACGTACTTAAATCAATATAATAACATTAAAATTTTGAGGAGTATAAAAGTACTTAAATCAATATAATATGGTTGAATTTAAAATTTGCTATACATAATTATTGAATTTAAAATGTGTTCATGCACAATCATTCTCATATTTTTAATATGATAGTTATTTCAATCATTTTAATATGATAGTTCTTTCAATATGGTACTTATTAAACTTGTATAATATAATACTAAATGAATATAATATTGGTTGAATTTAAAATTTGTTTATGCACAATTCACAATGGTTAGAATTTAAAATTTGTTCATATACAATTATTTTTAATAATACTTATCAAATTTATATAATATAATAAAAAATTTATTTACAATCATTTTCAATTGATACTTATTAAATTTTTATATTTTCATATACTATGCATTTAAATAAATCATTACAAAAACAAATTATAAAGATTGTGAAAAAAATTAATAAATATATAAAACATATTAAAATTACAATGGGTAATTGAGGATCAATTTTCTAAAGTGAATACCATATTCACAGAGGAACTCACATAAGGCTGCACCTAGACATGATTAGTTAATTAAATACTGCAACAATGGACGATATTATAAAGCAATTCAAACCCATATCCGTATCTCAATTCCATGGAAATTAAACCAAGGCTGGGATTAGTACAAGTTCAGTAAGAATCTCATAACCTTTCTGTGATGGATGACTAGCATCCCAGAATACATATTTTGGCACATCAGAACATGTCAAACTCCCTGAATTACAAAAAGGACCAAGCTCTGTCAATCCCGTCCCACAGCAACCTCTTGCGGATATCTCCAGCCCTGTCACCACACCACTAAATATAAGTTTGAACTGCAATCATCATTCTAGACAACAAGCAAGCTGATCATATTGAAATTTATTACAACTTTGTTTCATGGCAAGAGAAATGCAAGTTAAGTTCATAAAGAAAGTACCATATTTTTTAGGGTTGTGTATCATATGTAACGACTCACTGTACATATCCAGATAAATCAGTTTGAGCTCTGGGTAGTGACTTTCCAAGGTAGCCAACGTTGAATTTAGTTTTGCATTGAAGCTACTCACCGCCTGGTTCTCATCTTCTACGCCTCCATATATATCCACACTTTTCTTTTGTTTGGCGATTGCTTCAAAGCTAAAGTTCTTACTAAAGGCACGCAACCCATTGGAGGAAGTGCTAGGAATGCAATCTTCCATGCTCCCTCGCTGTATAACTCCTGTTTCATTAAACCAATAGAGCTAAATTTGATACGGAGGTTTTAAAATTCAGTAAGATATAAACTTTTCTAAGTCAAAACTAAGTCCAAACTATGGTAATTTGGTAAGAACTTTTAAAATATTTAACAACAATTTAAGTAATCTTTGCATCGGGTGGTAAGAACTTTTAAAACATTTAATAGCAATTTAAGGACAAATAAAAAATATGATTATATTCCAAGAAGCCAAGATTTGTCAGGTTTTATGAAAAATATAAATTACATATCTATTTAAATATAATATAAAAACAATCTATCAAGTAACTAGAGGATCCAAATGGTAAAAAAATGTACACCTAAAAAATTTGAATCCCTCTATGTGCTTGATAATATGCTCATTAGGTTTTATTTGAGATTAGGGTTGGACTAAAGCCTATGATTTTTCGTCTTAGGACTAAGATGAGACAAGTGTAATGTAGAGACTGATTTTATGGCATTAGTTCAAAATTCAAGATAAACAATTATAAAAAAATAAGAATATAAAAAAAAACTGGTAGCTAGCTGATGAATGGATAACTAGATAATTGGTGGCTATGCATATGAATGGATAACCAAAAGTTCATTCATCATAACTAGAATAATGTGAGATAAAAAGAAAAATAATATAAAAAATAATTGTAAGGATAACCGGAAGAATGTGTACGATAAAAGAAGAATGTCTGTGATAAATCACATTTAAACCAATTTAACTAGAAGACTATGTCTTCCATTCCATAACTATTTCTTAATCCTTTAATCCCTATCTACCTAATCCAGACACAAACTATATAAATATGCTAATTATAATTACAATTGAACTCTATCTTGATTTTAATAAGGAGAAGGAGAGTATTGAATTAAAGACATAATAATGTTGAAAAGAAGAAGAGCAATCTAAATTTGGTACTGTAAGAAGATCTTAAAACCTGAATGAAGGTGTCGACGACTTGCAGTAGAAAATCCTGGTAACTATCCACGCTCATAAGTGGCCTTTGATTTGGCAGAAAGTCATTAATACCTATGCCACACACAAACAACGCATTGTTGATGATGTCTAACGCCTCTTTTTGTCCAGTGACATTTTCCAATGTCGTTTGGTAATTCTTGAAGTACTGTACTTGCTTCCATAAAGCGACGTAGACTACAAATAATATTGTTTGACAATAAAATCATTATGATGGAGGGTCAAACACCCAAAATGAATAAGTAATCGACTTCTCAATGAAAACAAAATCTCGAAGAAAAAATTATAATTGTTAATCATGAGAGCTGTACATATAGCGCCCTCGGTGGTTGCATTATCAAAGCCAAATCCGGCTGAAGCAAAGAAAACGTCCGTGATTGGGTCTTAGCAAGTCACCGTAGGGTCTAAATATGCTGGCAGTGTCTTCTTCAGTCCCAATGCTTCAGCTGTACGAATACTAACAACATCAATTAGAGATTGGAAAAATGAAGATTCATAGAGCCTTTGATTGAGTTTGTCAGTTTTCAGAATTCATGAATAGACTTACAGAGAAAATCCGTTGTTAATTTGCTGTTGGAAAACCTTACTGTGGCTTTATGGTCAATGAAATCCCTCCCGTAAGGAGCATGGTCGCCCTTTGTTGGTGTTAGAATATAGTCATCGTTTCCTGCATCAACGGTCGAATCCCCAAACACAAACAGAGTCGACACCTTTGAAGAGCTTGCTATTTCAGACGATTCGCCATAGAAAGTGAAGAACACAATGAGTATTAAGCAGGGAATGAATATGTTAAAGGATTTAGCTGGAAATGCCATTGTACTGTGGATGAAGCAGAGCAGCAATGGCTTTAAACATTGAAGGGATACAAATTCCTGTGAACGCCCTCCTCCAACACTGCTAACCAGAGAAACTGCCCTCCAAATCCAAAAAAAACAGTGGAGAAAAACCCTATGCAGCATCACGCAGTATTATGGTAGAGGCGTGGGCAACCCTTTGAAATAAAATATGCCCCATCATATTGGATATTTATATAGTAAATAAAAAAACCTTTTTTACCCTTAATATACCACCAATATATTGGTTTAGAATTTTTTGATTTTTAACCCCCCAATATGAACGAAAGCGATATCATATTGGTCCCTAGGTGATGCCCCCATGGTATTGTACCTTGATGTTTATTCCGGGAAGTATCTGTAATGTAATTGAGTCATGTCATGCCCCGATGTTCCCATCGGGAGGTTCTATAATATAAACAAGTCATGTCAAGTCATTGTGGGTAACCCTCCTATTGTTCAAGGGTTAAATTCCCCATAGTTGCGGGGCCCTAGGGTTATTAGACTCTCCTAGAGAAGTCGGCCCTAGTGTGTTATTGTCAAGTCGGGAATTAGTATAAATAGAGAGTGAGCCTCTCTATTTATCACACACTCACTCATTAGAGGAATTTTGGGGTCTAAAATGGGCCTCCTAAGGAAAATAATAAAATAATAGTTAAAATAATAAAATAATATTGATTAATTTTGGAGGAAGAAAGAAAAAAGCTACTGTTTGTGTTTGTATTTTCGACATATCTCCCTGTGTTTTTACTCAAATTTCGATCGGGAGAGCTCGTTGGATGCGGAATTTGATTCCGCATCCAACGAGCTCTCATGATAGAAATTTGAGTAAAAACACAATGAGATATGTCGAAAATAAAAACAAAAAAAGTAGTTTTTTTTAATGACAAATATGTCAATTCAACCATTATGGTTGACTTATTTTATTGAAATGCTATTGGTTCTTGAATTCCAACTCACAAAAACTTATTTTGGCACGTTTTCTTATAAGGCCCATTTTAGACCCCAAATTTTCTTCTAATGCACACTCAGTTGTAGCACATAGTTGAGGAAGAAGAAGTTGTTGGGGATAGAAAGAAAGAGGCTACTGTTGTGGGGAGATCATCTTACTATTTTTGGGGCTTTTCTTTTGGTGCTGATTCTCTCTCTGAGGAAGTTGCGGGGTTTTCTCCTTTATGGTTTCCCCGAGGAAAATCTTTGTGTTCATTGTCTCATGTGGTTGATTGCTGTGCTTGTTATTCTCTCAGTTAAGATCCTAAGTTAATGCTAGCTTAAATGATAAAAATCTAACATGGTATCAGAGCTAACCTGAGAAGAAGACACTGTGCAGCTACGGAAACTAGGGCTTCCTACTTTTTGGATCTCTCTCCATAGATTTTCGCATTAGAGGAAATTTCAATTTAAAATGGGCCTTCCAAAAATAATACAAATTCCATGTCATCATGTATTAGCCAACCAAAATGCTTTAAAATTCAAAAAGGGAGCACCTCTTAAACAATTTTTTAATATAAATTTGGGGATAGGTATCATAAAAAAAACTACTTTTTTGTTCGTAGTTTTGACATATCTCCCTGTGTTTTTACTCAAATTTCGACCAAGAGAGCTCGTTGGATGCGGAATCAAATTCTGCATCCAACGAGTACCCAATCGACATACTTTTGACGGGCCCCGCTACCCCAAAAATAAGAAATACCTGAAAAATGTGATGATGGTCATCATCACGTTTTTTCAGGTATTTCTTGTTTTTGGGGTAGCGGGGCCCGTCAAAAGTATGTCGAGTGGGTACTCGTTGGATGCAGAATTAAATTCTGCATCCAACGATCTCTTCTCATCGAAATTTGAGTAAAAACACACGGAGATATGTCAAAAATACGAACAAAAAAGTAGTTTTTTCTTTTCTTCCTCCAAAATTAATAAATATTATTTTATTATTTTAACTATTTTTTTAATAATTTTCCTAAGGAGGCCCATTTTGAGTCGAAATTTCCTCTAATGGAAAAATAAGGTTGGGCTAACTCTCCTCCCTAGGGCGCATCTTTCTATCGAAGTAGAATCTAATTCTGAGCATTTTCAGTTTTTGACCTGACACTGCTGCCGGAAATTAGGGCTTTCGACAGAAGTGGAATTTTTGAGTAAGTCCAGGCCTGGATTGATCTCCTCCTCAAAATCGAAGTTTAGATATCAAGATCAAATCTTTTGGTTGGACAGAACTCCGGGAAAGTCAAACCCTAATCTGCTCCTGAACCAGCTCTACAGAAATTCAGCCCGAGATTCAGATTCGACATCTTGACCTCTTAAGATTGAAATATTTTGTATTTCCATTTGAGGTTCTCAGTTAAGATGTCTCATCATACAAAGCTTGATGAAAAGCTTGAGGGAGATGATAACTTTTGAGCCTGGAAGTATAGGATCTCCCTGGTCCTAGAAGAAAATGAGTTAGACTCCTACATCAATGAGGAGGTTCCAGTTCCAGAGGGAGATGAGGCTAAGGCCTTACACAAGAAGAATTTGGTTATGGCTAAGAGGATTATTGCTGATTCAATCAAGTATCACCTCATACCACAGGTGTCCTCCCTAAAGACACCTAAAGCTATGTTTGATGCCCTAACCAAACTGTTTGAAGGAAAGAACATAAACCGAAAGATGACTTTGACAAACCAACTGAAGAATGTAAAGATCTAGAATGCAGAGACCATCTAGTATTACTTTACAAGGGTATCTCAGATCAAGTAACAACTGGAAGCAGTAGATGAAGAAGTGGAGAATGCAGAGATTGTGATGACCACCTTGAATGGTCTTCCTAAGGCATGGGACTCTTTCATTCAAGGGATCTATGCCAGAAAGAAGCTAGTAAAGTTCAGTAGACTATGGGAATATTGCTCTCAAGAAGAAGCTCGGATAGCAGCTCGAGAAGAAAAGATGGGAAGTGAAGATCAAGCTCTCACAGTACAATCCAATAAAACCAAAACTAGCCATCACAGAGGTAAGCACTCTCACGAGAAGAGTAACTTTAGAAAGCCTAGAGATATGTCTAAGTATATTTTCTATACATGTGATGAAAGAGGACACTTTGCTAGAGATTGTCCTAGAAACAAAAGTAGCTCTCACAAGAAGAAGGGAAACAAGAGAAGACATCATGCTCATGCTGCAGAGGATGATGAACCTTCCACAAAGAGAACCAGAAAAGACAGTGATGATTCTTCAAGTGATGAAGAATATGTTCTGATTTCCGCTCTTATGGGAACTATCACACATGGCAACAATGATTGGATTATAGACAGTGGTGATTCCAAACATATGACAGGATTCAAGGAATCCTTTGTGAAACTATCTGAACATGAATCACCTCACAAGATGAAACTTGGAGACGACTACCAGTATCCAATAAAAGGTAGTGGTGAATCCTCATATAAGCTAGACTCTGGAAAGTCTATCAAGATGAAATATGTATTGTTTGTACTTGGACTAAAGAAGAACCTTCTCTCCATATTTGCATTGGATGCAAAAGGAATGAGGGTTGCACTTGTAGATGGTCAAGTTCTCATGTGTCCAAATGGAAAGTCTATTGATGATGAAGTAGTGATTGGGGAACAAGAAGGAGGACTATACAAATTGAAGGGCCAACCAGAACAAGATTTGGTTCATGACTCGGTAGAACCAAATGATCTTTGGCATAGAAGGCTTGCACAGGTGCATTACAGAGCACTACCACTTGCAAGCAAATTTGTTGAAGGTCTCCCAGAAATGCAGACAAAACATGAAGGTTTATGCAAAGGATGTGCGAAAGGGAAGAACACAAAGAAGACATTTCCAAGTAGCGAGAGCAAGGCAAAAGGAATCTTCAAAATCATCCACTCCGATGTATGCGGCCTAATGTCATCCAGTTCTTTAAGCAGGTATGCATACTATGTTTCTTTTATTGATGATTTTTCTAGAAAGACATGGATATACTTTATGAAGAACAAAGATGAAGTATTTAGCAAGTTCAAGGAATTCAAATCCTTGATTGAGAACCACACTGAAAAGAATATCAATACCTTTCGATCAGATAATGGTGGAGAATTCACATCAAATGAATTCAAAGAGCTATGCAAAGACTCAGGGATTAAGAGGGAGTTATCCACTCCATATAATCCACAACAAAATGGGATTGTAGAAAGAAAGAATAGAACGATCATGGAAGCAACAACGGCCATGCTTCATGATCAAGATATTCCCATGCATCTATGGGCAGAAGCTGCTAGAACAGTGGTATATGTACAAAACCGTACTCCACACAGAGTACTCGAGAACAAGACACCTGAAGAAGTCTTCTCCAGCAAGAAACCAGAAGTCAACCATCTCAGAATATTCGGCTGTCCTGTATACATACACATTCCGAAAGAAAAGATGACGAAGTTAGATCCTTCAGGAAAGAAGGGTATATTTGTGGGATACTCTAAAAGATCGAAGGCTTACAGAATATACTTCCCAGGATTCAAGAAGATCGACATCAGAAAAGATGCAACATTTGATGAAGATTCAGCCTACATCAAATCTAAGAAGAGACTGGATGAAGAATCTGAAGAAATAGAAGCACCCAGAATTCAAGATATAACCATGAACGAAGAAACTCAAGAAGAGGATCGAGAATTAGAAGAACCTCAAGAACCTGTGGATCCACCTCAGGAGAAGAATCCTCACAAGAGGAAACCTGCTTGGGTATGTGAAATTATCCAAGGTGCAGAAAGATATGGAGCTTTAAAAGAAACACATAGAGGAAGAAAGAGAACTAGGTCTTGCTCCAGTTATGTAGCCCTGCTATGTGACATTATTGATAAAGAACCTTCCAACTATGAAGAAGCAGCAGAAAGAAAGAATGGAAGGATTCTATGATCGAAGAGTATCAATCAATCATGAAGAATGATGTTTGGGATGCTGTCCCAAGACCAAAATGGAAGTCGATTGTAACTTCCAAATGGATCTACAAGATCAAGCATGCTGCAGATGGAAGCATAGAGAAATATAAATGAAGATTCGTGGCTCGTGGCTTCTCCCAGAAAGAAGGAATAGACTATGAAGAAACTTTTGCACCTGTATCTAGATACACTTCCATCAGATCAGTACTTGCTCTGGCTGCAATGATGAAATGGAAGATACACCAAATGGATGTCAAGAATGCTTTCTTGAAAGGTGTAGTAGAAGAGGAAGTGTATGTGGAGAAGACACTCGATTTTGAGACACATGAGAGGGATTCTCATGTGTGTATATTGAAGAAATCCCTACACGGTTTGAAATAGGCACCCAAGACATGGTACAATAGAATTGATGGCTTTCTATCCAGTTTGGGCTTTACCAAAAGTAAAGCAGATTCCAACCTTTACTACAAGGTTGAAAACTGTAACCCAGTGATACTCCTATTGTATGTGGATGATATTTTTGTAACAGGTATGGATGGGTTGATTGCTGATACGAAGAGGAAGCTTGCTACCGAGTTTGAAATGAAATACTTGGGTATGATGCACTATTTTCTAGGCATGGAGGTGTGGCAGAATACAGATGGAATATTCCTCGGACAAGGGAAGTATGCAGTAGAGATCCTGAAGAGGTTTGGGATGATGGACTGCAAGGCCATAACCACACCTATGGCATCGAACCTGAAGCTATTGAGTGATGCTTATGATCAGAAGTGGTTGATGCTACAATGTATCGTCAGATGATTGGGTCCTTGATGTACTTGATGAACACGAGACCGGATATTTGCTTTGTTGTGAACACCTTGAGCCAGTTCCTGACAGATCCGAGACATGTTCACTTGATTGCTGCAAAGCATATTCTGAGGTACCTGAAGGGTACAGTTGATTATGGGCTCAAGTATGAGGTGAATCAGAAGATTAACCTGGAGGGTTATGTTGATTCAGATTGGGTAGGCAATGCCATCAATAGGAAGAGCACTTCAGGATGCTGCTTCAGTATGGGATCAAGTGTGATCTCTTGGTTTAGCAGGAATTTGTCCTGTGTGGCACTGAGTATAGCTGAAGCAGAGTATGTCGCAGCTTGTTCAGCTAGTTGCGAGGTAGTGTGGCTGAGAAAGCTACTGTCTAATTTATTTGATCTCCAGTTGGATGCTACTTGTATATATTGCAACAACCAGAGTTGTGTGAAGTTGTCGGAGAACCCGGTGTTCCATGACAAGTCGAATCATATCGAGATCAAGCATCACTATATCAGGGATATGGTGCACAGAGGAGCAGTGAAGCTCCAGTATGTTGCAATGGACGAACAGATAGTTGATGTGTTGACGAAGCCATTGACCAGAGTGAAGTTTGAGTACTTCAGGGAGAAGCTTGGCGTTCTCCTGATCGAGGTTGCCTCCAAGGGGAAATGATGAGTCCGAGAGCCATTCTGACATGGTGAGAGAATTAGGTTCCTTCCATGGTCAGATGTAAGGGCTAAGCCATTCTTTCATGGTGAGAGGATTGGTTCCTTCCATGTCATATGTGAGTGTTGAGACATTCTGATGTGACTGTAGGATTGGTTCCTACATGATCAGATATAAGTGTTGAATGTCATTCTTGGAATGGAGGCACCTATTCAATTACCAGGAATACTCAGCTTGGTGCTGAGATGCCATTCTCTGGGAGAATGGAGGCAGCTGGTCAGTTACCAGGAATCCTCAGTCTGGGACTGAGAGCCATTCAAGCGCGATGTGTTTACACATGCTCAGATGTAAATGCAGTGCCCTTTCGATGCAGTGTGTTCATACATGGTCGGATGTAAGTGTAGAGCCCTTCTGATGCGGTGTGTTCACACATGGTCGGATGTAAGTGTAGAGCCCTTTCGATGCGGTGTGTTCGCACATGGTCAGATATAAGTGCTGAGCCATTCTGGTGCAATGTGTTTACACATGGTCAGATTTGAGTGCTAGGCCTTTCTAACAAGATGAGGTCATATGTGAGTGCTGGGCATGCCTTTCTGACAAGATGAGGTCAGATGTAAGAGTTGGGTGGGCCATTCTGACTTAGGGTCATATATAAGTGCTAAAGAAGGCCTACATGAAGGCTAGGCCTACAACCAACATGAAAAAGGGATGTCTCTGTAGAAATTCCTGTGACGAGAAGAATCAATAGATAACACCATTCTGAGATAGCACTGATGATGATGATCCATACTTGATGATGATCCAGATCAAGTGATGATCCAGACGTGATGATGATCCAGACTTGATGATGATCCAAATTTGATGATGATACAGTGATGATGATCCAGCAGTGATGATCTAGATCGAGTGATTATCCAGATCCCGTGATGAAGAATAATTGAAGATGAAGAAGAATTGAAGATGAAGAAGACTTGAAGATGAAGACAACTTGAAGATGAAGATGACTTGAAGATGAAGATGACGAGATGATCTAGTCAATACAGAGAAGAATACCAGTGCTGAAAATTGTGTCAAAAGAATACCTTCCTAGTTAAGAGGGAGTGTTGATGTATTTGTAACTTTAGAATGTATTCACTTGTATATTTCATGTATTGTACCCTGATGTTTATTCCAGGAAGTATCTGTAATGTAATTGAGTCATGTCATGCCCCGATGTTCCCATCGGGAGGTTATATAATGTAAACAAGTCATGTCAATTCATTGTGGGTAACCCTCCTATTGTTCAAGGGTTAAAGTCCCCGCAATGTCAAGGCCCTAGGGTTATTAGACTCTCCTAGCGAAGTCGGCCCTAGTGAGTTATTGTCAAGTCGGGAATTAGTATAAATAGAGAGTGAGCCTCTCTATTTATCACACACTCAATTGTAGCGCATAGCTGAGGAAGAAGAAGTTGTTGGGGCTAGAAAGAAAGAGGCTATTGCTATCGGGAGATCATCTTACTGTTTTTTGGGCTTTGCTTTTGGTGCTGATTCTATCTCTGAGGAAGTTGCAGGGTTTTCTCCTTTATGGTTTCCCCAAGGAAAATCTTTGTGTTCATTGTCTCATGTGGTTCATTGATGTGCTTGCTATTCTCTCAGTTAAGATCCTAAGTTAATGCTAGCTTAAATGATAAAAATTTAACACGGGAGTGTGTCAGTGATTTTACACTTTTCTTTACACCATCATTGCCACTATCACATTCAGTATCACTCTCACTTTCATTCTCACTCTCACTATCATTTCCACTACTATAGTCATTATCTGAGCTCCTGCAATTCAAAAAAAAATCTTCAAACACTATTATAAAAACAAATTATGTATATAAGAGATGAGACTTCATTTCATATTCCTAGGTCAATGAATAAAGAATCCCTACCACTTTTACGTCCATCTTAATCTCTTCACTTTTCGACCATGTCTTTTCCCTCTCTGCTTGTCCCTCTGTTGCTTTGTATGTCTATGCTTGTTTCTTCTTGATGATTTGTTCTTTCTTCTCACCCTATCATCTTCACTTGAAGTGCTAGTATCATATGAAGAGGAAGAGTCTGAGTCAAACTCACTATCAAAAAGTGTCTGAATATGAATCAGTATCCGATGAGGTATCTGAATCAGAAGAATAATGATGTCGCCTCCTATTTCTTCGGTCCTTATGCACCTTCCTATGATTTTTCCTTTTACACATTTTTTGGCTATCGTCACTTGACACTGCTTCTTTTGTATCATTCTTTTTATTTTGTTTCTTTTTATCTGCATATAAATCCAAATTTTCATATTTGAAAGGAATAAAAGAAAAACATTTCTACAAATTGCATTCAAGATATCAGTCAAAGAATTATAACATTTATGATCAATTAAATATTCAAAGATGGCATATCTTAATGCTTACAACTTAAAAGATAAATGTAACTTCATCAACTACAACTACACCGTTATCTTTTCCTGGCAATATTTCACCACAATTAGAAATATTAATTGGAACAATAGGTCTTCCTTGATCTACAATTGATGACCGCTTAATTTTCTTCATTACATCAATGCCCTCAACAACTCTTCCAAAGACAACATGCTTGCTGCAGATAATAAGAAAAGGGACATTAATGATATGAGTGTAAAACAAAAAATAAATATGGGTAGAGGAAATATATCCACATTAGTCAGACAAATGTTAGTCTCGCCCCCTTAGTAGCATATAGACCAACTGAACTGGACTGAAGAGAACTTCCTACAAAAAATTATCAGAATTTAAAAGGTCAAATGGTAAAAATACACTAGTGTGTGACACCGAAAGAAAATAACCCATTATTTCAAGGTAAAGGAATCTTGTATTTCTAAAATACGAAATTGCCATATGGTGATAATCATGAGTCATGGATAAAGAGAAAATATGTCGATCACAACCAACATGTAAAGTTGCTCAGACAAACTCAGGTGAATACAAAAATTTATAAATGACATTCAAGATATGGAATCAAGCACTAGTACATACGGGCAGATTTTTCCACGTTAGTTTTCCACGTTTTTTTACTTTCGTGGAAAAATCAAGGGTAAATTATGCATTTTTACAATTTTTTTTAAGGAAGCCCCGACTTTCGTCGCTGTATCCATGCCTGACCGTCTCTATAGCGACGGCACCCTTTTTACAACAGTCAAGGCGTCGATACAGGGAGGCCAAGAGTTTAAGCGCGGTTCTGTTTGATTTCACAAACCACAATATTCACATTTGACAGAGGTTATGTTTGTTTTTTTTGTGAATTTTGTACACTGGGAATGAGCATGTGAACGATTTGATTTGAGAAATATATCTTTTAGGGTATTCAGATCCGAGTCGGGACCTCAAATAACCGTCCATGGATGATCTTTCGAGCCCGAAACAGCGTCTCTCATGGAGGAAAATCAATACATCAGAGCTGAAAACACATGATAAGGAATGAGATCTGTGGATTTCAATAAGTGGGAAGGTTTATGATGTTAGTAAGTGGTTAGACAAGCATCCTGGAGGGGATCTTCCTCTTTTGAATCTGGCAGGCCAGGATGTGACGGATGCATTCGTTTCCTATCATCCGGGATCCACTTGGAAGTATTTAGATCAGTTTATGATTGGCATTCATGAAGATTAGGAGGTTTCTGAGGTTTCTAAGGATTATCGTAAGCTTCTGGGGGAGTTGAAGAAGGCTGGGCTCTTCAAGGGGCCTCTGTTAGTTTATTTTTTGATAGGTTTATGGATGATGGCAATGCTGGCTTTGTGTGTAGTGGGTGTGTTGTTTTATGAAGGGTTTTGGATTCATGCTGGCTATGGGGTTTTGTTGGGGGCGGTGTGGATTCAGAGTGGATGGATTGGGCACGATTCGGCTCACTGTGGGCTTGTGGGTCATAAGAAAATCGATAGGATTATTCAGTTGGTGGCTGGAAATTGCATGTCTGGGATTAGTATTGGATGGTGGAAGAGAAATCATAATGCCCATCATATTTCATGCAATAGTCTAGCCGACTTTGATCCGGATCTTCAGTATGTGCCCTTGTTTGCAGTATCTTCCAGGTATTTTTCTTCTTTGTATTCTAAGTTTTACGAGAGAAAAATGAATTTTGGTGGTCTTGCTAGATTTTTTGTGAGTTACCAGCATTGGAGCTTTTATCCTGTCATGGCCATTGCGAGGGTTAACTTGTTTGGGTAGTCGATTGCTCTGCTTTTGTCTAAGAAAAGAGTTCCAAGCAAGGGTATGGAGCTTGCATGCATTGTCGTGTTCTGGATTTGGTTTCCATTTTTGGTTTCCTGCTTTCCCACTTGGGCTGAGAGGACAGGGTTTGTTTTGTCCAGCTTTGCTGTGACCGGGATCGAGCATGTTTAGTTCTGCTTGAATCATTTCTCTGGTCATGTCTACATCGGCAAACCTTGTAGTAATACATGGTTCCAGTCTCAGGCAAGTGGGACTATTGACATCTCATGTTCTCCATGGATGGATTGGTTTCATGGAGGTTTGCTAATCCCTAGGGCCAAGTCCATGTACCATATGTAAAACAGATAAGAATTTTCACTTGTAGTGCAGAAATTGATGCTTTCTTCTGCCCTAAAGACAATCAATTTTTGGGCTAATATCTTCAAAAAGGAAAATTTGTTGCAGCCTATTTGTCTGGGGAAAAATATGCTTCTCTTTTGTCAATATTTTTGCATATTATGTTTTATTTCTAAGCATTTTGTTTGAATGTGGGAACTGTGTTGTTAGATTTCCCTGTAATTGTCAATGTAAAGAAAGAGTATGAGCATCCTGGGTTTTTGACTTTTTTTTTGCAGCTTGAGAAAAGCATTCGGCTCATTGCGCTAGCAGCAGGTTGGACTAAACATGTAGATGATTGGTCCCCTCAATTTTTTGCTGCTCATACAGGCACAAGTGTTGCTGTCACAACTGCAAAACGGGGAGGTAATGGAAAGAGACTTCAGAAAAAAAAAGTACCCTCATAGCAATGACTACTCCAATTGATGCCAGGATTTTAGGA
>LPNX010487922.1:0-21337 GCA_001517045.1 Pseudotsuga menziesii | reverse complement strand
TGCGAGCTACAATTCCTAGTATGTTGAACGAAACCCTTCGTCCCTTCTAGATATTTCAGTTGAGACTCCTCTCCCTCATGAAGTTCATTGCCCCTCCTCTATGGACATGTCAGAATGGGAACTCCTCTTTCAACTCCACCCTGGCAACAACCTACAACTTGATTATTTTGGTATGCTTGGTCATTACAACTTTGACACCAAACAAAATTGGGGCCCAAAAATATACCTTTACACTTACAAGACTCAGCCATCTTATTCCTTGACTGGAACCGCTCATCAAACCAAGCACATCTACAACCTTTTTCAACTTCTGCTTCTCCTAATTGATTTTCTTCAACACAACGCACAACCTTTGAAATTATTATGTCCCACTACACACAACACACTACCAAAAAACCATTGTACATGATCATCCAAGGAATTTTAGGCACATGAAAATATTACTTAATTGGTTGGTGCTAGCAAGTTACATTATGTTCATCGTCTACAGATAACGCATCCCCCCTTCTTCTACTTGATCCAACCGGTGTCGCGACATTTAACATAAATTCCCTTACAATACATTCTGGCCTTCGCATACTAATAACTACTATGCTTCCTCTTAAGGTCCAATCCCTTATGAACCTCCAAGAATGACTCCTTCATATAGGTTATGTACTAATTGATGAGATGATCTCAAGTCGTCCAAATATTTTATCCAACATTGATTCTTATCTTTGTGAAGCGTTCCCTTCCCATCAAATTTTCTCTTTTGGAGGCTGCTCTATCATCCTTGGAGGAGATCTTGGTCAAATTCCCCCTACCAAATATATCCCCATGTATGCAGGAGCATCGCGTGGAAACACACTTTGGTGTACCGTTGACACATTCATAACCCTCTCAAGGGTTTTTCGTCAATACGGAGATGACCCTTCTCATATTCAATTTCAACATCTTATCCTCAATATTAGGAATGCAAAAACAACTATTGCCGATTGGACCCTTTTGATGTCAATGACATCCTCTTCCCTCTCTTAATTCGAGAACCACAGATTTGAGCAATCCACCCATTTGTTCTCAACTAACAATTCTTTTTCCTTCCACAACAAATAAGTGCTTAAACAACTAAATGTCCCCATTGCATTATGTTTAGAAAGAGAATATCCCTGGGACCTGCTAGGGGAATTTCTTACTAGATGAATATTTTGAAGCTATCGTGGGTGAATATGGATTAGCGAAACTTCTGGACCACAGGGATTCACATGTGACTACAACTGTTAGGGGTACTATTAGGTACATTGCCCCTGAGTACCTTGCAATAAGATAGTCCTATGAGAAGACTGATGTATTTGGTTTTGGAATATTATTGATGAAACTCATAACTTGACAAAAGGCCTTGGATTTTGGTCAGGCAACAAACTAGAAAGGAGTGATGCTTGATGGGATAAGTACAACTAAGTTTTGCATGCTATGATGAATACCAATATCTTGGGCACAATTTATTCTTAATGTTCATAACTTTCCTATATACTTGCTAGCTACAACCAACTTTCTCATACTATTAGTATGTCCGATTTGCAAAAGGACAAGAGGTCTTGAAGAAAAATATCAAATATGAAATTGTACCCCTGGGGAATGGCTAAGGGAGACTATAAATTAGAAAAGTACATCGTACATCTAAGAACACACAACCACACAAGATAGGAAATGAATAATGCAAGCTGTTTGGGAAAGCAGGAGGCACTAGAAAATGCTAGACTCGTAGTTTAAGAAAGATTTCCTAAAATTTCTGAATATGGATACACATAACAACCAACTAAGGGGCCTATAAAATATTAGGAAACCAATGCCTAATAATGAGGTAGTGTTTGGAGAAGATACCAACACTTAGAAATGAGTTATGATTGACGGTTTAGAGCAATTTAACACCCAAAAATGATAGTAGGAGTGCAAAACAAAGTGTTGGGTTGGATTTTAGGTGAATCCCAATGCTAACATGCTTATTGATTTAAAAATTTTAGATATGAAAAATATAGGGAAGTAAACAAAACAATCAATATATGTCTGTAATAACCCCCTAAATGCCTGAAATCATTACTTAAAAGAAATACCTTTTTATATGATGCATTTAATAGAATAAATAATGCATTCATTCTAAAGTTCATTGTACTTTGGCATTGTAGGTTTTATTTGAATGCTTGTTCATGGTTTAATTGTTTCATTTTACCCATACGTAATGCTGGATGCTCCAAGAAATGTATTTGTGGATAACTACGCTTAATAACTAATATGCAGACCTTAAACCATCTAATATACTTCTTGGACATGATTTTTAGGCAAATGTTTCATATTTTGGATTGGTAAAGTTGTAACCATAGGAAAAAAAATGTGTGGAGACCAGATTAGCTCGCACTTTTGGATATCTAGCACCTCAATATAGAGATAATTAAGAAACTTTTCCTTTTACCCCAGAATATTGATCTGTGAAATTGTATACCTTCTTAGTTGAGTTCATCTAGTGTATATGGCAGATCTTGTTAACTGAGAACGTTTTTTAGTTTTCACGGAAGGAACATCAGTTGAGAAATTGACTTGGGAAATACTTTATTTTAGGATTGATGAAACTCATTACTCGACAAAAGGATTTGGATTTTGGTAAGGAAACATACCAGAAAAGAGTGATGCTTTATTGAGAAATTTCAACTAAGTTCTGAATGCTATGATGAATATTGATATGTTGGGTGCAATTTATTCTCAAGGTTCATAACTACAACCAACTTTCTCATAGTATTATTATGCCCAATTTGCAAAAATACAATGTTTCTTGAAGAAGATTCTCAAATTTGAAATTGCACCCCTAGTGGAATGGCTAAGGGATACTATAAATTAGCTAAGTACTTCCTATAGATAAGCACAACCAACCACACAAGATAGGAAATGATTAATGCAAGATGTTTGGGCAATTAGGAGGCACTAAGAAATGCTAGGCTCATCATTTAAGAAACATTTCCTAAAATTTCTGAATATGGATACACATAACAACCAACTAAAGGGCCTAGAAAATATTAGGAAAACCATGCATAATTATGAGGTAGTGTTTGGAGAAGACACTAACACTTAGAAATGAGTTATGATTGAAGGTTTAGAGCAATTTAACACTTGAAAATGATATTAGGGGTGCAAAACAAAGTGCTTGGTTGGAGTTTAGGTTAATCCCAATAGTAACAGGCTTGCTGATTTAAAAAATTTAGATCTAGAAAATACATGGTAGTAAGCAAAATAGTGCATATATGTCTGTAACAACCCCCTAAATGGCTGAAACCATTACTTAAAAGACATGCCTATTATATGATGCATTTAATAGAAGAAATAATGCATTTATTCTAAATCTCATTATACTTTGGCATTATAGGTTTCATTTGAATGCTTGTTCATGTTTTTATTGTTTCGTTCTACCCACAGGCAATGTTGGTTGCTCCAAGTAGGGTATTTGTGAAACGTGTTCATAATTGTTGTTTCCACTCGAATTATCTCCAGTATGTTAAACTAAAACATGTCATTAACATGCCAAACATATACAAACATCCCTATGCATGGATTCATGCCGAACATTGCTCTGTATCAGCAATCATACTATGTCCAAATTTGGAATTCAAATAACTGATCCACAACATAACAGGTATGGGTGGTGATATGTCATACTTTACCTTACTTCTTGGACATGCTTTTCAGGTAAAGGTTATCAGATTTTGGATTGGTGAAGTTGGAACCATAGGAAAAGAACTCTGTGGAGACCATATTAGCTGGAACTTTTGGATATCTAGCACTTAAATATGCAGGTAAATAAGCAAGTTTTCCTTTAAACCTAGAATATTTATCTCTGAAATTGTGTACATTCTTAGTTGAGTATTTAGGGATACTAGAATGAAACATCTATGAGGTTGTCACATGGATTTCATTCAGAACATTCTTACAATATATTTAGAACATCAAATAGAAATGATTTCCTTTCAGGTTAGTGTATATGGGAGATCTTGTTAATTGAGAACGTTTTTATACTTTACTTTACTTCTTGGACATGCTTTTCAGGCAAAGGTTTCACTTGTACTGGTGAAGTTAGCACCATAGGGAAAGAACTCTGTGGAGACTAGATTAGCTGACACTTTTGGATATCTAGCACCTGAATATGAAGGTAATTAAGCAACTTTTCCTTTTACCCCATAATATTTATCTCTGAAATTGTGTACATTCTTAGTTGAGTATTTAGGATGTCACATGGATTACATTCAAAACATTCTTATAGTGTATTTAGAACATCAATTAGAAATGAATTCCTTTCAGGTTAGTGTATATGGGAGATCTTGTGAATTGAGAACATTTTTTAGTTTTCATAGAAGGATAATCAGTTGAGAAATTGACTTGGAAAATACTTGATTTTAGAAATTGAACAGGTCATTGAACTATTGAACTACCAGGTCATTGCATGTGAACCACGTTGTCAATGTTTTGGAACCTTTAGCTCAGAAATGGAATCCCAAAGATATAGATATTGATGATTCTGGGGGAATCATCATTATCTACATCCCCAAAAGTTCAAATCTAGGAGACGTGTCTCACCATAACTAAGAAGGTATCCAATTGAAGCCACAACTGTGGAAGCTCATGGAAACGTGCATGGAAAAATATTGGATCTAAAAATTCTAAACAATTGGAAAATCTATAGAAATACATGTATTATTTCTAATAGAGTCTTCATTGTTTATTGTTTTCTCGAACTGCTACTTCTACTGAAGCGGATTTGCATGGATCCCTTGACTTCTACTTCTATTTCTATCCTGAACGGTTTGAATTCTATCGTATTCCATGCATTGTTAAAAAACACAATTGTTGTTAGACGTTGTTTAAGGTGGGAGTTTTTAGTAGAGTGGGGCTGTTCAATACTCAAATCTATTTGAAAAGGCAATTTTCTATACATGACATTGTAAATAGCATTATGGTTCAATTTTATAGACTATGTTCTGTTGTATTTTGTCAAACTAATAGCTATATGTTTATCATGGTTGCATTGTATTTTTCCAAACTAATAACTATATGCTTATGATGGTTGCATTGCATTTACTTGCTACTCTCGTTTGCTTACCTTGAAGTGTTTGCATATTTTCTATCACTCATGCATACCAATGAATTTATATCAATATTGTGAAATGATCTACCTTGTTCGATTCTGAACTTCATGAGATTCATTTCTATGATTTTCAAAAGTATATTTGATGAGATTATGTGGAATTTGGCCTATTTCATGTTATTTCATACAACTACTCATAATTGTTACAACCCATCATAGTTTTTATCCGTTGTATAATGTGATGTTAATTGGAAAGCCTTATTTGCTATTGTGTAAACTTGTTATCTATTATGAGTTGAACCATTATCTAAATTTTGATAAATTAAAGTGTTCCATTTTTTGTGGTATTAACTGCAATCTTGCACTACCTCATTTTAATATTACATTTTCTGTCTTCTTTTACCCTCTAACAACCACCTTATCGACGTATTATTGCACCTCCTTGGGGCAATTGCTAGTGATATTTCTTCTTGAATTTTAAAATACTCACTGTGAGCACATTAGTTTGTCGATCTCCTTCCTTGAAAGCATGGATTTAAACTTTTTCATATCAACAATACAATGTTGATATAGAATTCGATTTTCTATGTCAAAATATTTAATGAATTAAAATGGTCATCATGAAGATGTAAATAATCTCAAGTTCCATTCCAAAATTCCAATTTTTATACTTAATAAAGGGAACTTCTTTATATATATATATATATTTAATTATGGAAAAATAAAACCATTTAATTTATTTTTATTCACTTTATATATATATATATATATATATATATAGATATATAAACAAGAGGGGTTGCAAAGCATCTATCCCTTGCCTTTTGTTTAAATATAGCAGTTGGTTGACTGGATAAAAGCAAAACCGACATTTGTTTCCTTCCATCTAGATATCACAACTGGTTGACTGGAAAAATGCAAAACCAACATCTGTTGTGCCTAATTTGTATAGCAGTATGAGGAAGTGATTGAAGACTGATAACTGATTATTTAGTCTCTAGGTCTTGGTTGTAACTTGAATTCTTTGGGTCTTGTTACCTACAACTATACCTAATGCACCTTTAGGTATACCCCAGGGAGAGTGGGATAATTTTTTTGACCAAGAGGGGCATTATCGAGCAATTATGGTCATGGTTGGGCCCTTTGGGAATCCTTTATGGGTACCATGGCTGAATGGCATTGTTAACCACCCTTTATTGGGGTTTTTAACCTCAAGGTTGGTGTTTGGGGCCCCTAAGGTTTGACCATTGGGTCACATGGCTCCATATCCTATTTATGTGCTCTGGTGGCATTTTCTTCAGTTGCGAGACATTCATCTCCTGTCACAACCACTTAGGGTTCCCACCTAGCCCTTTAGTCAATGGGTTCCTACTCTCCGTGGCATTATCTCCTCAGAGGAAGACATCCTCCATGCCAATCCATTTTCATTATTTGAGGAGGGAGTTGAGGGTTTTTACAACATTCTAGGGGTTATATGGGGTATAACGCCCTCCCTCCAACCTTTAGTTCATCGTGATCTAATTATTTGAGCATTTTTTGGCACATGGGGATACAAATACCCTAGGCAGCCTACCTTAAGCCTACCTTAAGCCTACCTTAGCCTATATTTTATTATCATTTTCTTTTCATTTTAAGTTGATATTTTATAATTTCAAATTGACTTATTTTAAGGCATGTAGGCCTAAATATTTTAAAAAGTGAGTGTGACATCATATAAATAGATCTCCTCACTTTCATTTTAAGACAGAACTTATCGGATTATACACTTTGAAATTGTTTTACCCTTATTAATGTTTCTTTGGATGGATGGCTCCTCTAGAGGAAGTTTTTTGGTTAATGCAAGCTATTTTCTGATAATTCTTTGGTGAATCTCTTCTTTTGGTGATGCTTTGATTTGTTTGATGGACACAAGCACAAAGAGGTCATGCTTCTTACCTTTTGTTTGGTGTTGGTATATGTGCATGTTTAAGTCTTAGTGGTAGCTCTAGAGCTGAAATTTTCCCTAGGATAGGCCATTACCTTCCTTCTGGTCACCTTAGCGAGTTGAGGCACGTCTCCTTGTGAGGGTGTCGTAGTATTTCTCCTTATTTTTTTTTCTGCTAGTTTCCTGATCTAAGAACCCTTCCTCACTAGGTTATCCATCCTCCCTATAATCCCTAGGTTGGGTAAGGATTTTGCTAGGGTAGATTTTCCCTTGGTTTTCACACATCTTGTCTTCTAAAAAAAGCTAGTTCTAGGGTTCGTTTAGGATTGGTTTTAGGTTAAATTTAGGCCTGTAACTTTATGTTGAAAACCCTAAAAATCAATTTTTTTTTTCATTTTTTGGCCTCCTTCCTTGAATTTTTGGCTTAGCCCCTAGATCCCTAAAAACCATAAGGCAAAATTATAGGGAACCCTAAAAATACAAAAATTCCCAAATTTGCAAAATTTTCCCTAAAAAGTCCTAAAATAGTCCTAATTTTACCCTACACCTACCCTTCTTCCTTCCTCCCTCAAACCCTCGCTCCAATCCCCTACACTCTTTTCTAACCCTCACTTCTCTTGTTATCATTCCTTCTTACCTTCGCTTCTACCCTAGATAAACCCTTGTATCCCTCTCTCTTCACCATTCGGGCATGCATTTTCCATAAGGTTACCACCTTCCCAATTTATCTTTTGTAACTTCCTAAACTATAACCTAGGGTTTCCCTTTACAGTGGAAACCCTCCTATACCTTGCCCTTCCACCAACTCCTACATACAACATTTTTCATGGTCTGAAGTGGACACAGTCGTTTAGTGAATGCCTTGTCACATACACTGTAGAAAATAATTATTCATGCTATTGTTAACCTTTCCATACTGATATCGAATAGATGATATAAAATGCTGATATAAATGATATTATGAATACAATATTGAATACATACAGTCTGCACATAAACAAAATCTCATTCTGTATAAACTACAATCACACTTTTGTGTGATATTGATGATAACTAATAGTATTATGCTGGTACAATTACTACTGTGTGTGATACTAATGCTATTGTTGTCCTAACATTAGCACGACTCATGTATATTGTTGTATGTTGTTTTGTAATATAACTTGAATGTATACATAATTGTTGTTGCATAGTGTTTACAATTTCGATGCTCATGGATGCAAGTAACGCGTCTACATACTGATATGATTATGTGAGGAAGGTGCTTATTTCTTACTGTTTCCATAAAATATAATCCATGTTGATATATATTCCATGCATGCCTAAAGGTAAAATTCAACATCTGATAAATGGCTTGTATTATCATCTACTCTTACTATTGTATATGCATGTTTTGACTTAATGTAAAGTATAGAAAACCTCATTGTATTACCGCATTTAATACATACATATAGTTTGTTAGTAACACTCATTCTCCTCAACCTTTGTTATTGGTTAGTCACTACAAAAAGTGGTCAAATTGGTATTAACAATGAAATCTTGATAAACTTTATATCATTGTTATGAACATTTGGATGATACTTATATGCTTTAACACATGTCACTCATAATACTACTATCTTGACCAACTTTCGTTGCTTACAATATTCTACTTATGATAAATGCTTATATTTGAATGACATTTTCCTATGTTTTTATTGTTGGGATGATAGAATACTGAATTAATAACTACTATGACATTATTTCAGAAACACTTGTAGTACATCCCTTCTCACTCTCATGGTTTGACTCCAATAAGGAACTTGTCTCTAATAACCTCGAAAGAGGTGTTCTTGGTGTTTAGTGTGTTTTCCAGAGTTGAACTTGGGCTCTCTCCTAGGAGGCTTTAGCTTCCGAAGTAGTTGGAGAAAAGTGACTAAAGTGACATTGGTAAATTTGAAGTGGTTGATCTAGAGTCATTCACACCCCTGGAAAGAATGAAATTCGGTAAGAAAGTTGAGGTAATTCTTTCTCGGTATTTTGAAAATATTATTATCAAGGACTAATCTTGCATATCTTACCTGGAAACTACACAAAGAAGAAGCCCGACAAGGATTAACATTTTGGCGTCGTTGTTGGGGACCTCAAATTCATTGAGGTGACTTATTCAGGTAAGAATGACACTTTGGTAAGTCTTGAAGTCCCTATTGTATATGATTGCATACATTATTTTCAAAAATCACTAACCTGCAAGCTTACTTAGTGACTCCACAAAGAACTCATCCCACAACATCAATCAAGTATGCCCTTGTTTTATTTAGTACTTTGGTGATATTTTCTTAACTAACTTGGGAGGTCTCGTCTGGCGACTCTAATGAAAGAAAATATAGAAGTTCTCTATAAAGAAAAGGAAGCGTAATGAGATGGCATCTAATTATGAATCGGGGATGGATATATTGGATTTCTTGTGCATTATAGGATTTACACACAAGTATGACATTCAATATGGAGGGAAGGAACTTTTCTCATTATTCTAGCAGTATAAGTACCATGCAGCAACACATGTGTAGGAATTCATGCAATTCCTTCAGGAAAGCAAAATCATACATAAAGACATCAGAATGAGGCTATTTTTGTTATATCTTCCCTTAGAAGACAACTTGTCCGTAAAAAATTGGTATGAGGGTTTTCCTCACAAAATGTTTTCTTCACTCAGGAATTTTTTCGATGCATTCAGCATGGATTTCGATTATGGTATCGAAGGGCAGGAAAGAAAGGCCATCATCGATAGAATATGTGAAGAAACACTGGGAAGCATCCATACGCAAGATGATTCAAGCAACAAAATCAAAGATGATATTCCATTTGAATTCAAATATCCCGATATTTTGACTACCACTGAAATGGAAATAGGTTTTGCTCCTCTTTATTTTATCAGGATTTCCAGTATATTTAGATGAGTTACGAGAGTTATTTTGGCATGCTTTCAAGGGCGACCATGATAATTCCTTGCATCATGTGGAATGTTTTATGACTTTGGCTTCAGAATATGATAATAAATAAAAAGAAAATGTTTACATGCGATCACTTGTCCTTCACCTGGGACAAAATTCCCTTCCTTGGTTTGTGGCCCTAGATAAAGGAATGATATAATCCTTTGTAGAATTAGTGGAAACATTTTGTAGCCACTGGGATTTAGAGCAATGTGACAAATGGATACCTCATGTCAAGCATGTAAGGGACTTGTTCAGTATTGAATCCCAACACAAGGGCCAGGTCAAAGCATCCATTTTCCAAGGCCTAATTGATGATATCTCAAGCATGATAGATGAAGCTCCATAAGCATGTGAATATGATGATGGTCCTATATATGAAGATCTAGAAGTCCTAGTTGAAGGAGTTGAAGAACAAAAAGGTAGGATGAGTTCTTCCTTCCAACATGCAGAAACTCCTTATGACCTATCAGATATTTGGGAACATAATGATGGGAATTTCGAGGATGATGGTTATTGGATATTTATGGGTCCACCTTTATATAATTCCTTGAGACCATATAGTGTTGTCTCCATACTTTGCAGTGAGAAAGAACAACTTGATGCAATTACTCAGGCTGAGACAGAATTTGACACTGTTTGGGATGAAGAGCTTTCATCCACCTTAAGCATGGATGCTGAGGACAGGATTTATCAAGACCCTATGGAACGAGATATAATTTTCCATTCCCTTATGAGGATAATGATGAAGAATGGATCAAACCCCTTTCCACAATAATTGAAGATGCAACATCTCCAGACTTCCCAGCTAGTTGTTATATGCAGATGGTCCATTATGATTAAAGGTTTAAATATTTGGGACCCCATATCTCTGGTGATTCTTCCATGATGCCTCCATCATACTCATCATGCAACAAGGAAGCATTATGCACAAAGGATTCTTTTGCAAATATACGGCATATGATAAGCCTAGGTTATCACTCTTAGTTGTGCTCCTCAAGAAGCGTTTAAGAAGTTGTCCATCCCACTCTACCCTACATCGGTAAGACCTTAATGATACATCTCAACAATAATGAGGAAGGTAGGTGGACAGGTATGACTTTAATCCCTCACTTTCATAATATCTATTGTTTATCTTTTCATTTGAAGCATGAAGGTATGAATTATATTGTTGACAATTTCAAAATTTCAAGGATTATTGGGGTTACTAACATGATTGTGAAAAGGATAAGCAATGTACTTGTACACTCAAATAAATTCTTGAGTAAATGAAGAGACATGTTGTGGCTCACATATGAATATTTGTGAGCTCCAAATCTATGAATAACATCCCAAGATTAGGATTTATGGGCGAGTTTCAGGAATATTTTTTTCTTAGAAGACCTATGCGATGAAGGTATCTCATACATAAGTGCACTAGAAGCATGGATCAAAGAAGCTTTCCAAATAAATGATTCTTCACGACATCGGTTTCAATTATTCCAAGTTCTTAAGAAGGTTTAGTTTCCCCCACTCATTTAGATGAAGATCCGAGTACAAACTCAACATATCATCAATGAGTTATTGTCATGGCTTACGCAAAAGAAAAGGTAAGATATTGGGTATGAATTACTTACTCAGATGGTTACATTGGTGGTATGATTTCACCTAACCTACTTTGATTGACAAGTTTAGGTTAGGTAGGGTTAGTTGCATTAGGCATATTTCTGTGCATTGCATTTGATGTCTTTTCATTAATTAGTTAGTTTTCATTGTTCTTAGTTTGTTTCCCTCATTTTGTGAACAAGGAAGGAAATAAGTTAGATTTTTATCATTCAGATAGTATTATCTTAGGATATTTAACTAAGAGAATAACAAGCACAAAAATAAAACATAAGAGATAATAGACACAAAGAATTTCCTCTGGAAAACCATAAAGGAGAAAACCTCACAACTTCCCCAGAGATAGAATCAACACCAAAAGTAAAACACAAAAATAGTAAGATGATTTCTTGACAGTAGTAGTCTCTCTCTCTCTTTTCCCAGCTTCTTATTTCTCTCTTAGTTATGCGCTACAACTGAGTGTGCATGAATGTGTGTTAAATAGAGAGGATCACTCTCTATTTATACTAATTCCTGACTTGACAATAACTCACTAGGGCCGAATTCTATAGGAGAGTCTAATAACCCTAGGGACCCACAACTACAGGGACTTTAACTCTTGATCAATAAGGACGGTTACCCTCTATGACTTTACATGACTTATTTACATTATTGAATCTCCTGATAGGAACATTGGGGCATGACATGACTCAATTACATTACAGATACTTCCTGGAATAAACATCGAGGTATAATACATAAAATATACAAGTGAATACATTATGAAGTTACAAATACATCAACACTCCCTCTTAACTAGGAAGGTATTCTCTCGACACAATTTATCAGCACAAGTCTTCTTCTCTGTATCATTTGGATCATCATCAAGTTAACTTCATCTTCAATTCATCTTCATCTTCAAGTGATATTCATCTTCAAGTATGGAACTTACTGGATCTGGATCATCACTGGATCTGTAACATCACCGTTGGATCATCATTGGTGCTATCTCTCGATTCTTCTCGTCATAGGAAGCTCTACAGAGCCAACAATTTTTCATGTTGGTTGTAGGCCTAGCCTCCATGTAGGTCTTCTTCAGCGCTTGTATCTGACCCTTAGTCAGGACGGCCCGCCCAACACTTACATCTAACCATGGGAGGAACACATCCAACAACCATGTCAGAAAGGCATGCCCATCACTGACATCTGACCATGGGAGGAACACATCCAACAACCATGTCAGAAAGGCCTAGCACTCACATCTGACCATGCGAGGCCCAGCCTTCCACCATGTCAGAATGGCCCAACACTTACATCCAACCGTGGGAGGAACACATCCAAGAACCATGTCAGAAAGGCTTAGCACTTATGTCCCACCATGGGAGGAACACATCCAAGAACCATGTCGAAAAGGCTCAACACTTATATCCAGCCATGTGGGGAACACATCGCACATCCATGCTAGAAGGGCTCAACACTTATATCTATCCATGTGGGGAACACATCCTGCATCCATGCTATAAAGGCTCTGCACTTACATCTGATCGTGTGGGAACACATCCCAGAGTCACATCAAAATGGCTCTACACTTACACCTGATCATGTGGGAACACATCCCATAGTCACAACAGAATGGCTCTGCACTTCCATCTGATCATGTGGGAACACATCCCACAATCACATCATAATGGCTCTGCACTTACATATGATCATGTGGGAACACATCCCACAGTCACATCAGAATGGCTCTACAGTTACATCTGATCATGTGGGAACACATCCCACAGTCACATCAGAATGGATTTGCACTTACATCTGATCAAGGGGAACACATCCCACAGTCACATCAGAATCACTCTGCACTTACATTTGATCATGTGGGAACACATCCCATAGTCACATCAAAATGGCTCTCAGACTCATCACCTCCCCTTGGAGGGAACCTCGATCTGGAGAACACCAAGATTTTCCCTGAAGTACTAAAACTTCACTCTAGACAATGGCTTGATCAATACATCAACTATATATTCATCCATCGCAACATACTGGAGCTTCACTAGTCCTCTCTGCACCATATCCTTGATATAGTGATATTTGATCTTGATATGCTTCGACTTTTCATGGAACACCAGTTTCTCAGACAACTTCACACAACTCTAGTTGTCGCAATATATACAAGTAGCATCCAACTGGAGATCAAATAAATCAGATAGTAGCTTTCTAAGCCACACTGCCTCACAACTAGCTGAAAAAACAGTGACATACTCTGCTTCAACTGTACTTAATGCCACGCAAGACTATTTCTTGCTAAACCAAGAGATCACACCTGATCCCATACTGAAGTAGCACCCTGAAGTGCTCTTTCTATTGATGGCATTGCCTTCCCAATCTGAATCAACATAACCTTCTAGGTTAATCTTCTGATCAACCTTATACTTGAGCCTATAATCAACTGTACCCTTCAGGTACCTCAGAATATTCTTTGCAGCAATCAAGTGAACATCTCTAGGATATGTCAGGAACTGGCTCAATGTGTTCATAGCAAAGAAAATATTTGGTCTCGTATTCATCAGGTACATCAAGGACCCAGTCATTTGACGATACATGGTAGCATCAACCAAATTTGATGAAGCATCACTTAAAATATTCAGGTTCGATGCCATGGGTATGGTCATGGCCTTGCAGTCCATCACCCCAAATCTCTTCAGGATCTCTATCGTATACTTCCCTTGTCTTAGGTAGATTCCATCTGCATTCTGCCACACCTCCATGCCTAGAAAGTATTTCATCATGCCCAAGTCCTTCATCTCGAACTCGAAAGCAAGCTTCCTCTTTGTATCAGCAATCAACCCATCCACACACGTTACAAATAGATCATCTACCTATAGTAGGAGTATCACTAGGTTCCCTTCTTCAACCTTGTAGTAAAGGTTGGAATCTGCTTTACTCTTGGTAAATTCCAAACTAGATAGGAAGCTGTCAATTATGTCGTAGCATGTCCTGGGTGCCTATTTCAAATCGTATAGGGATTTATTCAATTTACACACATGAGTCTCCCTGTCATGTGTCTCAAAACCGAGTGGTCGCTCCACATACACTTACTCTTCCACTACACCATTCAAGAAAGTAGTCTTGACATCCATCTGGTGTATTTTCCATTTCATCATTGCAGCCAGAGCAAGTATTGATCTGATTAAAGTGTATCTGGTTGTAGGTGCATACGTTTCTTCATAATCTATTCCTTCTTTCTGGGAGAAATCACGAGCCACAAATATTTCTTTATATTTCTCTATGCTACCATCTGCAGCATGCTTGATCTTGTAGATCCACTTGGAAGTTACGATAGAGTTCCTCTCTGGTCTAGGGACAACATCCATTCTTTCTTCTTTGTCGCTTGTTCATAGTTGGAAGGTTCTTTATCCAAAATGTCACATAGCAGGGCCACATAACCGGAGCAGAGCCTAGTTCTTTTCCTCTCTCTATGTATTTCTTCTGGAGCCCCATATCTTTTTGCACCTTGGATAGCCTCTCGTGCCCATGCAGGTTTCCTCTTTTGAGGATTCTTCTCTTGGGGTGGATCTACAGGTTCATGGAGTTCTTCTATTTCTCAATCTTCATCTTGATTTGCATCGTTCATAGTTGTATCTTGAATTATGGGTACTTCTATTTCTCTAGAGTCTTCAACTTGTCTCTTTCTGGATTTGTTGTAAGTTGAATATTTGTCGAATGTTACATCTCTGCTTATGTCGATCTTCTTGAATCCTGGGAGGTATATTCTGTAAGGTTTCTAGATTTCACTGTATCCCACAAATATACCCTTCTTTCCAGAAGGATCTAACTTTGTCCTCTTTTCTTTTGGAATGTGTATGTATACAGGACAACCAAATATTTTGAGATGGCAGACTTCTGGTTTCTTGCTGGAAAAAACTTCTTCAGGTGTCTTGTTCTCGAGTACTCTATGTGGAGTACGGTTCTGTACATACATCGTTGTACTGGTAGCTTCTTCCCATATATGCATGGGAAGATCTTGATCATGAATCATGGTCCTTGCAGCTTCCATGATCGTTCTATTCTTCCTTTATGTAACCCCATTATGTTGTGGATTATAAGGAGTGGTTAACTCCCTCTTTATCCCTGAATCTTTGTATAACTCTTTGAATTCATTTGATGTGAATTCTCTTCCATTATCTGATCGAAAGGTCATGTTATTCTTTTCTGTGTGGTTATCGATCAAGGCTTTGAATTCCTTGAACTTACTAAATACTTCGTATTTGTCCTTTAAGAAGTATATCCATGTCTTCCTAGAAAAATCATCAATGAAATAAACATATAATACATACCCGCTTAATGAACTGGATGACATCGGACTGCATACATCAGAGTGGATGATTTCCAATATCTCTTTTTCCTTGCTCTCACTACTTGGAAATGACTTCTTTGTGTTCTTTCTTTTCGCACATCCTTTGCAGACACCATCATGTTATGTCTATATTTCTAGAAGACTTTCAACAACTTTTCTTGCAAGTGGTAGTGCTCTATAATGCATGTGTGCAAGCCTTCTATCTCAAAGTTCATTTGGCTCTACTAAGTTATGAACCAAAGCTTGTTCTAGTTGGCCCGTCAATTTGTATAGAACTCCTTCTTGTTCCCCAATCACTACTACATCATCAATAGTCTTTCCATTAGGACACATAAGAACTTGGCCATCTACAAATGCAACCCTTGTTCCTTTTGCATCTAATGCAGATATGGAGAGGAGTTTCTTCTTCAGTCTTGAGACAAACAAGACATACTTCATCTTCATAGACTTTCCATAGTCTAGCTTATAGGAGGATTCACCACTACCTTTTATTGGATACTAGTAGTCATCCCCAAATTTCACCTTGTGAGGTGACTCATGTTCAGATATTTTCACAAAGGATTCTTTGAATCCTGTCATATGTTTGAAAGCCCCACTATCTATAAGCCAATTATTGCTTCCATGTGTAATAGTTCCTGTGAGAGAGGAAATTAGAACATTTTCTTCTTCACTTGAAGAATCATCACTTTCTTGTTGGGTTTTCTTTGTGGAAGGTTCAACATCCTCTACAGTATGAGAATGATGTCTTCTCTTGTTTCCCTTCTTCTTGTGAGGGCCATTTTTGTTTCTAGGACAATATCTAGCAAGGTGTCATCTTTTGTCACATGTATAGCATCTAAATTTAGATAAATCTTTGTTAGATATTCTAGGGTTATCTTTCTGGTGGAAGTGCTTACCTTTGGGGTGATGAAAGTCTCTTCTGATTTTCTTGGAGTGTACTATGAGAGCTTGATATTCACTTCCCATAATTTATTATCGGGATATTATTCGAGCTTCTTCTTGTGAGCATTCTTCCCACAGCCTACTAAACTTGAGTAGCTTCTTTCTTGAACAAATCCCTTGAATCAAGGAGTCCCATGGTCTAGGTAGATAATTCAAGGTGGTCATCACAATTTCTGCATTCTCCACTTCTTCATCCACTACTTCAAGGTGTTCTTTGATCTGGGAGACCCTTATGAAGTATGACTGTATGGTCTTCGCATTCTAGATCTTCACATTCTTCAACTGGTTCCTCAAAGTCATCTTCCTCCTCTTATCCATGACCAGCTTCTTTTTATGTAAGGCCTTAGCCTCATCTCCCTCTGGAACTGGAACCTCTTGATTGATGTAAGAGTCCAACTCATTTTTTTCCAAGACCAGGGAGATCCTATACTTCCAATCTTGAAAGTTATCAACTCCCTCAAGATTTTCATCAAGATTGGTATGATGAGACATTTTAACTAAGAACCTCAAATGGAAATAAAAAATATTTAGATCTTACCAATTTGAGAAGCTGGAAACTGGATCTAGAGCTGATCTTCTGTAGTGCTAGTTCTCTGGTTCTAGGGTAGATTAGGGTTTAAATTTCCCAAATTTCTACCCATTGCTTTCTGTCTTATGTTACTCACAGAGGTTCAAAGGATTTGACTGGATGCTTTGCATTTTTGTAATACTGAATCACAGCAAAATTTCTAGCAGTTATTAAAGTACCCATGAATCATGTGATTAAATTGCCCATAAAACTGTGGTATCATTCACAATATGTACTCTCATAAATATTAATGTGTTAACTAATTTTTTATATATCTGTAGATTGTTATAGTTAGTTAAAAAATTGGGTCGCTTTGATCTTGTAATTTTAATACTGAATATGCACTATAATATATTATGATTGGTATAATTTCTATCATAGTTATGGATAGTCTGAAAAATTCTTTGATGATAATGTGAAGAGAGGACATTGGTAATGTCCCAGTAAAGGTTTCACATGGTAAGGAAAGCACTACTTGGATTGTGGTGAGTTGGAAGTTGAATGTCGTTACTATGCAGCGTGGCATACAAAGCACACAAATTGCTATGGCCTTCAAATTATGTTAGGACTGTAGTGGAGAGTTTGTACCTTAACTTGAACAACCAGTATTTGCATCCCTTCCATTGCGAGATTATGGTTTGAAATTTATTTTTCAAGGAGATTTCACACTGCAATCATCCAGGGAGGAGGTCGAGACTCGATGGTTATAGTGATAGTGCTTGGAACCAATAATAACTTTCAGAATTTATAGAGTTTGTCAATATTGTAGAGTCTTTCAGGTCTCTTCATTGCTATTAATTAAATCCTTGAAAAGTTCTCACTTTATATGATTTTTGTCCCATTGGTTGGAAAAAACTATTTCAGTTCCATGAAAGATAATTTTTGAGTTTTAGGTTTTTCCTTGCTCCCTTTAAAAATATCCACATAGAATGGAATTCACCCTAAAGAAAATGAAAATGATATAGATGTTCAAAATGATCTACACTCCATAGATTTCTTTGATCCAAAAGTCAACAATTCTTATTTGAATGCACAGCTAGAAAGCATACCTGGCTTTTGCATTATTTCTAACCAACCTTCACTAATATCATCGCCTATTAGTTCAGACAGATCTGAAGAGTGTTCTTTCTTGGGTTTCAGTCTTATGCATTTGATAGGAACATGTGATCTTCTATCACAACAATATCAAGCTTCAAGGAAGCTTACTATGAACAGATCAAAGAGCAAAGTTTCTTCTGGGTTTATTACTAACATTACAATACCATCTCACTTTTCAAATGGTAAGAACATTGGCTCAATAGCAGTTCATTACGTTCAATTTTTGTCATGATAAATAATGTTGTTTTAATTATCAGATTGTCCACGAATGAATGGAATGTGTCATGATTGTTTGCAGTAAATTATCCAGAAAGTGCTGCTGAAAATATTTACAGAAGATTTGTGTATTTTGTGCATTGTATCATTTTCATATGGATGTTCATTTTTCTCAAACTTAATGTTTCATTCATAACATTTTAGTGGCACTAAATGGAATATTATTTGATTTCTTAGCCAAGATTGATTCATATATTTGTTGTTTAATGAATTTCTAAGATTTAAAAAGTGGCTCCACCCTAGAGGGTCTGTCTTGGCATTGTGTTCTGCCCCGAGTTTCCCATTCCCTTCTTGAATTTACTCCATTGAATTTGCATCCAAAACCTTCATGTGCCAAGCTTCTGTGATGAGTGGTGTATTCAGATGCAGCGTTATAACCAGTATCATCCCAAAAACTTGATGAATATTGTCCTCCCTCGTATACTTCCCTTGCATGTGGCTTGTGCCACCTTCTACCACCAAGTGATGGCCATGAATGCCAACAAGTGGTGTGACAAGCAGTAGCACGTCCCATTTTGTCCCCAAAATCCCTTCTGGGTTTTTTCACAATGCCTTTATTGTTGAGTGAGTTATATGATAAAGAAACAAACCTAATATTGCTAAGGCTATCATGGAGGGTTGTAGTTTCTTCATGATCCCAGTGATTGTTTCAAAATATGTTGGAGGGTTGTGGTTTCTTTGTAATGTTGTTAAGTGTCATATGACTATTATTTGATATGATGAACAAGTTATGCTTGTTGGTTGATTTCTTTATAGCTAATTACACATGAGGTTATTACATCATGTACAACCCAATAGTAAGCCTTGGAATCCTTGGTTGATTTCTGCTTCCTCCGGTGTAAGCACCTTCCTTACTGACTTTCTTCCTCTATTACGTACATTCCCCATTGAAATCCACCCAAACCTATACAAAACTATGCAATTATGTAAGTAATGATAAAAAATTGCCTGTCCAACAGTTTTCTGTGCGTGGGTTCAGACGAATTATGTCTTTTGATACATTAAAGGTGGCCAACACGATGCCACCCTACATTTTATATAAAACATATATCGCATATGCGATATAACGCACCCCCGATATATCACATATGTGATATTGAATTCCATCTTTTTAATGAACGGACAGGGTTTTACATGTTTTCCATAATGCATTCCCAATATATCGCATATGTGATTTTATTACTTATCAGATATATCGGATATGCGATTTAGTGCTCAGTGAATATGTGTAATTTACATTTATCTAGATATGATGAGGGTGAGGGTGATGAACATTGAGGGTGTCCATGAGCATGATGATGAGGAGTATGAGGGTGAGGGTGTCGATGATGATAAGGATGAGGATGATGATGATGATGATGAGGATGAGCTCGGAGAAGACCAAGACGATGAGGGATGATGCAGTCTGGTCTAGGGACAACATCCATTCTTTCTTCTTTGTCGCTTGGAACAATGATGGTGATGATGAGGAGGATGATGACTATGATGATGATGATGAGGATGAGGGTGATGGTGATGATGAGGATGAGGGTGATGGTGACGATGATGATGATGAGGATGAGGGTGATGATGAAGATGATGGTGAACAATGATGGTGATGACGAGGAGGATGATGACTATGATGATGATGATGAGGATGAGGGTGATGGTGATGATGAGGATGAGGGATGATGATGATGATGATGATGATGATGATGACAAGGATGGTGATGATGATGATGATGAGGACGAGGATGGTGATGATGATGAGGATGACGGTGACGATGAAGATGATGGTGAACAATGATGGTGATGATGAGGAGGATGACAATGATGATGATGAGGAGGATGAGGGTGATGATGATGATGATGATGACCATGATGATGATGATGAGGATGAGGGTGATGATGATGATGATGACGATGAGGATGAGGATTATGATGATGATGATGATGAGGATGAGGATGTTGATGATGTTGAGGATGAGAGTGTTGATGAAGACGATGAGGATGAGGATGATGATGAGGAGGAGGAGGAGGATGAGGGTGATGATGATGATGATGATGATGATGATGATGATGATGATGGTGATGATGATGATGATGACGACGAGGATGGTGATGATGATGACGATGAGGGTGACGATGAAGATGATGGTGAACAATGATGGTGATGATGAGGAGGATGGTGACTATGATGATGATGATGAGGATGAGGGGGATGATGATGATGATGACGATGATGATGATGATGAGGATGAGGATGTTGATGATGTTGAGGATGAGGGTGTCGATGAAGACGATGAGGATGAGGATGATGAGGAGGAGGAGGAGGAGGAGGATGAGGGTGATGATGATGATGATGATGAGGATGAGGATTATGATGATGATGATGATGATGATGATGATGAGGATGAGTATTATGACGACGATTATGATGATGATGATGAGGATGTTGATGATGTTGAGGATGAGGGTGTCGATGAAGACGATGAGGATGAGGATGATGAGGAGGAGGAGGAGGAGGAGGATG
>LPNX010487912.1:31096-45050 GCA_001517045.1 Pseudotsuga menziesii | reverse complement strand
CTGCCGTCCCCTGAAAAATTGGGGGTGCGCTCTAGCCGTCCCGGAAACTCGTCCCCGCGTCCCCTGCGTCCCCCCGTCCCCGAGACCAGTGCAACATAGTCTATAATAGTTATTCATTGTTTAGGTTGGTTTACTTGGATAAACAACAAAGGGATATTAGAAATTGGCTTCTTCTCCAAGACTTGTAAAGATTCTACAGGGAGCAAGTTTGTTTAACTTCCTCTAAAAGCCTTTTCAAGATCTAAGAGGGAGCTAAGCAAACCAAAGGGCTCTAGGTAGAATACTTTACTATATATTTTGAAGTGGAGTCGCCACTTGGAGAACAAGTAAACTTCTAATATGGGTAAAAGAAAAGAAAAAATAAAAATTAAGGTTATTTCAAAATTTTTATTAACACTTAAAGAATTAAATTTTTTAAATCTAAAATTATTTAACTAATGTCAAGACCAAGGACAAAAGACTTGTCTCCGTCAACGACGCCAAAAATGTTGCCACCTAAAACACATTTGGACACGGGTAAGTCTCCCAACCGCTGTGTGTGTTCCCAAGGGCAACTTATGAGTTGAGAACGCACTGTCACCTCGGTTCTAAACTCCTCTGTTTAGACCACAACTCCTGAAGGCCAAGGGGGGTAGTCCCTACTTACTAAGTTCTTTTTTTGAAGAATATTTTCTAGGAGTTGTAAATTACAAAAAATGACAATCAACGTGCAGTGATGCAAAAATTTCAATGTCAAGCAAACCCTTTAACAATCAACCAGTAATGTATGAAAGAGAGAAACAATCAAATAATCAAAATCACCAGTGCCGTCTCTACTTGGGCTATGGAGTCACAATAATCAACTTCAAATAATTCTCCTAAAGCATCAACTCATTTACCTTAACAAATATACAAGAACATGATGACTTCCAATAAATGAGTAAGTTAAAATAAAGTGATTACAAAGTAGAGAAATGTAAATGATTGTAACAATGTTATGCAAGTGGTCGTGTAAGTTTTAGTAAATTTTATGTCTCTCTTTGACTTAGGGAATTAAGGTGTTTATTGCAAAGAAATGAACTATTCTAGATGTCTACGCCAAGAAACTATGTCCTTCGATTAGAGAGAGAATGCTGGGTGCTCAACATGGGAACACAAGGTTTCCACCTAGCTCCATGAGTCAAACTCGAAACTTGCTGGGTACTCAACTGGAGGACACAAAGTGCCACGAAGCCCCCTACGGCCTCTACCCCACTAGCTCCACAGGTCAAGCCTATTTTTCTCCTTTCTAATGAAGATACTTATCTGGGTGCGTATTAAACTAGCCAACACAAATCTTTGCCTTTTCTTGTCACCCTAGATCGGTCAAACCAGCGGGGGGAGAGGATACGGGGCAAAAATGGGGCCTGTGGTAAATTTTATCCTTAAAGAAAAAATTAAACAAAACAAGCCAATCGCGATATCACAACGGAGGCAGATCCTACTCGATTGTTCTTCAAGAAGTGAAGCAATGGGGCATCCAACCGAGGAATCCCACTCTTCAATCTAAATAAGCTGCAACTTATAAGATTTTCACTACACAACTACTAGAAGGTGAGAATCCAATAATGAGCAAAGAAATCATAAACTTCAAACTAGAAAATATATGAACTTCTTTACTACAAGAATGAAAACTCACAAAATTTATGGAATACAAATACCATAAATCTTACCAAAGCAAATTAGTATGCTTCCTTGGCCAACCAAACTTGTGTAACTCCTTAAGCATGGAAGCAAATCATCAATGAGAACAATGCACACAAGATTCCTCCAAAGATTTTGATTAACAAAGCCAAATAGCTGAAAATTACAATGGCCCAAGCAAAAGCAAGGGAAACAATGAGAGCATGAGCAAGAGAGTGGGTGTGAGTGTGTTTTTGTGTAACCTAAATGAGGAGGGGAAGCCTCCTTAAATAGGAAAAATGAAAGAGAGAGGCTCTTTGCATGCTAGCCAAGTGTCACAAGGGAGAGAGGGGGCCAAAGAGAGGGGGGGCGAATTTGCTCGAGGGCAAAACCAAGGTTTGAGATCTCAAATATGGGGTGAGAAACCCCCAATTTAATGCTTCCAACCTTATTGTTATGTCAAATGGGGAAGAAACCACCATAGTGGGGCCCTTTCCATTGACTTTAGCTCACCCAACCAATCAAAAAGGGGCATCCCCTAGATTCAGCAACTCAGAACCTGTTATATGCTTGCTCAGGGGGCCCCCTTTGGTCTTAAATTTGTCTTAGGAACATAATATAAACTTTAGAACCTTTACTTGGCCACCCCAAGTGACTATAGTCACTTTTCCAAAATTTGGCTCTCTAATTAAATGCCCAATTGCTTGATTTCCATGACTAACCTGGGCAAAGGTGACCAAAACCATAGTAATACTTGTTCGAATGACTTCAAACTTAGTCGAAGGGTGTAGGGGTGCTCATGCCATTTGTCTTGAGTACCCATACCCCTATACAACATTAAACAGGATTGAGTAACCCTCTTTTACCTTACAACAAATTGTCTTGAGTGACAATTTTTTATGATCAAAAATTAAAAAAATCTATGCAAAACTTAATGAAATTCCGCAAGACTCTGGATAATGTCTAGCATGGTAATATAAAACATTCCTGGGCCCCAATCACCCCATGGACTCGATCACTAGAACACCTTTCACCACTTTGGAGGTAATTTTGAGTGAAAAACTCAAATAATTAAAATCTCTAAAAAGAAATTTTAATTATCCAAGTGAAAAAACACTCGATGAAAGGACTTCCCTAATGACTAAGTCTTAGGTGATCAAGTTACAAAAACTAGACCTTCATGCTAACATATCCTTACAAAACCCCCCGTAGGGGGCGGAAATTTCATAGAGAGAAGAAGAGAAGAATAGATGCCTCGCTTGATATAATCATTAAGTACTTCAAAAACTAGACCTTCATGCTAACATATCCTTACAAAACCCCCCGTAGGGGGCGGAAATTTCATAGAGAGAAGAAGAGAAGAAGAGATGCCTCGCTTGATATAATCATTAAGTACTTCATTCTTATTTTCAAGGCACATCCAACATGTGCATGGTACATCGTTGTCCACCTAGTTGGTTTTGGTGGTCAACACCTCACAACTAGCTTAGCTAGTTGCCATGTACTTGACGTCAACAGAACTCGAAGGAACAAACTTTTGCTTCTGACTAAACCACAACACTGTTGCCGAGCCCAAGCTGAAGCAACATCCAGAAGTGCTCTTCCGGTCCATCTCACTACCTGCCCAATTTGAATCCTTGAAGCCAACCAAACTAACTCCAGACGATCACCTGTAGTCGAGACCATAATCCACTGTCCTTGCAAGGTATCTCAACACATCTTCTGTGGCTACACATTGTAGTCTCCTAGGCTCCACCATGAACTCACTAAGAGTGTTCACCGCAAAACACAAGTCTCGGATGGTGTTGACCATATACATTAGTGAACCAATGAGCTAGCGATATAAAGTATGTTCCACCAACTCTCCCTTAGAAGCATGAAGCTTCCTTTAGTTTGTGATCATCGGTCTGGCCATCAACCTGCACTCCTCCATCCCAAATTTCCTGAATACATCAAATGCATATTTCCTTGTCCTAGGAAGATATGATCAAGGTCTTGTCAAACCTCCATCCCCAAATAGTAATGCATCAACCCAATAACTATCATCTCGTCCTTTGAAGCAAGATCCCTCTTGGAAGATGCAATAGGCGCTTCTCCCCTGTGGTAATTAAGTCATCGACATACAACCGAAGAATGAGCGGATCTCCACCAGCCACAATGTAGTAAAGTTTGGGATCAACCTCACTCCTTTGAAATCCCATAGACAACAAATAAGCATCAATCCTGGAATACCAAGCTCGATGAGCTTGCTTCAGACCATACAAAGCCTTTTTCAACCTGCACACATAGGAATCCCTCCCATGGATCTCAAAGCCCTGAGGCAGCTCCCAATACACCTCCTCCTGTAAATGTCCATTGAGAAATGGAGTCTTCACATCCATTTGGTGGATCTTCTAACCCATCTCTGTTGCTATGGAAATCACTGCTCTAATCAAGGAATATCAAGCAACCAACGGAAAGTTCTCATCATAATCAACTTGCTCTACCTAAGAAAACCCTCATGCCACAAAACGAGACTTGAACTTCTCCACATTGCCATCTGCAACGTGCTTCACCTTGTAGATCCACTTGGAAGTCACCATTGACTTCTCCTTTGGTCTCGATACAATCTCCCATACATCCTTCTTCATGATGGAATGGTACTCTTCCATCATGGCATCTCTCTAAACAGGATGCTGAGAGCATCTCTCTAGATGGCTTCAAATTACGAAAACTAGCAACAAAAGCCATACCTACGGTCCTCACTGGTTCCTTGGGCGATCCAATAGCCTTTGCTTCCTTCAAGGTGCCACAAAGCCTTTTAGGCTTCTTCTTCCCTGAAAGAGGCTCCCAAACTAGTCTGTCCTCATCTGAAGAACTCCCAGCAGATTTTGGCCTAGAAACCTGTGGACCATTAGCTGGTGAACCAGCCACAGGTGAACCTTGTGATCCGGTAACCGCAATAGTGAACCTGTGACCGGAGAACCGGAACCTGTCCCCAAAGTACCTGCTTGTTGAACCACTAATCCTGAAGACCCTACGCCTGTAACTTGTGGCCCAATCACTTCGGAAACTTGTGGACCTTTACTCTGAACTGTTGGTATCTGTAAAGCTGCCTGAGGTGTGGGAGTCTGCTGCTCTTCTTGCAGTGACTCTCTAGACTTCCTGAAGGCCCGCTCCTCCTGAAATCATACTTTCTGCCTCACAACAACCTGTTACCACTTGAGTTGCACTCAATTGGACTTTCAAGTGAGCCGCTAAGGATGAACAATTACTTGTTCAAGTTTCGAGTTCAAAAGTCCATTTAGGCCATCCTAGGCCCTTTTCAGTTTTTATTTTTAACATGTTCATACCCCCACAAGGAACTGTCGTAAAATACCTTGGCATGATAGATTTATGTAAAAGGTTTGGCTTCCCAGGACTTAGTCGTTTGGCTTCCTAGGACTTAGTCGTTTGGCTTTCTAAGACTTAGTCATTAATACATTATTCTAGGGTATTTTTTCCTTGTTAATTATATATCGTTTTTAAGGATTTATAATTTTCAAGTTTTTCACTCAAGCCTCCAAAGCTGGAATAATTGTCTTGGTGGTTAGGCCTTGAGAGGTTATTATAACCGAAGTGTCAATGTATATTACCATGCTAGCCATTATTTTTTGATTCGTATGAACATGTACTAAGTCCCCCATAGTTGTTTTTAAATTTCCGGAAAAAATAAAAATTTTTTTTTCGTTTTTCCAGGCTTATTTTTAATAAATTAATTGTAAAATTTCTCTAATTCATAAAAGTGGGACTAAGAGGTTGTTTTTGCCACGGGGGTGCTCATTTTCTAACTCAAAGCACCCACTTAACCCTTAAACCCACTTTTCTAAGTTTTTGAGTAATTATTTATCTCCAAAAGTAATTATTACTCGAAAAACCCAAAAAAGAGTAAAAAATTTCGATAAAGTGAAAAATCCGGCAACTCATAAAAACATAGAAACTTTCTGAAAAGAAGTTTCGTGAGTTGGAAAAGCAAAGCGGCAAGTATCCTAAAGATTTTTCAAGGTCAAATCATGCTATTTTTGAGTAAATCAAAGCAATGTAAATTTCCTACAAGTGGGGGTGCATTTTCTAGGGAAAGCTTGCATTTTTTGGGAATTGTGATGAGTTTTGAGTGTTAGCTTTCCAATTTTTTGATCTTACCATTACCAAACTCACAAAGTACTACATATCTCTTTCCATTCGAGCTAGACTTTTCCTTTGGCAAGTTTGCCCTCCCTTGAGCTTGGTCTTTTCTATTTAAGCAAGGCTTGGCCTCTCATTTTCTCATGATGATGGTCAGAGGACCGAAAGGTTGTTGTAGCTCTGCTATTGTAGTTTGTAATACTTTTTGAAATATTAAAGGCTTTGGAGGCAGATCTATGGTGTAATGGTTTAATGTGTGGACGGTAATAATCAAGTGCTTATGAGGTATAATCTGTGTTTTTTTTTTTGCTTTATGTTGGTTGAATTTGGCCTTTGAAGGGGAGCTGTATCCCAGTAGGATAAGACTAGAAAAGCTTGTTTGCTTCATAATATTATTGTTCATTTGCAAGTAGATCTCTTAGAATGGAATGCTCATTTTGTTTAATGCTTATGTTTTCCAAGTTTCTGTTGCAGGTGGCACCAAGCTTTTAACCATTTTTGTGCAAGGATTTCCAAGTTTGTAGGTGATCTCACTTGAACTGGTGGTTGAACTTGTTTGCATCATCCTCATCTTCAATTTCGTGTGAAAGACATAGTCCCTTTGTGTTCCACCAAAGCAGACTCTACGACCTGAAGTTCCCAAGCTTTCACCTCTTTTCTTCTCTCTTTCCTTCACCATTTCAAAATTAAATTTTTTCGATTACTAGTTACTTTCAACAGTGTTAATCATTTTAGTGCATAAAAAATATCATAAACTACTTTGATTTGCATTTGCATTTATAAGTTTAAATCTGATTTTAAAAGGATTACTTTTCATAGGTCTAACTGCCAAAACTAAGTACTTGCATTCTATATTTTCATATCATTTAAAGTACTTGAGCTATATGCTAAATTTTTATGCTTTAATTGATTAATCTAGCACATTTATCATAAGTTTGTTGGTTGTTTTGCAACAATTAATGAATAGTATAGAGCAATGTTATCAGAACTGAACCGATTATCGAACTGACAGAGCCCAAAATGTGAACCAGACTGGAACCGAAAAAAGATCGGGAAAAGAACCGGTAGACTAAAAAACACATAAAATTCTCATATTTTGTACAAAAACATATATATTCATGTGCATACATATGAATCCAAACCATTGATACACAAATATACAAAGTTTCTCATATATATAGAAAGCACAAATGCAAATAGCCAAAATAACATCGAGTACAGTACATCACTGAAGTTCTGAACCAAGATACATTAACAAAGAGGCTCTAAATGGCCCCTACAACCCAAAAACTAAGCATAGTACTACTACTAATGAATAACTATAAACTGATAACATGAAAACTAGGGCCTAATCATCCTCATCTTCATCCTGATCGTCACCCCCATCCGCATCCCCATCCTCATCCTCATCCTCATCCTCATCGTTATAATCCTCAAAAACTGCCCAAGAAACTTTGCTCTCAAGAACTCCAAAGAGATGGAATGAATAGTGTGAAGATAATGGAGGGTGGGGGAGCCTTTAAATAAACCACAATGGGATTAGGGACAGTTTAGGTCCTTGGGCTTAGGGATTTTTTGTTTTTTGTTTTTTTTTTTAAATTTGAGATCTGTGGGCTCCTTAGCGGCTGCCATACGAAACAGTACTAACCGATTGGTTTTGTACGAAATCGGTCAAAACCAGTCATTTCGATGGTTTTGGTTCGGTTTCATACGGAACTGATAGGTTCTTGAGCTCGATGAAAAAAAAATGGTCCAGAGGGTTCAGGCATCGGACCGGAGCGGGAGACCCTCTAAATCGGTCGAACCGACCGGTTTTGCTTGAACATGACCGGTTCTGATAATACTGGTAGAGCGGCACTTTGGAGAAATTTTCAAGAATTAAGCCATCCGGGAACCACCTTTCTATTTGCCTCTTCTTCGAGAAACTTTAAAGTCTTAAATTTTGTAAACTTGTGCTTCCTATTCTACAAGGAGCATAAGTATTCTTTCATTGTAATAATTATTGTAACAAAAGAAAAGAGTGGGCAACAAGCACTCGCACCCCATCCCCCAGGGGGAACTGTGTTGTCTCTTTTTGTGGGTTGATTTTTTTTAGAGTAGCTTCTTTCTTTTTCTTAGTTTAATTTTGTTTCTGATTTGCTTTTAAAATTAACAAATCCGACCTTGTTCCCAGAAACGAGGGTATATGTACTGTGTTTTTTAACAACACATGTTTGACTTAAAATTCTTAAAATTAACAAGGCTTTAGTCCCCATATGCTCTTGTGAACACTACATTCCTTTGGCTAGAACGGTGGACAATAAAAAAGGGATTAGAGTGACTAGTAATTAGTCTCATCTTACAATTAATCCCCAAGTGAAAATACGACACTTTTTTCTATATTGTTTAGACGTGGGAAAAGTGTTCAAGTGAAGCGGGAACAACTAGAAAGTGATCGTGGGGCTCCGCTAGGCTACATCCTTGTTGGTGTAGTGTTGAACACAACCCCACGACTCCATCTAGCCCACATGTCACAGTGAGATCCACTTCTAAGCAATTTCAGACACATTCCTTGTACGCCTCGGGTAAATTTGGAATACCTTCTCTCCTTAATAATTATATCATTACCAGCCGGTTTTGCTTGAACATGACCGGTTCTGATAACACGGGTAGAGCGGCACTTTGGAGAAATTTTCAAGAATTAAGCCATTTGGGAACCACCTTTTTGTTTTCCTCTTCTTCGGGAAACTTTAAAGTCTTAAATTTTGTAAACTTGTGCTTCCTATTCTACAAGGAGCATAAGTATTCTTTCATTGTAATAATTATTGTAACAAAAGAAAAGAGTGGGCAGCAAGCGCTTGCATCCCATCCCCCAGGGGGAACTGTGTTGTCTCTTTTTGTGGGTTGATTCTTTTTAGAGTAGCTTCTTTCCTTTTCTTAGTTTAATTTTGTTTCTGATTTGCTTTTAAAATTAACAAATCCGACCTTGTTCCCAGAAACGAGGGTATATGTACTGTGTTTTTTAACAACACATGTTTGACTTAAAATTCTTAAAATTAACAAGGCTTTAGTCCCCGTATGCTCTTGTGAACGCTGCATTCCTTTGGCTAGAACGGTGGACAATAAAAAAGGGATTAGAGTGACTAGTAATTAGTCTCAACTTACAATTAATCCCCAAGTGAAAATACGACACATTTTTCTATATTGTTTGGACGTGGGAAAAGTGTTCAAGTGAAGCAGGAACAACTAGAAAGTGATCGTGGGGCTCCGCTAGGCTACATCCTTGTTGGTGTAGTGTTGAACACAACCCCACGACTCCATCTAGCCCACATGTCACAGTGAGATCCACTTCTAAGCAATTTCAGACACATTCTTTGTACGCCTCGGGTAAATTTGGAATACCTTCTCTCCTTAATAATTATATCATTACGACATTAATAAACTGATCAACAATTGACCCATTCCCTAATCCACTCATTTAATAATCTAAAATTTACCAACTGAGACACTCTAATACTTTCACCAAGACCACACTAGCAACCCTTATACACAAGCAATCTATTCATTGGCACCGGTCTACTTTAATTTTATGCGTAAATCAATTTTGCAAGTGCCTTGAATGGTTTGTATATTTTCCAAGTTGCTAATGTAATTTATTGGAAGTGATTGGTGGGTATTATTTTAATTCATTTAATCTTAACTCCTAGAATAGTTTTTTTCCTTTCATAAATTAGCAACCTTAGATTATTTTTATAGGGACCACACCCCTTGACTTCACTAAGAGAAAGCCTAGATGGAGTCAAGATTAAGTGATAGCACTTGACTCTTACTTACCCCAAAGGTTGCACCCAGTGGCTTGAAGATTTCTGACACATGACCCGAGGCGTGAATTAGGCGGCAACACAACCTTCCTCTTGGCTGGAAGATAAATGCTGAAGGCCTTCGAAGTCTCATCATAGCCCACAAAGATGCCTCTCTTGGCAGTGGACTCAAACTTTGTCCTCTTCTTAGAAGGGACATGTGAATAAGTCAGGCAACCAAATATGCGTAAATGACCAACCTCAGGCTTCTTGCCTGTGAACATCTCCTTAGGAGTCCTGCACCCTAAGGCACGATGGGGACTCCTGTTATGAAGGTATACAACTGTGCTACATGCCTCAGTCCAAACGAAGAAAGGAAGACTCTAATCATGTATCATGGCTCTCACTGCTCCCACTATAGATCGATTCGTCCTATTTGCGACTCCATTCTGCTTATTTTTGTATGGTATGTCAACTGTCTCCGAATGCCCTCCTGTCTGCAAAACTCATCAAATTCCTTGGAGGTATACTCACCCACATTATCTGATCTGAGTGGTCGAATCCTCCTCCCAGTCTAGTTGTCCACAAGAGCTTTAAACTCTTGGAACCTCTACAAGACCTCCCCATATTTCTTGCTCGTTAGGAAGTAAATCGAGGTCTTCCTGGAATAATCATCAATGAATGTCACATAATACTCAAAACCTCTCAGAGAAACAAATGACACGGGACTGCACAAATCTGATTGTATCAAATCAAGCCCTCCCGCTGACTTGCTATCACTACTCGGAAAAGCAGTCTTGGTGTACTTTCCCAAAGCACACCCTCTGCACACATCACTCTGCTTTGTGATGAACTTTGGAAAACTTGTAACCATGTCCATCAACATCCTCAGAGTTGGATGATGCGGATGAGCCATCCTCCTATGCCACATCTCACAAAGCTCACTGCTGTTGCTATGCATCAAAGTATGTTGGGGCCGAAATAAGAGCTTGTACAACTTCCCACATCTAACTCCAATGGCATAAGAGGTAGATGGTCCAATAGTCTTGGGGAAAACGCCCACATGTCCATCTAGGAAAGACACCCCAAGTTCTCTGCCCTCATTCATGGAAACCGATATCAAGTTCTTTTTTAGCGCAGGGATAAATAACACCTCTCAAAGTCATGGGACTCATGGAATCCCTCTGAAATGTAATGGTCCCACGCCCAACAACTCTGACAACTGTGCCACCCCCCAACACAACCTCCACATCTATACCTTCCTGTGAAAGCTCGCAGAACATCTCTTGAGCACTTGTCATGTGGCTCGAGGTTCCACTATCAATATACCAAGTGCTGGTGGTGGATGCACAGAAGGAATGGCTAGTCAACAAAGAATACTCCCTCTCATCCTCTATACCAGCGTTGGTGATAATGGAAGCTCTCTCTCTCTCAGCATTTTTAGCGTAGAGAGAAAACTCTCTCTTGAATCTAGCTGCATACTCCTCAATCTCTGCTGAAGCTATGGCCTGTTGCTTCTTCTTCTTCTTGTTTCAGCATTGTGAGGCATAGTGCCCAAATTCTTGACAAGAAAAGCACTTCACTTTGCTCAAATCCTTCTTCTGTCCACTGTGTTGTTGTTGCTGCTTCTTATCTCCACCCTGCTTGGGGCCCTTCTTGGATTTCTTCTTTCCTTTTGTAGTCAAGGCCACATTTTCCTCATCCTCCCTACTGTGGGAAGAGCTACCCTACACAAGACCACTCCGGGTCTCCTCCTGCTGAAAATCAGCCTAGAGTCTGTCCCAAGAAGGAAAGCTCTCCTTGGAAATTATAGCCTTTACGAAAACAGTCCATGGCTTTGTCACGCCATCCACAGCTGTCCGCACTAGCTCACTTCCATCTACCTTCTCCCCAACTACTGCAAGCTCGTCTCTCACCTGAGATATCCTAGTAAGATAGGATGTCACTCCGTCTGTTTTGGACATCTTCATACTCTTCTGTTTCTCTTTGAAGACCATTTTCCATGTCTCATTTGAGCTCTGGTATAAGTTGGTGAAAGCATCCCACATCTTACATGCACGGTCTTGACCTGAGATATGTGGGATAACATGGTCCTTAACTACATCTAGAATGATCCTTCTAGCCTTAATGTCGTTTTTGTTGAAGGTTGCTAGTGTTTGTGCATCGGTGGAAACGGGAACTTGAATTGGATTTGCCTGTGTACTATTAACCATTTCACCCCATTAATCCCCAATCAACTTTGTCAACCTACTTCAACCCTGCATTTGATTTGCCTTGGAACTTGAATTGGATTTGCCTGTGTATTAATTTGTAAATCTAATTTATATTAAGGTATATTGAAGATATATATAGCATATATGTAGTAAATTCTAAATCTAATAATATTTAAGGTACATCTCTTCTGTATATGGAATATATAGAACTTAGAAGAGATATAGTTTAATACATGTAACAGTGAGTCATGACTTAACTTCTATATACTATATATGTTGGAATTTCTAGATCTAACGATGTTTAAGGTGTATCTCTTCCGTAGTATATATGCCACAGAATTGATTAAAAATCCTTGAAATCCTGATTTATTTTTTGGAATGGCGTGTTAGTTTTTGTACCTAGGCAGATGTTCCCTAGGTGACTTTAATTTTTGCCTAAAGTCACTTTAAGAGGGAAAAAGGTGACCCTCACATTAAATGTCACTTAATGAGACTTTATATCAATAAAGTCTTTTTTTGAATAAATTTAAGTGGGTGAGTGATTTTATTTATGAGAAATAAATAAAAGGGATTTTCACTCTCAATCAATCTCATCCATTGGATTGATTCTTTCTCCACCATTGGATTAAGAAACTCACTTAGGGTAAACAAAAAGGCATGAGGGAGGCAAAAGGGTTTCACTTGTTCATTTTTTCAGAGAAGAGAGAGAGCTGAGAAGGCTGAGTCGAGTTTGCTTGAGGAGGGCACGATTTTCTAGACTGGGTGCTGAAGTGATTTCAGTGAGCAAGGAGGTCGAGATTGCTTTTATTATTTGCTGGCACGGATCCCAAGAAGAGTACGGTCTGAGTTTTCTTTCTGCTGTACAGCTGCATCATTTATTGGCAAGAATATCGAGGGAGTACGGCCTGTACTTTCTGCTGTACGGTGCATTAAATGCTGCACAGATTTCGAGGGGTGTACGGACTGTTTGTTCCTACTGTACGGTGCATTTATTTCTGGCACAGATTTCGAGGAAGGTACAGCTGAGTTTATTGCTGTACGGACTGCCATTAAATTGCACAGAAATTGAGAAGAGTGTACGGCTTGTCTGCTGCTGTACGGACTGCATTTATTGGCACGATTTCCAAGGATATGTACGGTCTGGTACTACTGTTCAGTTGCATTTAGTTTGGCACAGAAATCGAGAAAAGTGTACGGCTGGGTTTGCTGAGCACATTTCCAGACTTTGAGAAAAAGTTTGCCGGTGGAGATAAGTTGTATTTTTTCACCATTTTCTGTCCTGTACTTTGCTGAAGAATAATAAAAATCTCTCCTCTCTCTGACTGGTTTTCCCCGTGGGGGTTTTTCCAGGGCTGATTAGCCAAAAATCTCTGAGTTAAATTTATGGTGTGCATGCATTTGTTTTCAGCCTGTTAGTAATTTTTACTGTGTGTTTAAAATTGTTCGGCAAAATTTTAAGTAGCTTCAAGCCTATGCAAAACCGGCTGAAGTGAAAAACACAATTTGTTCATTTAAACCAGCAAGCAGTAAATCTCAGTTTTTCAACATGGTATCAGAGCAAAGGGGGCAGAAACAGTGATTTTTGCAGACACACAGAAATTTGCAGTGTTCAGAATTTTTTGTTATTTTGCTTCTGTCAGTGAACACCACTTTGTTGAGTTGTTGTTGGGATGGCTACAGGACTTAGGTTGGAGGATAGGCTGGATGGGACAGGGAATTTTGTGCCGTGGAAGGCTAGGATTTTGCTGTTACTTGAAGAGAATGAGTTGTGGCCAGACATAGTGAGGAACACTACTACAAACCCCATTGTCATTCCTGCATCTACGGATGCAGCAGCCCTCACAGCCTTCAATAAGAAGGACTGCAAAGCCAGAAGAATTATTCTTGATGCCGTGAAAGATCACATTATTCCTCACATTTCAGGAAAGGACAAGGCACATGAGATGTGGACAGCCTTGACCAGTCTGTATGAGAGTTCTAATGAGAACCAGAAAATGGTTCTCAGAGAAAAACTCAATAGTATCAGGATGAATGGAGGAGAGGGAGTCATAGCTTACCTTACTAGGATTTCTGCAGTTCGGGATGAACTTGCAGCAGTTGGGGAGAAGGTTGCCCCTACAGAGCTTGTGCGGACAGTGGTGAACGGGGCTTCAAAGTCCTGGAGTGCTTTTGTGTAGG
>LPNX010487912.1:0-26566 GCA_001517045.1 Pseudotsuga menziesii | reverse complement strand
TTGGAATTCGCCGAACCTAAACGAATTTCGATTTTTTTTTAAAGTTCGGCGAATTTCGAACTCCAAGGATAAAATTCGCCGAACCCTGTGACATAGGTTGCATTTAGTTTGGCACAGAAATTGAGAAAAGTGTACGGCTGGGTTTGCTGAGCACATTTCCAGACTTTGAGAAAAAGTTTGCCGGTGGAGATAAGTTGTATTTTTTCACCATTTTCTGTCCTGTACTTTGCTGAAGAATAATAAAAATCTCTCCTCTCTCTGACTGGTTTTTCCCCGTGGGGGTTTTTCCAGGGCTGATTAGCCAAAAATCTCTGAGTTAAATTTATGGTGTGCATGCATTTGTTTTCAGCGTGTTAGTAATTTTTACTGTGTGTTTAAAATTGTTCGGCAAAATTTTAAGTAGCTTCAAGCCTATGCAAAACCGGCTGAAGTGAAAAACACAATTTGTTCATTTAAACCAGCAAGCAGTAAATCTCAGTTTTTCAACATGGCGTGACTTGTAACCAAGTGGTAGGTAAGAAAACATCGACTGATGAATGCCATTTTGATTTTCCTTGGCTGCCAAACTTAGAATATTGCAACTAGAATGGATTCCTCAGATTTAGTAGCAACAGATGCGCATCATATGTTTACTGGTACAGTGGAGCTATGATGAATCATGATACACAACAAATACCATGGAGAGAGGCCAGCCTTTTACATATCTAAATATATTTCTATATACCTTAACATATCTTTATTTGACTGTATGTCGGGCCACTGATTTGTGTTGAACCAAAATTGTGTGCGGAGAGATATCTTGATTCTCTTTGAGGTGGCGATGCAATTCTCAGACACCTGGGTTTGGTCACTGCTTATCCACACTAGATAATTTCTTGAGTTAGTATGAGCACACAACCAGAATCTGAAGTGCCTTTGCCTGACAAATTTGGATGCTGCTGATTATTTTGTGTAATTACCAAGAATCGGTTGCTGAGGCATCGACAAAATTTGTGAAGGTTTGGTAATTAGTGTGCTAGCAGACTGAAGTCTCTAATTTGTTGTTGTTTTCTGAGATGTTTGGATGCTTCCCCCAGTAGTCTTTACTGACATCAATAAACAACTGTTTATGTTATTGTTTTAGCACGAAGTAGAGCATTTTGAATAGACATGCACCAACAGAGGCTTATTGTTGTATCTTAATTGGAGATGTAATCGGCTGAAAATGGCATCTATTATCTCTTTTCTTTGTTTTGTTTGTCTGCCCTTTATTTTCTCATTTTTTTAAAATGTAATTTAATTTTATCTCATCATTGACTAACAGCTCGGGAGAATTTTGGACACCTGGAAACAAAATTTAGTGTCCTGGTGGGGTGGAGGACAATTTTCTCCTTCTAAAACCCACTTGGAAAGAGAAACTCTAATACCAATTTCCATGGACCTGCTAATAAATATAATGAGCCAAGAATCTGTACACAAATATATATGAAATAAATGATTAATAATTGACAAGTTAATGATGCATTTGAACAATGCAATCTCTTTATTTAGAGTTTGAAGAAATTGGTTGCGATGGATGTTATGTCCTTGGGTGTTAATTAATAATTGATAATCAATATATACTATATATTTATATTATATATTATTTATATTAGTAAGAGACCCTAATATGTTTCTTCTCCGTGCCTGAGTGGATTTTGCTTCCCTTTCTTCCAATCACTTGTGTATATTGCATGCATGTCTGCTCTATTCTTTTTTTTGCTCTTGTGCTGTCAGATTTGTGTCTCTGTTAGGGTTGTTGTCAGGTTGGTAGGAGTGATTCCCTGTTACAGTTTTCTGGGACTGCACATCATGTATATGATCTCCACAATTCTCTTCGTATCTAGATTTAGCTGTTTGCAAACATATTAATTCATGCCTGTTTGTTGATCAAGGGATTCTATTCTTCTTACGATTTAAGCATGTCTTTGTGAGTGATGGGTTCTTCATGGGTCTCATGAAATCTTTGCCCAAAATAGTAAGAAAATGTGTTTTAATATAAATTGAAAAAAAGGAAATGAAGGTCTTAAAACCTTATAAGCTATAACAATTGTACTTTGGGCATTACTTCAACTCTTGCTTAATGGGACTGCCTCAAGAAATGACTCCCTGTTCAATCTTCTTCAACACAGTTACAGGTTCATTATAGCTTTGATACGGTAATTAGAGATACAAAACCATGAGAGATCAAATAAATGACCTTGTTAATATCAGGACTCTATTTACAACACTTTACTGAGTGTTAATACTACACTATGGTGTCTATATATAGAAGTACGATTTATATCAAATGCATACATAAAAAATAAGTGAAGGTAAATATTATTGTGAAATGAATTACATATAAAATAGCAAATGTTATTGATTAATATTATGTTAAACATTGTGCCCAAGGAATAAATGGTTGTCAAACAAATATTTCACTCCTTATGTTGTAGCCTGGAACATATTGGATCATGATAAATATGAAACTTAAGTGTTTGCTATGAAACAGGAAGAAGCTTATGCTTTTTAAATTTTGCTTACCATAAAATGCAACGATAGACTAAATTTGAGAAAACAAGATTGTTGAGATTGCTTTCAGGTGAAGTGGGTTTCCTTGACATGTTACTATGTATCTCTTGCAAATGAGATATTACTATTGAAATTTTTGGAAGTTCACAAGCTCATCTTTCCTTGAAATCTTAGTTTGTAACAATGAAGAGATATGTGAATATTTTGTTAGCATGATTTACCTACATTAGTAACCGCTAATAGTGTTCAATTTTTAATGACTATTTTGGTGGACTCTATTTTAGGCACTAACTACAAGACTTCAACCAGGCTTAGAGCAACAAGTGGTGCTCCCACGAGACTCTTATCTCCAGGTAGGGTGTTGGATAGCTTGGTTCAATCTCTTATACTTGATTCTAGGTATATTTAGCTCATTTTGTCCTTGATATGCTAAGGTGACATGATTTCCGTTTTGATAGAAAATGGATATATAATCATTCATCTACTTTTATCATTTAGGTGATTTCTAACTCAAGAATTCTTTGTCCAGGGTTATTTCAATAACATATCTGAGTACCTTCGAGTTGGACCTCCACTTTACTTTGTTGTAAAAAACTACAATTACAGGTTTTCTTTTGTCTATGCCATTGTCTTTATGGAAAATGTATCTTTAAGACCATCATATATTTGAACCTCTTTGCATTATGCTTTTGTGGACTAGAGAATGAACTCAGCATTATTGTGAAGGTGGAAGTTCTGTCTGTCAAGTCTTTCCCTGTATTAAATTATAAATTTCAAATGATGAATTTGTTCAACTTTAATAGTTTTATGTTAAGAACTTGGTTAATGAGGCAATAGTCCAAACTTGCGTTAGCTATTCCCTCATTGCCAAGAAGCGAATCTTATATTTTAAACATGATGTATACAAATTTGCATAAAGTTGAGCATAAAAACTTACTAAATTGGGACTTTGACCACTGATGCTTGTCAAAAGTTATTCCTGTTTCTTTTTAAGTATTTTGAAGAAATTTGTTGAAGCTTGGTAGCGTATGTTTCTATTGCTAGTAGTCCCATTTTGCATCTGTGATAAACTTCTTGATATTATGGACTAGTAAGATGCAAACAATGGAATTGATGATGACAAGTGGAAAGATGTTTACCTTGAAGATCAAGAAACCATTTATAATTAAAGATTAGTGTAAGAAACCATTTGTGCCTAGGGGTACCCTTTCCCACATAATAATTCCAGATGGTTTCTTTGGCCCTATCCATGGCCTCATACAAATAGCCCATTGTAGGCTTATCACCATGAACAAGTCTCGGAACCTTTACCAAATGTTCACTCACCGCACACAGTTCCTCTACTCCTTCCCAGAAGGAGTCAGTGTACACCAACTTAGCAATGGTTCTCCCATCCGCTCTCCTGCTGTATGGACAATCACGCTACTCATCACAAACAAACATTTTCTTCAAGTCAAACTGACATTGAAGCAAAGACTGAAGAGTAATGAAGGTGGTGGCAAAACGCATGATTGCAAGACGCTTCAACTCACTGTTTTTGGTGTGCCTCCTCATGAGGCTGAGAACAAAAGCATGGTTGTATATGAAATTGGGGATGCCTCTAGCTTGATCAATCACCTCCTTGATGAAGGGAATTTTCCCCATATCCAAAAAAAAATCAATACAATCAGCAGTGCATGGAGTCCAAAACAAAGTGGAGTGCCTCTCCATAAGCCTCTTACCAACAACCACATAATGAGCTGCATTATCTGTAATAATTTGCACAACATTGTGCACCCCAATATGCTGTATGAACCCCTCCATCAACTCACATAAGAGTGATGCATCTTTTACATATGCTGATGCATCTATTGATTTAATAAACATCGTACCTCTAGGACAATGGACCAAGAAGTTGATAAGGGTTCTACCCTTACCATCTGCCCAACCGTCATACATGACTGTGCAACTGGTGGTCTCCCATGACTTCTTGAACTCCTCCAATCTAGAACTGATGTCCTTCTTTTCAGCTTGAAGGATTGGCCCTTGCAACTCCTCAAAGGTAGCACTTTTATACCCTGGGCCAACTACTGCAATGGCATCACACATTTGCTGCGAAAATGGATTTTTTTTACAATGGTGAGAGGTATGTTACTCTAGTAAAGACACCTCCCCATAACCTTGTCTGCTTGTACCTTTTCACTTTTCTTTATAATTGAACTAATAGAAGGTTGTGCGCTAGCTCCTATTCGTGCAACAAAATGGGATGAGGACCCCCCCCCTCCCGATAGGTGAATAAGTGGAGCCCCTCCCACTACTCGCACCGACATTGGTAGATATTGATACCCCTAAACCTCTTGTTAAGCCAAAAGCTGCAAGCTCAGCTCCTGCAATCTCACCCTTCTTTTTGTTCTTTTCATGGATCGAGTCATGTGCAGATCTCATGATCTCTGGGGTCACTCCAGTACATAGGCTAACATCGTTCCCAGGGAGTTTAGCTAGATGGTACTTCAACCTGCTAATCCCTCTCGTCATGTGATGCCCACACAATTTACATTTCAAATTTTGCCTGTTTGTCCCATTCTTTGGTTCATTATACTCTCGAGAATGGTCCAAGGCTTTGGCATTTTTGCAAAGGGAATGACAACCTCAACTTTCAAGAGTCAAAATGCAAGCCTAGGGCACAAAAAGCACACAAAAAATACATTACCCTTTTGAAAAAACTAGCAGGAGTTTGATTAAACAAATTAGACCTCTAAATTTATAGTTTTAGCCATGAAAAATGAGAACAAGAGGGTGACTAAAAACCTAAGAAAACAAGCCTGCTGTTCCATTGAACAAATCCCTTACATTGTAACTGTTTTTCATATTTATGGGCATGGAAATCATTATCAAAAAGACAAAAATTAAGAGAAATCTAGGCAAAGAAAAATGCAAGAAAAAATGCAAGCGAACGTGTAAACCATCCATGGAAAAGATAGAAAAAACAATGGGATACAATGTACATACCTGTGAGAGGAAGATTGACTTGGCTTGTTGGAACCTTGAACCCTTGCTCCACAAAAATCCTTGATGGTGATGTAAAATGGTGTTTGGATGCCTCAGCAATGGTTATTGGTCTTCTCTTACCCTTCTCCCTCCTTCTCTAACAAGAAAATGCAATTGAAAAGGAATAAAAACAAGTTTCCCCCTTTTATACCATAGATACCCTTGAGCCCGCGATTTTTTCCATTGTTGCGGAAAAAATCGATAAAAATTGCGAATTTTTCCAAAACATCGTGCTTCTTTCAAATTTTAAAAAATCTTGATTTGTCTTCATCGAAAAACCGGCTTGAGGAAAAAATCATGATTTTTGTGATTTCTCACGAAAAATTGTCAATGTTTACTACATTGGTCAATCAAACAGAAAAACAAACAACAAGAACTCCTTATCGACACCCAAATTACAAAAAGCATTTTGACGAACAACAGGGTCAAAATGAACATAAACAGATGAGATATGATTTCAGAAGAGAAAGAACACAAAATGAACAAGCTAAGCAGAAAACAAGAAATTCCATCCAACAAAGCAATCAACAAACATTTCCAATAAAGATAGATCTTGGATGGATGACTTTACAAACAATGTGACATTTTTTCTTGGGAATTCATAACTCATATCGTTTCATTTCGTCGAGTGTTGTAGTTACTAACACAAAGACCGAAAATATGTCATTACAAACAAGAAATCAGATGTAAGCCTTGTCTTCTCTAAGCTTTGAGGACAAATCTTTTCTTAACGGGAAGGCAATGTAATGAACAAAATATTATAATAAACAAAATAATATTTTATTAGTATTAATAAAATATTAATAATGATAATAAATGAAAAATTAAACAATTAATTGAAGAGACACCTTATGGTGGCGTCTCATCACCAATGAAACCGTTCCATGGGTATTTATACAAACATAATTTCTTGTTGTATATGATCTTTATATCATCAATTATATAATATTTTATCCATTCATGGATTATTGCTCATTTGCTTATTTGTGCTGGTTATTTCAATAAAAACAGGTTTTTAACTGTTTGAATTATATATATATATTTTCCAATAGGAAAATATCTGCCACTCTAAATAAAGAGTGACCATAAACTGTTCCTGAGGAACTCTCATTATATTCCCAAAGAGGAACCAAAATCCTCACATCACAAAAAACCCATTAATTCATTCCCAAAGATTATCCAAAAATACAAGGTCTAGATCTGGGCTAGACCTTTCATATCTTGACAAAAAATAGAATGTTTCAAATGTTCAGAACTATGATTCTGTATCCTATATACATCTTCATTGGCATAATTTAATTAAGCCAACTTCTCATTCTGTAATTGAATTTAGTTTGTTGTTATCTCCTCTGTCTCCAATTTACCTGGATCCAGTAGCAAAGCTAGCGTTGATAGTCCATCTGCTTCCATATTCAGCTCTCTGTATATGTGAGTTATTCTGAAACCTGTGAGGAATTCCAACAACCTTCTAATTGCCTTCAGTAATTGTTATAAATGGGGAGCATTGATTTGTATCTTCCTGTTTACCTAGTCAACCACCATTTTGGAATCCCCGAACACTTGCATTTGTGTTATATTGTTGTTTATTGCCAAATTTAGGACCAAATGCAGTGCTACTAGTTCTTCCTTATTATTGGTGCAATGTCCTGGAGCATACTTCACTTGAATCTTATGTTTGTTGGAGAAATAAAGCACTCCTCCCGATCCTCCCAGTGGAGGGTCTCCTTGACTAGCACCATCGAAAAAATCCCATGGAACAACTTTGTTTATCTCTGGAGGAACCAGAACTCTGATTTTATGCTCTTTTTCTTTGGATCTATGTTTCTTGACCCATTGTACCACAAGAGCTGTTGTTACTTCAGGAGGAATTAATTTTTTATTGAAAATGATAGTGTTTCTATCTAGCCCACCAAATTCCATAAGAGAAAAGGGATGGGAAAGCACTGTATAGACATACCGATCTTTCTGTCCACCATGCTTTTGCTTTGTGTTCAAGAGAGACCCTGGACATCCCTTGATACTTTAATTCCGTGCATGCTGCCTTCCATACACATTCTGCATAAGAATGAAAATTAAACAAATGAGAAACAATTTCCTCATCTGAATAACAAAGTGCACATCGATTTGGACCAATCCATCCTCTTTTCTGCAAGTTATCCTAGGTTAAGAGCTTGTTATTGAGAGTCAGCCACAAGGTTAATTTGGCCTTTATGGGGCCTTTAGATTGCCATAATTGTTTTCACCAATCCATCTTTACTCCTTGATGTTGCTCCAAAGACCTAGTCTTGTAGCCTAGTTTGGCCGTAAAATCCCCGTTAACAGGATTTTTGGTTCAGAACAATTTATCTTTTTCCTTCTCCTCTAGATGAATAAAACTAGACCTTAGCAATGAAACATATTCATTCCATTCCTCTCTATGCCCTTCCTCTAGACCTAGGTCCTCTGAATTCTTCCAGAGAGTTTCCCTTTGTAGTGAAAGAGAGCAAGCATGGTTCAGTGTATAGATCCCTAAGCTTCTTAGTTTTGTGACTAGGGCTTCTGACAGTCTAAATCTCTCCCCTGCTCTTGATCACGGATCTTTTCCTGCCCTCACTTCTCTCCCATTGCTAATCAACCATGCCAACCAATTCCCTCCTTGAGGGAAGGCTAATACCAATGCTTTCTATCCTATGGACTCATTCTTGAAAGATTTGTCTCTTTTTCTTATCCAATCTTAGATGGACCCATTTGGACAGTATGTGGAGATTAAGACCTTCCCCCATAAGGACTCTGGATTCTTGACTAGGCGCCATAAGGTTTTTGTAGCTAGAGATTGACAGAATAGAAAGGTGTTTTGATTCCCTGCCCCCCTAAATCATTAGGACTAGCTAGCAATTGCCATTTAGCTAAAGGGATTCCTTTCGAATCTCTGTTGGAAGACCATAAGAAAGAGAAGAACGTTTTCCTTAGTTTTTGTAAGATACTCTTTGGAATGTAAGCAATTGTGGCCCAATATACCAAGATGCTTTGAAGGACTTCCTTGAGAAGAACTAGCCTCCCTCCCCTAGATAATAACTTATAAGTCCAGCAGCCAATTCTTCCTTCATTTTTTTTGTATAGCCACATCCAATCTTTAAAGGAGTAAGCATTAGGCTTGAGTACAAACCCTAGGTATAAAGGCAAATATGTTAATATCAATGTAAAAATATATGAAACATTGTATTTTCTATTAAATTTCCTAAGATATGTTAAAAAATGTGAATACATAACACTATAGGCATCACAGAATTGGAACTGTACCGTTTTAATGCATGGTTACAAGAATGAAGAGCATGATCTCGTTTTTATGCATGGTCTCGTTCTTATGCATGCGTTTGGGCATGAAGAACATGATTCCATTTTTATGCATGGTTTAATTAAGGAAACGTAGATAAATCATGGTTTCAAGCGTGAAGAGCTACTTGGAACCATCCCATTTTTATAGTTCTACCTTGCCTACCTGACAAATCATGGTTCTAGGCATGAAGTCCGCATGGTCCCAGAACCATGGCCAAAATCTAACTTGGGTTGGTTTGTGAAGAAATTTGACTATTTCATTGGGTTGGTTTGTAAATATGTTTTGTAAGCTTTCTCGGGGATGCGGCTCTACACCTTGCTATCCGAGGTTTTCCTTCGAGGACTACGTTTCAATGGGCTTTCATTAGGAAGATCTCTATAATGTCAAGCCTGCAATTGATTCTCACAATAGCCATTAGAAGCATTATCATTTTCGTCCACCCCGTGGCTGTTCTTTTTGTCTCATCCATAGATAGGCTTGCACTCTATATTGTTCTTGTAATTCTGGAAATAATTTTTTGTTCTCTTTTCAATGTTTTTTTCAAAGACATTTGAAACGCTAATGGCACAATTTCACCACACGGTATTTTCCAGCCACTTTCATTTATCACCAGAACCTTGAACGCATTCTCATGTGGCGAAGTCTTTTTTTTTATGGAAGGTGAATCACTGCAAATACGGTTAATTGATGATGGATACATTTTCGAGCGGATCTAGGCGGATTTAGATCCGAATCCATTTCGGATTCAGGGATCTGCTTATCCAGCTTCCAACCCGCGGATCCAGTAACATAGGCATAAACACAAGTGTGGTTGGGAGCCGCTAATCCATGTGTCCTAATGGAATCATCCCAAGAAGCATCGTATTGCAAACCTAGAGCATAAATGTCGAACATGATGGGGTACTTCCACCACATCAAAGTGTAGTCAGTAGAGCCACTAAGCCAATACTCCTTAAAATGAAAACCAATAGGACCTTCCGTGACCAGACCAAGGGTTTTGAGCCCCACTAGACCAACACTTTTACATAAAACAAGGCCTAACTTTCCCTTTACATAGAAAAAAGACCCCTCTTCTCTGGCACATCTGATATGGGAGACTGTAGAGAGTCCAACGACAGGACATGTGCTTCTTGTTATCACATATATAGTAGTCGGGCTACCATATTCTATTTTTCAGATATAGTACATTTTTCAAGCAGATCTCTTACAAATGAGATGTTGAGATGAGCAGTTTTGACAGATCATTATTTTATTTGTGGACTATTGTACTCTCCCATGTCAGGATTGAGTCTCAGGACACTCAGATTTGAGGACCGATGTAGCCATTTAGTCATTACAGAGCAGTTATTGATGCCCAATTTTGTGGATATTTTCTGGATCTGCTTTGCATCTAGTGTTCTTCGGTGGTGATTGGAAAATCTTTTGCTTCCTAGCATTTGGAATATTTTGTGAGATCTATACTCTTTTTTTCGGGATCTTTGTCTTATCTACAGGAGGGGACTTCATCTTGGGTGTTTTTGCAGGGGGACCTCAACTCGCTTGGACTGGTTTCTTTTGTGATAGGGGGTTTTCATTAGTTTCATTGTGATCTATGTTGCATCTTGTTACTTTTCTGTAGATCTTGCTTTTCCTTCATGATACGGCAAATCTGATATTGTTGATGTTTGCTTGTGCAAGAGAGAGGACGCATTGGTCACTTGGAGCACAACGTTGGCCCTAGAACTAACTCATATCTTCCAGAATTGATTGGGATGGCAGGGATCATCATCAACAAGGCATCTACAAGCATTTCCAGGTAAGATCTAATAGGTAAGTCTCTTCTCTTTTAGATCTCAATCCATTGTACCTTCTTTTCTTCAATTTTCTGAAAAAAAACTCCTAAATAATAAAAATCCAAAAAAACATTTACTCGGGGAATCGCTTGATCTTTGAGCAAACCATTTCTGAGTTTTGTAGATCGGGCATCCCCCTCACTGAACCATCCTCAATGCTGCCCTAGTTTTGATTGGTTTGCCCTAGATCTGACTTTTTGACTGCTCAAACCCCATTACCCCACTGAAAATTTGACTTTTTCTAGAGTTGACTTTTTTCAAAAAATAATTACATGGGTGTTTAGATCAGGTCTTCCTCATTCCAGAACACACCCAATGCTGAGCAAGTTCCTGCTAGGTTGCCCTAGATCTTAAAAACTGACTTTTAGCCTCTTAGCCCCCCTCATCAGATTTTGACTTTTCCAAATCTGATTTTTCCTGAAATTTTCTGACTTGGGTTTGTAGATCGGGTCATCCTGATCTCATTTCCACCCCAACACTGAGCTGCTAGTCTCCTGGTGGCTCTAGATCGGCAGATCTGCCTCTCCAAACCCTAGTGCTAGCCCTCCTTCTGCTGATTTTCCTGTAACTTGAATAATCCAGGCCAAATCCTTTTCTGGGTCCATAGATCAGGGCATATCCCAGGTGGGTTCACTGAAACGTTGTGCTGATACTGACTCCATTACCCAAGGCTGAACAGGCACTGATCTCCAAGCATAGCGCTAGCCCTTCCTGACCTCTTTCCCCCGAAAGTTGACCATTCCTTGATAACTCAGGTTACCTGATACTTTCATATCTTTCACTGAGTCTATCTCCTTGGTACTAGACAGTCTCGACTTTGTCCTTGCTCACCCTGTCACAGTTACGTTTCCCAAGACAATGGTCATCTTCATCAGTTGCTAGTACCTAAACCCTAGAGCTAGGGTTTCCATTTACCTTACACCTTATGTACCTCAAAGCCACATTTGATCTGTTCTGGTGTCTAGGTCTGATCTCTCCTGTCGGGAGTAGATCTGGGTCTCCCCCGTTGTTGTCTTGGACTTAGATAACATAAAGCGAAGACTGCCTTGATTGACATGACAACCATCCATTTGGGAGTATAGGCAGTCTTGGTTCCACCTCCCTAGTTGCTTTCCCCTCTACCATCCATCCTGGATCCATCATATGTAGGCAACTACAAGGTTCGTGATAACACTTCTCTTGGAAGTGCGTGAGAACCTCTGAATCATCTGGGACCTATAGAACTACACACACTTCAAATAACGATTTCAATAAATGCATCGAAGGTAGACATTTTTGTCTTGCCTTTTCAAATCAAAATGAAATGCAATAAGAAACAAGTAAAATGCATGGGTAATAGTAAATGACACAAAAAAAGCTTGTGAGATATATCATTCATGCTCGGGCTTCTTCCCTTGTCTTTGGCAATAGTCCAAGACAAAACCATTTTAATGATGAAATGAGTAGATATCATTACCTTCATCAGAATGGAGTTGGAGTGATGGAAGGAATCATGGACTTGAATGCCTTCAAACCCTTTCTAAGGAGAGCGACTCTTTTCATAAGTCCTTTATATCCAAGCTTGAATAGGGCTTTAATACAACTACCTTCATTACGATTGTGCTCTTCAAAACCTATTTGTTACCCCAAATGAGTTTCAAAACCAACAACAAATCTTGAAAGATATGGTTGAAAAAGGACCTCAAAGTTTGCCCCAAGGAAGGGCAAACTTTACTACTTTGACCTTGCAATAAAACCATCTTCTTTCTGTCCAAAACCTACTTTACTCCCTAAGGGACATGGCTGAGAATGATAATCGAGATATACCCTAGGAGAGCGTAAACCCAATTGTTCAACATCTATGACAAACTTCTGCATATGTAACCTTATACCGTCCTCAGTTGTGGGCAAGCAAGGTTGAGCCAAAACTTGAGAGATCTCATCAGATATCGGTCTTCCAAGGTCTTCATAATTTTCACTCCCCTCTTATGTAATGTCATATATGGGCTCTTCAATAAGATTCTGACCTTATCCATATCTTCAATAATAGAAGGATCCACATTCTTTGGAGCTTCATCATCAAAAGTAACGGAGAAAGAACTCTTCAAACCTTCATCATCAATAGAACAAGGAGCGTCAACTACACCTTCATCGACCATGTTTTCAACAAGAAAAATTTTAAGGATCTATAATTTCCTCGAAGTATAATTCAACCATGTTGGATTATTGAATGAAATCAAAAGGCTTTAGAGGCATACTTGTGTCGTGCACAACGTGTGGTGATTTTTTTGTTACATGAGGTATAACTTTATCGGTTTCTTGCTACATTCTCTGTTGTTCTAACCAGTCTTTGAAGGATTAATGATAATTGGTAGAAGAGGATAAATAAGTACTTTCTTATTTGTTTCTCTAAAAGGATAAATAAGTACTTTCTATTGCACTTCCCTCAGTTTTCCTCTTTCAACCTCAGATGTTAGGAGTACTAGACCATCCTCGGTTGTTTGGCTCCCAGATCCTGCCCACCTGATCTTCTTCGCCCTTGTGCAGGGTTACAGTGTTGAGACTGGGGCGAGAGCTTTCCCATGCCACAACCTAGCTCGCCTCACACACTTTTTCTTATCTTCTTTTCTACTTTACTTCTTGTATTGTATTTCTTTTTAAGGGAGATCGTGTAGTCCACCCACATGCTCGAACATAATTGTAACCAACAGTCTCGTTGACCTATTTTGTTGTCATCAGTGGACATTAATACAATTATCTTATCTTATCTTATCTAAGTTATTTATGTGAATAGATCTTAGAATTGTATGCTTTACTTGTTTGTATGCATGCTTTCTAATCTGTTGCATAAATACTCCTGGATATAATGCTTTGGTGTAGTCATTGTTCAAACTGTGCAGGGACATCTAGCGTAAAGGAGTTTTGGTTCTTGTTCGATTCCATCACACCTCTACGTTCATTTGAAGAAGATCTTAATCCCTCCACTCTCCACTTGACGACTCCATTTCCCAAGTTTCTTGAATCGTGGCTTTCTTACTACCTTCTCGATTAATTCACATTATTTCTTGTTAATTCACTTGTACTAGTTACTAGTTACTAAGTATTTTGAACGATTCAAATCAGATCTTAGGAATACTCTTCTAGTATTAGTTCTTTTAAAATAAGATCTAAAGCATTTAAACTTTAAGTATCTCATTATAGATCTATCTTTTGCATCTAGTTTTAATGTCTAGCAAAATAGTCTATCTTTCGATACCTGAAGCTAGTAATTTTTAAGCTTTTAAAGAATTATTTTGCATCTTAGTGTCAGCTTTAGTCGCTGATTTCTGCATTTTGATGAACAAATAGAAGGAAGTGCCGCCCAATTTTTGAAGAATCAAGTCATTCGGAACTTTCTTCTGCTTATGTATCTTTCATAAATCTTTTAAAGCTTCTAAATACTTGTAAAGTTGCTGCTCCTAATATATACAGGACCACAAGTGTTCCTCTTTGTAATCATTTTAGTAAAAGAGAACCAAGCGGGCATCCAAGCGCCCACACCCAATCCCCCCAAGGGGGATCCACGTCTTTTTTCCGTTTTGTTTAGATTAATTAATTTTATTCAAGCATTTATTTTTGTTATCTTTAAAATTAACAAATCCAACTGTGTTCTCGGAAATGAGAGTATCAGTACTGAGATTTTAAACAATTCACATTTTGTCTAAAATCCTTAAAATTGACAAGGCTTCAATTCTCGTATGCTCTTGTGAACAATGCAAGCCTCTAGATGGAATGGTGGGATAATCAGAAAGGGATTGGAGTGTCTAGTAATTAGTTTCACACTCCAATTAATTCCCAAAAGTGAAAATACGACGCTCATTCATTATTACGAAGTTGAAGGAAAATTCTTCAAGTGAACCATGAACTATTAGAAAATGACCGTGGGGCCCCGTTAGGCTACATACTTGGTGTATTGTTGAACACAACCCCACGACTCCATCTATCCCACATATCACTGTGAGAACCACTTTTGTTAGCTCTCCAAGAAACTACTTAGTGGTTGTGGCTAAGTATGCTTGGTAACTTGAGAAATCATTAACTTTCAGTAAGTGGATCGAGGGGATACTAGAATGGCACAATGGAAAGACTGCTAATCCAAATAATTTAATGAGCCAGTGCTCTTAGAAACTGCAAATCAGATGATAAATAACAGAACAGGCATGTAGAATATTGCTCAGATAACCAGATACATTAAATGCAGGGTTTACACAACCAAATACATACATAATGCAGGGCTATACTAAGCAGTAAGAAGTTCCTCCATCAAATCATGAGCATAAGCTAAAATAATCTAATAGAGTGCAGAATAATGGTGGATGACAAAGTCTGTTAACAACAACAAGAGAAAACTGTGATTTTATTAGAATAGCAACTAAACATAGGCCAAGTTTCTCCAAGCTCGAACCCCTTTCAGTGTGAGTTCTTAGACTTTTTAAAGCCTTTACAAAAGTTTCCAGATCCTAAAAACATGGATCTGTCGAGTTCAATTAAAACATAACTGATAGTTTAAAGCAAAAACATAGGGATTGATCCCTAAAATGAAGGAGCTTCTGAGTAGGGGAGATTTAGTGGATTTTTACCTTGAGGAGTTCCTTCATCTTGTTCAAACACCAGCTTCCTCTTTGCCCTTCTCTTTTTGCTGGATGAGGAAGGGGATTCAGTTTGGGCTTGAGGAGAGATGGCTCTCCTCTTTCTCTTGCTGGTTTTGGGAGTGCTGCTCTTCTCGCCCTTACCCTGCTCAACTGCTTCTTCACTGGCAAGCTCTGTGGGAAACTCATGCCAAAACAAAAAATAGTTCCAGTCTATACCTCTCTTCTTCAACAGCTCTTTGAGTATCAATGTTATGAGACCCTGGTGAGAGATCCTGCTTGCTATCTTGCTGGGTCTAGCCTGGACTTGCTTTGCCATCTTAGTTAGGGTCTTATGGAAGAAGTATGGTATATTTATACTTACCCTTCCTGTGAAATGATTCAATAACTTGAAATGGTAGTGCAGCACCCTGTGATATCGGCCTTCACAGGTTATGTAAACGAAAATGGCCTTTAAAAGAGTCTGCCATTTAGGTTCAAGAAAGGTGATGGGAAAATCTCTTCTTTGAATGGTTTCCTTATGGGCTGGTAGAAGATATGACCTGAATTCAATATCTGAGGCCTTAGTGGTCTTAAACCAACTCTGCCCTGTCCTGGGGAGACCTGTACACTCAGCTATCGCTGCCTCATCCACATGAAACTCTTCTCTGCCAAATTTCACTGTTCTCCCATTGTAGCTCTGAGCGAATGCTTCAGCGAGTGGCTGGTTAAAACTGGTGAGCTTTTCACAATAATCAAACACCTGTGCGGTCTTGAAGAACTCAGCTACTTGTGGGTGGGACTCGAGGTACCAGATCCCATCTAGCTCTGTCCCGAGTGGCAGATTTGTTTTTGCCATGAGCTGAACCCTTGTTTCGTAGTAAACAATAAAGAGACACTGCGCTGAAAAATCGTCTTGATGAGAACACTCCTGGATCGATGCCCTGTTTTGATAAAAGAAAACCCCTGGATTGAACCGGAACTTCAACTGCGCGATGACATAACCGGGGGCCTCGGGTCTGCTCGCAATGCTTGAGAAATAAGATACCCATTTGAATGAGCCCAGCGGGTGATCACCTATGATATCGCCCAGCTCGTGTGAAATGATGAATCGATCAGCTTCGAATGATCTTCAGATATGCCTTACATTATGAGCTCCTGCGTAAATGATGAATCGATCAGCTTCGAATGATCCTCAGATATGCATTACATTTTGAGCCCCCCCTGCGTAATCCTGCGTAGTTAATGATATGGTGCTTCATGACTTGCTTTCGGCAGTACACCGACATTAAACTTCATGATGGTCATATGAGATGCGTTCTGATCTTCTCGTTGGCGGCAAAACATACAGGCTCGCTTGATGTGAAGTCAAGTACGGACATGTGCTCTCCTTTTTTAATTTTTTAATGAGATCGTTTTTTTGGCAGCTAACATAAACTTAGCTTAATCTTTCCAGCTGCCGAGACTGGGCTCTTGTGGCAGCTAATTTGGCCTTGAACTTAGCTTAATCCTTCCAACTGTCGAAACTGAGCTCTTTTGGCAGCTAATGTGGCCTCTACAAAACAGAGTTAGCTACCACAACCTGTCTTTCCCAACATTTGAAACCAAGACTCAAATAAATTAGATTTTTGACTTAGTATTGAGAACGAGGACCTCCTTATTGACTCTAAAAAATTTAAAAATAATTTTTTGGACTCAAACCTATCACCTAAAATAGTGAAAAACCGACTGGTTATTTTAGGAGATAACAACTTCCAAGTAAATCCGGACATATTCCTCGTCCCCCTCGGGTATATTCGGAATACCCTTTCCCCTTAATAATCAAATCATTACCATTTTTAATAAAACTGATCAACAATCAACCCACTCCTTAATCCACTCATTTAATTAATTTTAAACTGACCAACTGAGACAACTACAATACTTCTGGAGACATCTCTAGCAACCCCCTTACCCACAAGCACTCCATTAGCACTGGTCTATTTTGCATCATCTATTTATTTTTGGATATTTAAATTGATTGATGTGTTAAATAGAATGTTATTTTACATGCTGGTGATATAAGTTATTTGCAGATATCTTAGTCTCAGTATTTGTATTATCATATCTCCTAGATTAGTTGTTTCTTGTTCATAGATTAAACAACCTTAAATTATTTTAATAGGGACCACCCCCTATGGCTTCGCTAGGAGAGAGCCTAAATGGAGGAGTCAAGACCAAGCGACACCACTTGACTCTTGCTTGCCCCCAAGTCACACCCAATGGCTTGAAGATTTCTACCACGTGACCCGAGGTGCGAATTAGGCAGCAACATTTTGGCGTCGTTGCCAAGGATAAATCTTTCTATTCCCAAAATACTATGTTTGCTTTCTCTTTTCGTTTTTCCTTTGTTTGATGATTTTTTTAGATTAGTTTTTAATTTGTCATCTGGCGACTCCACTAACCTTTTTCTTTTTTCATAAATTTACAAGGAAAAACAAAAAAATAATTTTTTGTGAGAAAGTTTTGATGCATATTTTTTTCTCACATGGCGACTCCATTGAAGGGATAAAACCTTGATATCTCATAAACTAGCTTTGTTGTGTGTATATGAGCCCATGCGACATATTAAAAGCTTTAAAGTTCAAAGCTCATCATTTGACAGCTCCACATGTTCAGTACAAGGTTCAATGGTTATATCAAATGTATACTATTAATTTCTGATATGGATGAATTAAGGGAGCAGTGTGGTGCCTAGATAGTCGAACTTTTTCATCCTATCAATTTCTCAAACATCCCGGGTTTTTCTAACTTTGGTCATGATGTGGGGGATGTATATAAATGGCTTCCAGTCTTTTATGGAAATTATGGTGATTCAACCATCTGGCATATCAAGTCTTTCCTTCAATTGTTGGATGACTCCAATGTTCTTTATGAGGATAATATGATGGAAATGTTTGCTAGTACTTTCAGGGAGATGCTCATTGTTGGTTCTATCAGGGCCTTCCTAATAAACAGAAAGAAATAGTCTGATGGACTTCTAAACTTGGATTATGAACAAGTACTTGTTCATCTTTGGTGGCTCACTTGAAAGTCAAATTCAGTGCAACTCAGGTGGTAACGCAAACCACTAGAGACAAAAGATGGATAGTTTACTCATGTATATACCATGAAAGGGTGAATATATCAAAATGGTACCAAGTTGAATAAAATATGAAACAAAATACATAATCAATGAGGTTTGTCGATCAAAAAATTGCAAATGTGCTTGAAAGCTTCCAAATGCTCACAAATGCCCAATGGGAGATGTGTGAAGCAAAAGGGTGGTGAGGGGTGTTGCCGCCTAATACACACTTTATGACACAGGAAAGTCTCCAGCCCACTTTGTGTGTCCTTGGGGGCAAGTTAGAGCTGGGGACCACTGTCACCACAGTCCACAACTCCTCCATTTAGGCAAGATCCCAACAGAACCAAGGGGGGTAGTCCCTATAGGAAAACTAAGTTCCAGATTTATTAACTATTAGTTAAATGGATCTTTTATTAAGATTACAAAATTACAAGACCAGTGCCTAGATTAAATGGAGTCAAAAGATTACAAATTACAAACTTACAAAAGAATCAAGAATGATTATCCACAGTTGCCTAAGCTAAGCAAGATCTACAATATTAACAATATGAACAAATGCTAAAGAATTACACAATATGCACAAGTTATTGTGTCGAAGATCAAACAACAAATTGCTTTCAAGTTACAAGATTAAACAATGTGATTACTTAATCAAATGAATTACAGATGCCACCACAAGAGTTTGCGAAACTGAAAGGAAATACTTGTAACTGAAAAGTGAAAAGCTTGCAGTAAAAAACTTTGAACAGCAAGGCAAAGATAAATAACAGTGACTAGTGTTTGTAGGACGTTTTGCAATGTCTCTTGTAAATTTTAATGAATTTTATTAGAGTTGAAATCTTTGATTAAGTCTTCGAACCGGTGGTGTGACTACCCCAATCCAGTATTTCTCAAGTCAAAGAGGGAATGCTGTTGCGCTCAACAAAGTGGGAGCAAAACCCACCCGTAGCTCACAGGTGAAACCCCAATGCCCTGGTGCTCAACAAGGGGGAAGTAGAACGCCTAGAGACCCCCCACGGTCTTCTACCCCAAGTCGCCTCTGAGGGCACTGTTTTTAATCAACAAAAAAAACAGCTAGATGGATGCCTATTAAACTAAGACTTCTCTATCCCCTGGCGTATCTCGTGAGTACCCCGAAGGGTGATAACCGAGTAGAGGACCAGGGGCTAGTGAAGTTGTTGTTGGTTAATTTTAGAGGGTAAATTTTAGTCTTGATGATTAGCATGCAAGGTTTATTTTAAACTATCAACAAGATCAACCAAGCGGTATCCCTTATGGGAGGTGCTGGTACTTGATCTTGGACTTGGAAAATAAAATGTGTTGATTGTAGCAAAAAAAAGGGAAAGATGTTTTAACTAAGCTAAGCCCCCACTTCTCCTGCTTTTCATATCCAACTTGAAGTCCCTAAAGGGAGATGACAAGTGGATAGAGGATACACAGGATAAGTGGGTTGTATGATTATTTCTTTGACAAAAAATGAAAATTAAATCTAACTACTTTGAACAGAAAATTAAAAGGAAAAACAACTAACTAAAGCAATGTCCTAACCACACAACAATCTCTGTGACAGAGATGGTGGTCTGTCATAGAGATAGTGGGTAAACTTACTGAAAATAAAACTAGAAAGGAAAATGCAACTAGTTAAAAGATTAAACTAACCTCACTTTAATCTCTGTGACAGAGATGGTGGTCTGTCACAAAGATAGGTGGGTAAACAGCAAAATAAAACCGATTAAACTAACCTCACTTCAATCTCTGTGACAGAGATGGTGGTCTGTCACAAAGATAAGTGGGTAAACAGAAAAATAACTTGCAAATAAAACTAACTCTAAGCAACTACTTATACAAATTTACAGCAGAGAAATACCCCAAAGAGAACTTCTCATTTGGGGTTTACAATGTAATAGAAGAGAGAGAGAAGTGTAGTTTAGGGCCTCTTTTGGACCAAATTTTTTGCTGGTTTTTTCTGAGCAATTTAAGGCAGCATAACCCCCTCTTTCTGTGCACAAAACCTGCAAAAAATAACAACTTACTTGCTGGAAATTACTGCAGAAAACTGAAACAGGAAGTTAGAACAATTTAGTGTAAAACCCAGAAATTTTACAGAAAAATCTGAACTTTAAAAAATGGAAAAACAGAAATTTTAGTGGCTGAAAATAAATGTTTTAAGGGTAAAACAACATATAAACAGCAGAATTAAAAGCTTATACTAATATATAATGGATGAAGGCCCTAAAACAAGGGTTATATTCACTATACAGTGAATAAAACCCAGTTTCAGGAAGGAAAATGGAAAATGGCCGAATTGAAAATTTGAAAAGACGAAACCCTTGGAGAGATATCTTTGCTTGGAAAACCTGCAAACAAATCTAGATCTGCAAAAATATGTAAGCCTAGTGATGAACGTCTAACAATCCCTGCAAAATACTTTGAAGAAAAATTGCTAAGCCATTCACAAAAGAGGGTAAAAATACTTTTACTCTCTAATCTCTCCACAAAATACTTTGTGGAGAGCTAACTAGACTAATACAAATATGCAAAACTAAAAAAGATACAAGTTACCTCACAAGAAATGGATCATGAAGAATGTAGAATGTAGCACAATGTCCCTCCAAAGAATTTCTTTGATTAAATGACCCAACTAGGGCAAAGCTTCAATACAAAAAATGGCAAGAGGCTTGGGCCAAATGCTTGAGAGAATATGAGAAGAGAGTAGGGAAAGATTCCAGCAGCATAACAATAGCATGAGAGATCCTATTCAAATGAGGGAGTGAGACCCTCATTATATAGTTGAGGAGCAACCCCAACCCCTTGAAGATCAATGGCCAAGATTAGATCTAGATCTAGATTAGATCTCCACCACTAGATCTAGGTTTGTTGACTTTACAAGCCATCCACCAATCATAAGCAAGGGTGCCTTTTCAAATCAATGGTAAAAAAGATAGATCCATGTCACAATAAAGCTTAACCCTTAGATCTAGGGTTTCCATGACTCAAGTGGGGCCCTCTTTTGACTCAAATTTTAATTTTTATTATTTTAATTTTTTATTGTTTTTATTTTTTATCTTTTACTTTTTATTTTTAAAATTTCTATCTTTTTATTCTTTTATTTTTTATCTTTTACTTTTTATCTTTTACTTTTTATATTTTATTTTATCTTTTATTTTATCTCTTATTTTTAAAATTTCTATCTTTTTATTCTTTTATTTTTTATCTTTTACTTTTTATTTTTAAATTTTTTAATCTTTTATTTTCTATTTAATATTTTATTTTTTAATTTTTTAATTTTTGATCTTTAATTTTTTAATTTTATCTTTTATTAAGACAAGAGGGACGCCCCACTTAGGAGATTTTCAGACATTTATTTTGACCATGGGGGGTTTATTTAAATGAAATTTTGGCTATGCTTAGCCACCCCCAAAACTTAATTACCATGGCCTTATTTGATTTTTTCCTTCAAAATCAAATAATATGAGTTTTTGACTTAGGGAAATTAATTAATTCCCTAAGAAAAATAGACCTTGCTTAACAAAAAATGGTCTATCTCTTCAACCCCTTATCAGAATGGCATGGGACTCGAAGCAATGGCTTAGGGGGTTTCATAGCAATTTTCTTTGCATTCATAGCCTCTATTACAAAATGCCAGTGCTTGAGCAATTACATTATTACATCAAAATTTAGTTAATTAACCACCAAAGGGTGAAATTAATTAACTAGAAAAAATAAATAAAAATACAACAACACAACGAAACTCCGCAAGACTCTATACAAATGTCTAGCGTGGTCATGAACAACATTTTGAACCCTTAGCCACCCCATGGACTTGACTGGTAGAACGCCCGTCACCACTTTGGAGGATTTTGAGTGAAAAACCAAACCAATTAAAATCGTTTAAACAACAAGATTAATTGGAAAGGGAAAAAACACTCGATGAGGGGACTTCCCTAACAACCAGTTCCATGGTGTGGCATCCATATCATATGACCCACACTAGCATATATAATTACATTAATTTTCCCACGCAGGGGAGCGGACATTTCGTTTTACAAAGGGGCAATTGCCCCGCAGAAGTGAAAAAATCCTCAAATTTTTCCAAGGTACAATTTGTACAACTATGTACACCTTCATGTACATGGAGTTGCCACCTAGTCGAAATAGGTGGGCAACAAGGGGGAAAGGGGGGGTTCTTTATGACTTGCATTTACGGTTAGGGTCTTAGCAATTACATGTGCATGGGTTTTGCCTAGGTCAACTTTGTTGATTCTTAAAAGCTGTTTCAGACCTGGGTAGTTAGTTTCTTATAATTTTAGCATTTTTCAAGATTTAATGCCAATGCATCATAGAATAATTACACATTGAAATATCAACCACATATGTATGCATATAGAGGAAACATAGAAACCATACTTAGCATTTCTGAATATGAAATAACAACAATAATAAACAGTGGGTGCCTAATAGATATCACATAGAGACACACCATTTTACCCTAGGAAACCCTTCTTCAGACAGGATAAAAACCCAACAACCTTTCCCTATGATAATATATTCAACAAGTAGAAGTTTAACCATGAACCAACTCTTAACACAAGGGTATAAAGAATAAGCTCAAGAATACTTATCTTTACATGTGTCCTCATGAGCAAACCCAGCTCATGAGGACATCCTCTTGATAAGAGAACAACAAACCTCCTTCAAAGCTGATCCAATGATTGATCATCTTATGCATCGTAGGATGATCTGTAAGTTGTAACAAAGGTATTGCATACCTCTTGTTATGTATGTCGAGCTATAGGAAGAAGTTAGAACATACTTCTCTACTAGGTATATCAAGTAGCAAGGGAAGACTTCTCCACTAAATATAGCGAACTGTTACAAAGATAATATATCATACATGTCCACAGTCTAGTGAGCCATAATATATAAAAGGGATTGCAGAATTCTTCCGCGTGAGAGTAGAGCTGTAAATAGGGCAGAACAGTTGCCAAACATGCCGAGCTATAGTATGGTAGTAGAGCCTTCACCAACAGTGCCGAAAGTCAGAGCTAGAGAGCCCCCAACGTCATTGCACCAAATGAAGTGTGATCTCTTATATATATATATATATATATATATATGCCCAAGTAACTCATGTGTCACATTGGTTGATCTTGGGGGTTCCTTGGGTGTTCAATGGTCATTGAATTGACTTAGAATCTCTTTTCTTCTTCATAGTGTTGATGTAGTAGCTGTGTGAGGCATCCTCACCAAGTCTGCCCCATAAAATATAATAATAAACAATGATTATTATGCATAAAAGAGAAGTCGGCCCAATAAAAGAAGACAAGTCAGCCCCATTTGATGCTCTCCATGTTAGTCCTAGAGGAGAAGAGCTACTAAGTTGATTTATGAGGAGATACACATTCATTGAGTGAGAGATATGACTCAATCTTAAGAACATATTATTGATGATGATCCTTTGTTTGTGATGTTATATACTAGTGATCTACTCTTGACTGAGACAAAGAGTCTTATTGTCAGATACAGAGGGAGCTAGCCTCTAAGCTTGAGATGAGAATCTTAGCCTATTGCATCACTTATTGATATCGGTGGTGTGGTTGAGACTCGATGAGACCTTCCTCGGTTAAGGAAGAATACAGTTGAGATTCTATACAAATTTAACATGATGGACTGTAATTTCATGGCTACACGGATGATGAGAAGTATGAATGATGCTGTGGATGTCACCGTATAGGCAGTTGAGAGGATCCTTGATGCACCTGATCGTCACCAGGCGGGATGGTTAGATGCAAAGGGAGTAGGATGCTTGGATGCAGAGGTAGCAAGGTGCTCTAGCACAAAGGGAGATGTGATGAGCTTGAAGATGGATGTTGTGCAACATCGGGCGGACATTCTCCTAGTATTAGCCATGTGACTTGGTTAAGGGTAGATGAGTTAGTATGGGGTAGTGACTTCTCCCGAACACTCTGTGATGTGACAGAGTGCAGAGGTTAGTCCCTAGATGACTCTGAATCGGACAGTACCTTCTCTCGAACAATCTGTGACAGAGTGGGGAGATTACTCCCATGACTCCCTCGCTAAGAGGGATGGTTGATGTTTACATTCTCCCGGACACTTTGTGATAGAGTGGGGATATTAGTCCCATGATTGTTTCCCTTGCCGAGAGGGAAGGTTGATTCTCTTGTATCCTCTCGGACACCCTGTGAAGGGGTGGAGAGGCCAATGCATTCTCCCGGACACTCTGGGAAGGGTTTGGGAGATCTCTCGGACATCCTATGAAGGGATGGAGAGGCCATTGCATTCTCCTAGACACTGTGATGGTGTGGGGATATCACTGAAACATCCTATGAAGGGGTGATGAGGTCACTGGATTCTCCTGGACACTCTATGATGGAATGGGGAGATCTCTTGGACACCTTGTGAAGGGGTGGAGGTGCCACTATATTCTCTCAGACACTTTGCGATGGAGTGGGGAGATGTCTCAGACATTTTGTGGAGGGATGGAGAGATCGACGCATGCTCTCGAACACTCTATGATGGAGTGGGAAGATCTCTCGAACATCATGTGATGGGATGGATAGATTTAGTGCATTCTCCTAGACACTCTGTGATGGAGTGGGGAGATCTCTTAGACACACTGTGACGGGGTGGAGTGGCTGGTTCACACTACTGCATACTGGCACATATTACATGTAGGATCTATAATGGATTGGATTGAGTTGGTGCATGTTGACTCCCTGTTGCCGCCTAATTCACACTTTAAGACGCAGGAAAGTCACAACCTGCTATATGTGTCCTTGGGGGCAAGCGAGAGCTGGGGACCACTGTCACCACAGTCTACAGCTCCTCCGTTTAGGCAAGATCCCAACAGAGCCAAGGGGGGTAGTCCCTATGGAAAGACTATGTTCCAGGTTTATTAATTAATTGAAGATTAATTAAAGGGATCTTTTTGTTAAGATTACAAAATTATAAGACCAGTGCCTATATTAAATGGAGTCAAAAGATACAATGTGCAAACAATATGATTATGAACAGTAATGAAATAAAACAATATGATAAACAAATGAAACCAATTTGCGAGTTAGCCCAAAATCGTTACGAATACAGATTACTAAACCAGCAGTGAATTTAAATATGAAAAGGTTTAAGCAGTCAACACTCACCACATGCTCATTTGCAAAATCGAATGTAAATAAATGTACTGAGAAATAAAGTGCTGGAAGTACAAATTGTAGTATTGTATTTGTAGCAAAAGAATGTTTGAAATAAATGTATTGTAGTGCTTGCAGTAAAATGAAATGAAAATGATTGTAGTAAAAGTAGTAATCTGTGTTTGTAGGGCGTTTTGCAATGCTTCTTGGTTGATTTTAATAAATTTTAATTAGAGTTGTTCTTCTTGAAGTTAGTTTTAGATCCGGTGGTGTGACTACCCCGATCTAGTTCTTCTCAAACCGAAGATGGAATGCTGTTGCGCTCAACAGGTGGGAGCAAGCCCACCCCTAGCTCACAGATCAAACCCCAATGGCCCGGTGCTCACAAGGAGGACGACGAAGCGCCTAGAGACTGTCCCCAGCCTGCTACCCCTTGCAGCTTCCGAGTCACCGTTTTTAATCAGCTTAAAAATTTCTAGAGGGATGCCTATTAAGCTACGACTTCCCTTTCCCCTGGTCGTATCTCGGAGTACCCCGGAGGGTGATAACCGAGTAGAGGAGCAGGATGTTGGAAGTTTTGTTGATAAATTTTAAAAGTTTATTTTAATCTTGATGTTTAAGATACAAAGTTTATTTTAAAATAATCAAAAAGAAATTGTGAAGTAAAGGGATTGATTGTAGATTGTAGTACAAGAAAAGAAAAGTGAATCTAATTACCTAAGCCCCCACTTACCCTGTTTTTCATATCCAGCTTGAATTCCCTAAAGGGAGATGACAAGTGGATAGAGGATACACAGGTTGGATGGGTTGTATGATTACTTTAACAGAAAATAAATTTTGCATAAGCAGGAAAAGAACTTAAGCGAACATTACCCTACTTCCTACTCTACTTCCTACTCTATTTATTATAGATTAAAAAAGCTTATAAGCTTTGCAGAATACCCCAAGAGACTCTCTTTGGGGTTTACAATAACAGAAAAGTTTGAGAGAAAAAGTTGAGGAATGGAACCCCTTTT
>LPNX010487904.1:42434-94436 GCA_001517045.1 Pseudotsuga menziesii | reverse complement strand
CCTAGTCTTATTCCGGGTAAGCCATACTGGTTCACCACTTGTTCTTCATTTCATTCATCAGTTATATAGCACAGGGTATAGATTGTTGCAGAGGCACGGCGCAACCATAAGAGGGGGTTTTCAACCAGAAAGCCCTAATCAGCTATTGGGCCTTCAGATCTCAGTTTCCTTCAGAAACTCAGGCATCATTCTCACCAACAGCTTCATACTCCGGTACCCAGTGACTATTAGCTCCATCTGAGCTCCTCCGAAGGAGTTATCAGCATTTCCAGACCACCAGGGGCGTGAGCAGCTGCCTCAGAGAACCAAGTCGCTATCATACTTAGAGGGTTCAGAGCTGCAGTATTTTCCAGCCAATCTCTCCGGCACAGCAAGGCTATCAGCCCTGCAAATCGGCAGATCCATCGGGCCCCTCCTTCCTTGAGGGCGTCACCTTTTTCTCTGCTTGGGCGTCTTATTGCTGGAGTATTCACCGGAGACGGGAGAGATCAGTTCCTCTCCGATCCAGATCTCAGTACTTGCAGACTTTATCTGCAGCAGTTCAGCCAGTTATCAGTGGTAAGTGTGTATCCTATCTCACAAACCCTAACCCTAATTTTTCCTATAAAATAGGGATTTTTGCCTGGCAGTTTGTAAGCCCAGTTGTATCCGCATAATTGTTTAGAAATAGAAAATATCGGGATTTGGGATATTTCATTATCTATTAATATTTGTTTGCTTTTTTTTTGCAGGTTTATGATAAAAGAGGAGGAAACTCTAGCGAATTTTCGCAAAAATCAAGAAAAAGAAGACAAACGAAGCTTCCCTTCACATAAAAACTGATTTTTTTCACAAGTTGTAAGCCTTTGGATCCAAAGTATAAGGACCAAAGTGCAATTTTATTTTCATGTTTGTAAGATTGGAATAAGGTTTGAGTACGCTAATCAGAGCCCAGTACCCAGGATTTGCGTCGACGTCCTTTTTTGTGATTTTTTTTGTTGTTAGTAGTTTGCTGCTTTCTTTCATTATTTCAATGCTTCTTGAAATGTTTTGTTTTGCTAAAAAGTAATTTGAATCTTACCCACTGCGCTATACCAAAGTACCACAAGGGAAAAGATTTGAGCAGTGTAGTAATTAAAAAACTTCAATTTTTATGCACTATTGAGTTTAAAATAAACGCCCTCGCTTTCCCGATTACAGGTTCATCGACAAGGGCTTGCCCGAGTACTGAATCTGGAAAGAAACTCTTGGGATTTATCTTTGTAATCAAAAAAAAAAAAACTTGTTCTAAAACATTTAAAATTTTACAAGGCCTTCATCCCCGTACGCTCTACTTCCACTGCAGCTTCGTCTGATCAGTTGGTAGTATCAGAAAGGGATTCAGGTGACTAGCTTAATTAGTTTCCACTCCCGAAATTAATCTCCCTAGGAGAAAATATAATGCCTCGAATTAAGCCGTTGCGGTGGCAAAATCCACAAAGGAAGCGGGAACAACTAGGCAGCGACCTCGAGACACAGTTAGGCTACACCCTTGTTGGTGTAGTGTTGAACAAGTCTCACATACTCCAACCAGCCCACATATTCCTTGCGAGGAGCCGCATCAGTTAATGGTTTTGGACATACTCCTCGTATTTCCCGGTATATTGGGAGTTCCCATCCCCTAAGCTAATCAAGATCATTCCCACATAAATAAAATCAACCAACAATTTACCCACTCCTTAATCCACTCATCTAATAAATCTTAAAACTTACCAACGAGACACTGCAATACTTTCACTGAGACCACAGCAGCAACCCTTACACACAAGCACTCCATATTCAATTGGCACTGGTCTTTCGAATTTTTATGGTTAAATCAAATTTCGCATGTTGTCATGAATGGTGTTTGAATTATCAATGATGTTATTATTATAATTCAGTTGCACTAACTCATTGCTAAGATTTTAATTCATTTCACCTTAACTCCTAAATTCAATCATTTCTTTCATAAGCGTAAAAGCCTTAGATTTTACTTTTCTTAGGGTCCAACCCCCTTGGCTTCTCTAAGAGTTGGCCTAGACGAAGGATTCGAGTATCAGGTGACACCACTTGGCTCGAGCTTGCCCCCAAGGTCGCACCCAGTGGCTTGAATATTTCTACCACGTTACCCGAGGTGTGAATTAGGCGGCAACATTTAGGTGTCGTTGTCGGGGATAAATCTTTCTATTCCCGGAATACGACTTTTGGGTTTTCATTCTTGTTTTCGCTTTGTTTGATGAATGTTGTAGTTTAATCAACTTACTCAGATCATCTGGCGGCTTAACTACCTTTAATTTTACCAAGGCATTCTACAAGAAGAAACTATGAAGGCTTGCTTCAGTTCATTCATGAGCCTGAAAAGGTTTAACGTAGGAGGAAAAGCAAGCTAGCTTCTTGTAAGATGCTTGAGGATCTTTCATTTGAGTCAATCTTAGATATTCACCTTTTATTTGTTGATACTTCTCAATCAAATAATTCACATAGTACCATGGATACTTTGTTTAATCCTCTGGATTATTCTGTCGTAATTGGGCAGCCTCATAACATCCCAGATAAAGCCATTGAGAAGGTTCCATCTTTTTATGGAAACGATGTCATAACTGCTAAGTCTCATTTGTTGGCTTTTTTACAGTGCTACAATAAATGGTGTCACAACGTCAACCATGAAGATGTAAAGATGAGGTTGTTTGCCTTATCTCTTGAAGCTGATGCCTTTGAATGGTTCACCTCCCTGAATGACAACGGTATCAAGACCTTCAAGGTATTTGAAACTGCTTTCAATAAAAGATGGGGGGATAAGAAAGAGAAAAGGCACATTTTGGCTGCCTTTACAAACATTAAAAATAAGGAAAACGAAACCATAGAAGAGTTCAATAAAAAGTTCAGTGATATGGTAAGCAGATGCCCGGCTGATAATATACCATCAGATACCTCAATTCTCATATATTACATAGAAGCATTCGAGGGAGAAATGAGGTACCAACTTAGAGACAAAGAACCTGAAGACCTGAAGAAAGCCATAGAAATAACTAAGAAGATGGACAGAAACATGCAATCTGCAGGAAAGTCTAACATTCCAAGGTTTCTTAGAGGCACCACTTCATCTTCCAAAGGAAAAGATGAAGGAAATGAATCCATGAAAGATGTAGCTGACATGATGAAACAAATGATGATAAATTGTACTTCCCAAATGAATGTTATGCAAAATAGGATAAACTACATGGAAAAGGCACAGGTTTCTCAAAATCATAAAAACTCCCAACCTAGACAAAACTAGGAGTGGAAAAAGAAGTATCATCCTTATGAGCAGAGACCTCCAAATCAACTTGAAACAAACAACATGGTGATTGATGAGGTTCCTCCCTATTGTCGGCCTTGTGATGAACTTCACGAAGAATCTACTTGCTACATTATGGAACAAGAACAAATGGAAATGAATAACTTTGTAGGACATCCTAGAGGTCATGACTACATAAATAATGTAGGGCAAGTTCATCATATTTCAAAAGAAAAATAGAAGCAAGCTAAGGACTACAGTCAAGAAAAGGATAATGCTACTAAGATTTTTGGTGAAAATCCTTCACCTAAACAAATTATGGAGAGGTACAAAGGGGTTGTTTATCAAAGAAAGAAAAACATGATCCCAACCAAGTCAAGTCGGCATATGCCAAGGTAAAAACTCCTCCCCCTCTAGATCTAAACATTGATTTGGGTAATTGGTTGTCAAGTGCTAAGATTTATGTCCCTGTAATTGAGATCCTCAAAATTCCAAGTCAAAGAGATATTTTCATGAAAACCTTAGCAAAATCTAAGGAAAATATAGTTGCAAAATCTGAGGAAACAACTATTGAGAAACCTAAAGAGAAACTGGTCAACTCAAAAGAAAATGAGAAGGATAAACCTAAAGAAGATTTGTCCAAGAATCTGAGTAATTTCAATGAAGATGTCCCCATCATCTTGCATAGTAGGGATCCCAACAAAGAAGATCATCCTGCCTTCTACATTTCTTTGATTGCAAAGAACAAATTGTTGCACAATTGCATGCTTGATTCAGGTGCGTCATCAAACATCATGACTAGAAAAGTCATGGAATAAATGGGTTTAATTATCACAAGGCCATACCAGAATGTATGTGCCATGAATTCAAGAGAAATCGATGTCGTGCGTATAATTCTAAATTTCCTAGTCAAACTAGCAGCATACCTTGACATAGGTGTAACCGTGGACATAGTGGTCATAGATGTTCCTAACAAATGAGGAATGGTGTTATCGAGGAAATGGGCTACCTCTCTAGGAGGATCTATTCAAATGGATTTGACTTACGCCATGATCCCTGCTTCTAAAGATGCACATGTCAAATTATATAGAGAAAAGGAAAGAAAGTATCATGTAGAAGATCCTGATGAGCCAGATAATGAGTATATTTGTGAAACAGACAATCTTGGGAACCATGCAATCTATTCCAAATATCTTGTACCCATTAGAGAAAAAGCTAATGATGAGGAATTTGATCAGCTATGGAGAATAAGTTTTGATGGAGCTTGCTCCAAGGCTGGGAAAGGGGAAGGCATTGTTATAACTTCACCATCAAATAAAAAATTCAATTTTACATACAGACTTGAGTTTGATGCATCTAATAATGTAGAAGAGTATGAAGCACTATTGTTGGGACTTGAAATTGCTAAAGATATGGGAATTCATGTGCTTAGTGTTAAAGGTGATTTAGATCTAATTATTTCTCAAGTCAAAGGAAAATTTGCATGTAAAAGTGAAATACTTAAGAAATATAGGAATGTTGTGTGGGACACTTGGAATTATTTTCAGGCCTTGAACTTTGTGGCCATCCCACATTCTTAGAACTATGAAGCAGACAAACTTACTGTGGCAGCTTCAACTTTGGAATTTTCTGAAGAATTGGTCAAAGGGGATGGGAAATTTGAAATAAACTTCAGACCTTCAATACCGGAAAACATAAATAATTGGCAAGTGTTTAAAGATGATAGTCAGATTGTAAAATTCATCAACAACATGCATGAGTTTTCCGACTATCAGATAAATTTTCAAGGTGAGAAAGATACTGATATCAAAGAAGAATATCATCCTATGAACCGCATCCCAAAGAATGTTGTTGAATGGGAAATTATTTTTGAAAGGCAAGACAAATATAAGAAAAAGGAAACGGTAAAACCTGGGGATTTCATAAAAATAAACATTGGTACTAATAAGGAACCAAGAAACATAAAAATTGGAAAAGGTACTTCTAAAAAAGAAAGGACCTGATTGGTCTTGTAAAAGAATACAGAGATGTATTTGCTTTTACCTATAACGAGCTAAAAGCTTATCGGGATGATGTATTCCAACATAAAATCCCATTAGGGCCTGAAGCCAAACCCTTTCGATAAAAACTTAGAAAGATAAATCCAAAGTTAGCACCCATGGTCCAAAAGGAGTTACAAAGTATGTTGGCTACAGGCATTATTGCCCCAACAAGGCATTCATCATGGTGTTCAAACTTGGTCATAGTCAGGAAAAAGAATGGACAACTGAGATTATGCATATATTTCTGAAACTTAAATATCTCGTGCATGAAAGACAATTACCCCTTACCGGATATGGAAACCTTGCTTCAAAGAGTAACGAGGTCAAGGAAATGTCTATGCTAGATGGTTTCTCAGGTTACAGTCAAGTACTTGTTAAGAAGGAAGACCAACACAAGACTACGTTTACTTCACCTTGGGGAACATTTGAGTACTTAAGAATGCCCTTTGGTCTCTTGAATGCAGGTGCTACTTTCCAAAGAGCCATGGATTATGCCTTCAATGAGCTAATTGGAAACATTATAGAAATCTATCAAGATGACCTTATAGTTGTTTCCAAGGAAAGCTCAGATCACGTAGCCCATCTCAAAAAAGTTTCTGAAAGATGTAGAATGTATGGCATATCTCTAAATCTCACCAAGTCAATACTAGGGGTTGATGAGGGTAAATTATTGGGACACGTCATTTCCAAAGATGGGGTCAAAATTGACCCAGAAAGGGTTGAGGCCATAAAAAGAGTCCTTTTGCCTACCAACAAGAAAGCCCTACAATCTTTTAATGGCCAAATAAACTTCATAAGAAGATTTATACCAAACGTAGTCGAGCTAATGAAACCTATGCAGAAATTACTTTAAAAAGATGCTAAGTTTGAGTGGGACCAGGAAGGAAAAGAAGCTTTTGCATCCATAAAAGATTGTATCTCTAGGCCTCCTGTTCTGATAAGTCCTAATTACTCCAAAGATTTCCATATTTTCTCATTTGCATCAGAAGATACAATTGTCGGAGTTTTGTTGCAGAAGAACAAAGAGGGTCAGGAACAGCCTATTGCATTCATGATTAGATCCTTACAGAATTCTGAACTCAAGTACACTACCATGGAATAACAAGCATATGCCCTTGTCAAATCTTTGAAACACTTCAGAACTTATATAGGTTACTCCAAAGTGGTTGGTTATGTCCCTCATTCAGCAGTGAAGGATATCTTGTCTCAACAAGATTGCCTTGGCATAAGGGGAAAGTGGGTATCAAAGATACAAGAATATGACTTGGAGATCAAAACCAAAGATACAAGAATATGACTTGGAGATCAAAACCACTAAATTAATCAAGGGACAAGGACTTGCCAAGATGATGACAGAGGGAAATGAACAAGCCTTAGGTATGATTTGTCAGAATAGTTCACCAGCATCATTCATTTCAACAAGAATTCAACATCTTCAACAACAACAATGGTATTCAGACATTATATTCTACGTCCTCAACCTAACATGTCCATATCATCTAATTGGCCACAAGAGAAGGTCACTAAGATTGCAAACCACTAAGTACTGCCTCACACAAGAGGGATTGGGTTGGAAAAACCTGGATGGTCTCATACTTAGGTGTGTGGATGAAGAAGAATCTCGAAGACTCCTAGAGGAGTTTCATTCAAGCTTTTGTGGTGGCCACTTTGCAGCCAAAACCACAGCCCACAAGATCCTTAGAGTCAGATACTAATGGCCCACTTTATTTACTGATGTGCACAAGTCTGTTAGGAATTGCCAGAAATGTCATCTTTTCATAGGAAAACATAAACTTGTTCCATTACCCCTAAAGTCGATAGTAATCCAAGCCCCTTTTCAGCAATGGGGTCTTGATTTTATTGGTAATTTAAAGACAATTCAAGTAATGGTTATACTTGGATTTTAACAACGACATATTATTTTACCAAGTGATTAGAGGCCATACCTACTAAAGCAACAACCGAGAAAGTGGCTATGGACTTCCTTGAAGACAGAATCATCACTAGACTTGGGGTTCCTGCTAAGATAACCGCGAATAATGCCAAAGCCTTCAGTTCATTAGCAATGTCTTCTTTTTGCTTTACATATAGCATTGTCCTATCCCATTCCTCAAATTACTATCCCCAGGGAAATGGTCAAGCTGAGTCAAGCAATAAAAACTTATTGACCATCGTAAAAAAGATTGTTGGTGACAACAAGAAGGCATGGGATAGTAAGATCAAGTTTGCACTTTGGGAAGACAGAATCACTAAGAAAAGTGCAACGAGAAAATCTCCTTTCAAGTTAGTTTATGGCATGAATGTGACTTTTCCTATTCATCTTCAGTTACCAGTGTATCAGACTCTACAAGATTCAGGCTCAGATTAGGATGACTTTCAGAGTAGAATAAATGAACCGATAGAGTTGGATGAGGTCAGAAGAAGGGATGTTAATCAAAGTATTAAAAATCAGGATAAGGTTAAAAGAAATTTTGACAAATCATCCAAACCAAGGGTTTTTCAGAAAGGAGACATAGTGTTACTTTGGGACAAACAGAGAGAAAAGCCATGAAAGCACGGAAAATTTGACAGTTTATGGACGGTCCCTTACATCATTAATGCTGTGGTGGGTGACAACTCTTTTTATCTCAGTGACATGCATGGAGAAAAGCAGACTCTGCCTGTCAACGAACAGAATCTGAAACTGTTTTTCAGTGAGAATATCCAATGCCCATGGGGGCATCTTTGTATCATCACTCTCTAAACCTCTCTTTGCATTTTATTTCTTAGCTTAGTTCATTTTCTGTATATTACTTTGTACATTATTTTCTGTATATTAGTTGTATAAAAAGTTTTCATTTTTGTATCATATATTGCAGCTTATTTTGTTTCATTTAGTTATCTATATACGTGTGACTGATTTATCCTAGTTTTTGTGCAGGAACCAGAGATTCTAGGTTTCTCGTATGATCGATTTCCACGAGGTTCAGATCAATCACACGTCCAGATGTTACCGACTAGGCTACACCTAGTTGGACTTTCAGTGAGCCGCCAATGACGAACAAGATATTTTTTAATCTCTCAAAGTGTTTGTGGGCATTATCTATTAATATTTGTTTGCCTTTTTTTGCAAGTTTATGATAAAAGAGGAGGAAACTCTAGCGAATTTTCGCAAAAAAACAAGAAAAAGAAGACAAACGAAGCTTCCTTTCACATAAAAGCTGATTTTTTCACAGGTTGTAGGCCTTTGGATCCAAAGTATAAGGACCAAAGTGTACTTTTATTTTCATGTTTGTAAGATTGTAATAAGGTTTGAGTAGGCTCATCAGAGCCCAGTCCCCATCCCCCCTGGGGGGATTTGCGTCGGCGTCCTTTTTCGTGGTTTTTTTTTGTTATTAGTAGTTTGTTGCTTTCTTTCATTATTTTAATGCTTCTTTAAAAGTTTTGTTTTGCAAAAAAGTAATTTGAATACTTACCCACTGCGCTATACTGAAGTACCATAAGGAAAAAGATTTGAGCAATGTAGTAATTAAAAAACTTCAATTTTTTATGCATTGTTGAGTTTAAAATAAACCCCCTCGCTTTCCCAATTACAGGTTCATGGACAAGGGCTTGCCCAAGTACTGAATCTGGAAAGAGACTCTTGGGATTTATCTTTGTAATCAGAAAAAACTTGTTCTTAAACATTTAAAATTTTACAAGGCCTTCATCCCCGTATGCTCTACTTCCATTGTAGCTTCGTCTGATCAGTTGGTAGTATCAGAAAGGGATTCGGGTGACTAGCTTAATTAGTTTCCACTCCCGAAATTAATCTCCCCAGGCAAAAATCCAACGCCTCGAATTAAGTCATTGCGGTGGCAAAATCCACAAAGGAAGCGGAAACAACTAGGCAGTGACCTCGAGACACTGTTAGGCTACACCCTTGTTGGTGTAATTTTGACAAGTCTCAGAGACTCCAACCAGCCCACATATTCCTTGCGGGGAGCCGCATCGGTTAATGGTTTTGGATATACTCCTCGTACCTCCGAGTATAATGGGAATTCCCATCCCCTAAGCTAATCAAGATCATTACCACATAAATAAAATCAACCAACAATTTACCCACTCCTTAATCCACTCATCTAATAAATCTTAAAACTTACCAACAAGACACTACAATACTTTCACTGAGACCACAGCAGCAACCCTTACACACAAGCACTCCATATTCAATCGGCACTGGTCTTTCGCATTTTTCTAGTTAAATCAAATTTCGCATATTGTCATGAATGGTGTTTGAATTATCAATGCTGCTATTATTATAATTCAGTTGCAGTAACTCATTGCTAAGATTTTAATTCATTTCACCTTAACTCCTAGATTCAATCATTTCTTTCATAAACATAAAAGCCTTAGATTTTACTTTTCATAGGGTCCACCCCCCTTGGCTTCTCTTGGAGTTGGCCTAGATGGAGGAGTCGAGTATCAATTGACAGCACTTGGCTCGAGCTTGCCCCCAAGGTCACATGCAGTGGCTTGAAGATTTCTGCCACGTTACCCGAGGTGTGAATTAGGCGGCAACAAAACATCTAATGTAGGTAATGAGGGTTATGTGGTGGGTTTTAGTTTTCATTGGATGTAAGAGAACCATCTTCCTAGCAAAGACCAACAACCCTATCAATAGCCACCTTCTACTTGAGGGAATCAAAGAATAATTTGGACCCTTCATTTCCATCCTAGATCCACTAAAGAAGAAAATGAATCCTCCACCCCTAGCAATATAATCCTCACCTCTATGCATTGCCATCTCCAACTTCGCAACCTACTCTTAACGAGTAATAGTTTGAAGGTCTTCCTTTAGAAAGACATGAACCTTCTCAAGCCTAATTCGAGCCGCTTGCAACTCTTTTCTCCACTTGTGAGCCATCATTTGCCCAAAACCACACATAAACTTAACAGTGTGACAAATCGCAACCTACCACCAAAGAATACATCACTGAGCCCTGACTAACCTTGGGGAGAGAGTCCAGACTCTCTAGACTAAGGGACAAATCTGCTTATGCCAAATGTGATACATTCAACTTGAACAATGACAAAGGAGGCAAATCAACTACACAACCCAAAGAAATCATTGTCAAAATAAAAAGGTGAACCGAACATATCACATCCATCAACATGTCAATGGAGTGATGTCTGACTAAAACAGACAAATCCTCCTGGGATTAGAGAATCGATCCAGTCTAGCCTGTACCCGATTACGCCCCTATCTATAACTGGTCACTTACAAGCTTGCAGCTACCATAGTTGAGTCCATTTTGCTTCCAACTAGGGTCAAATAAAAGGAGTCAATTCTCAAACTGACAACATGATTGTTTCTCTTGAAGATTTTATGACAAAATTACAAAAATCTGACTTATGTGTTGTCAAACACTTCGCATCTCAAAGATTTTAAACTGATGAATACTTTTAGATTTAAAAAGTTAAAATACACATGCTAAGCAATTTAACTGAACAATACTGAGCATAAACAATTTACACAGTGATTTAGGTCCAAATGACCAGGACAAAACCCATACTGGGAAAGCCCTTGAGAGATTTTATTAAGAAGAGCAAAACTGAAATTTCACAACTCAGAAATTTATTTTCAGATTACAAAGACAGACTTCTCTTAACCCCTGGCCATTCATTCCTCGAAATTCATGCCAAACAGGAGAAAATATTTCAGACTGTCCATATGTGCCAGAAACAGAACAGCAAACTACTACCTAGGGAATCATGCCACTGTACGACCTGTACAGCCTGTCAGAAATTTACAGCTTCATATTTCTCTCTCTGCCTTGGGAAATGTGCCAACAACACACAGGATGTTATGAATTTCTATGCAGGAAAGAATACTGTGAATCTGCCTTGAGAAAAGTGCCCACACATGCCACTTCCTTGAAAACTGTGCCCTACAACCTGCTGTATGGACTATCAATTATTGGCTGTCACTGTCTTTGGAACTGTGCCTTTGTCTTGAAAACTGTGCCTCTTCTCTCAATCTGATCTCTCTCTAGCTTGGTATGTCTTCTCTTTGTCCCATGAACTCTTTTTATGTTACGAAAATCCTAACTTGCTTTACCTGACTCACCCAATGGATGAGATTAGTCTAATCTGAAGGTTCATATTAAATGCACAGTAAAAAACACTTTTATTTATTAAATGTGTACTTAATGCACTTCAAGACTTTATACACAATCATAATATCAAAAGGGCACTTTATTTACATAACTAACTTTTACATAAATAATCACTAGGGAGGGAGGGGGAGGACGAGGGGGGGGGAGAGAAGGCCTACCGAGTTATTATTTTCTAACATCTTTGCTCCACTAATCATTGTACTTGAACAAGCACATCTATCACCCTCCCACTCCACCATGTTAAAATCTCCACCATAATCCACTCTACACTGAGGAGAGAAAAAACCATCCAAACACAAAAGTCTACTACACTCTGCATTGAGATTAAGAACATAGACCACAGAAAATCCAGTCAACCAATTCTGGATCAAGAGAGCGGCCCAAACACATTGATCCTTTGGATTTGAGCCAAACGCTACCACAAAATTCTGCAAATATGATAAAAGGGAAACCACCACCACTCCACTTCTCTGACAATTCTTTAAGGTCTCAAGAGGGCCATTCCAACAATAATTCATCAAATTCCAAAGCTCAAAACACGTTGATTTGTCTTCTTGTAAAAAAACCACATCCAACCAAAGTTGCTACAACACTCCTTGCACAATCTACTAGTGACTAGGGATCCCTCGCACACTCCATGTTAGTAGAGAGAGCTTCATTCCAAATCAAGATGAAGAACTAAGATGTTGATTGAACCATCACAACCTTATAGGACTTCACCCATGGGAGAGGAGACCTCCTTCCACTTGTTGTATTTCACTAACCAACCTAGTTCAATATCCATGCTACTAGGTCCAAAAAGGGCCAAACCTCCATGGACCATAGGAGCTAAGGACTAGAGTGCCAAAGACTGCCAAATTCAAACCACTATGGTAGAGCTATTTCCCCTAGGTTGAGCCACCAGACCACCCAAGCCCTTCATTGAGACGGACCTTGCACCACCTATTGCAAGGCCACATAAAACCAAACCTGAACTACCAGAAGTAGGACCACCTGCACCAACATTTGAACCAGCCATAGCAGGTCCACCTGCACTAGCACCACTTGAAGAAGTTCCACCCACTCCTAAGTCCTACAGTAGTAGCCTAATAGGTCATTACACGGTTTCAATTTGGGCCTTCTATCCTTCAATAACAACCACAATCAAACTCTAATTATTTTTCCCATCTCTGTGACTTGAATCTTCTTCAATCCACCCCTTTTTTTATGAAATATTGATGTAGTTATTGATATGCCTTTCTGTGGGTGTCTCTTTTACCAAGTCTCTGCCAAACTTTGTCTTGGCATGGTTCTCTATGATGGTGCAATGCCACGATTAATGTGGCTATGATACCATGTCAAACTAAATAGGGAAAATAAATAAGATACAAAGGGACGGAAATAAGATCATATTATATCATTGTGCTTAAAAAGGACATGCATAGGTGTTGTATATATATCAAGCAAGTTATATTATTCTCGTTAGGAACCGCTCACCTAATATCTTCATTACAACAATGTCTTAACATGTCTTGTCTTAATACTGCATTAGCTCTAGCATATAACTTAACCTTATAGTCTAACTTTACATCTTAACTTCATAACATTACAATATCACTTTATTAAATAAACATTAAAATGTCTAACAATGCATACTTTTCGAGCTGGTAATTCATCCACAAATGATGAAAAACAGAACAAGTGAAGTAGCAATTATTGTTGTTTTTTGTACCTAGGAAAGTGTTTCCCTAGGTGACTTTTGCCTTAGTCACTTAAAAGGGGGAAATAAAGTGACCCTTGCATTAAATGACTTGAGATGAGCATTTAATTTGACTTTAGAGATTAAAGTCACTTTCTGGAAAAATTTAAGTGAAGTGAGTGAAATTATTTTAAAATGAGATTTAATGAGCATTTAATCTCATCCACTCATCTAAGCCAATCTCAACCGTTGGATTAGAAGACCATTCACTTACCCTAGAGTTTTCACCAAAAAGGCAAGGAAAGGCAAAATGCATTTTTCATTTTTGAGACGAGTGAAGGAGAGAGCTAAGAGAGAGCAGACCCATTTTCTGAGAAAGAAGAAAAATAGCAACAGCAGCCATTTTTTCCAGGGCACGCAAATCGAGGAAGAGTACAGCAAAAGCAGGGCACGATTTTTTAGGAGTTCAACTGGCACGGTTTTCGAGACAGCAGCATTTATTGCTTCTTGTCTGTACAGGCCATCCTGTACGGAATCCGTATAGTGCACAAATTTCGAGAAGGAAGGTACGGGCATAATTTTTTAGGAGGTTTTTAGGCACAGTTTTCGAGAAGAGTTATGGGCACGAACCCCAAGGCAACTTTCTCTAGCACGGTTTTCGAGACAGACTGTACAACAGCACGTTTTTCGAGGCAGCTACAGCAGAAATTTATGAGTTTGATTTTTCCTGTTTGGCATGGAAAATGAGACAAAAAAATTTCTCCGGTTGAGATAAGTTGGTCTGAAATTTTTTATGAGTATTGCTGTAACTTTTTCCTGAAAATAAAAATCTCTCTCTCCTAACAAGTTTTCCCCTTGTGGGTTTTTCCTGGGCAAGTTTTCCCCTTGTGGGTTTTTCCTGGGCAAGTTTGCCAAAAATCTCTAAGTCTGAAATTTATGGTGTGCATTTATTATTTTATTTTCTGTCATTAAAAGTGAGTTTCAACCATGTCTAATTTGTCTGAAAAATATTGTGTAATTTCCAGGCTACATGAAAACTAGGTTGGGCATTAAACACTGAAAATTTCACATTGAAACCAGGTGGGCTGAAAACTGAGAAAACTTTCATGGTATCAAAGCAAGGTTGGGCAGAAAATTAAAATTATTGCAGACATAAAGTAATTGACTAATTTCCAAAACTCAGAAATTTCTTTTGACAGTGGGAAGCACCTTGCTGAAACTTGAACTTTGCAGAGATAATGGCCACTAGACCTAGGATGGAGGATAGGCTTGATGGGGCTGGGAATTTTATCCCATGGAAAGCTAGGTTATTGCTTGTGTTGGAGGAGAATGAGTTGTGGGATGAGGTAGTTCATAACACTACAGCTCACCCTATTGTTGTTCTCGATGCTACTGTCGATCCAGTTGGACTGGTTGCCTTCAACAAGAAAGATATTAAGGCCAGAAGGATTATCCTAGATGCAGTTAAAGACCATGTGATTGCTCACATCTCGAGTAAGATTTATGCATTTCAGATGTGGGATGCTTTGACCAGCTTATTTCAAAGTTCAAACGAGAATAGGAAGATGGTTTTGAGGGAGAAGTTGAAAAGTATCAAGATGGTCAAAGGGGAGGTTGTGATATCTTATCTTACTAGGATCTCTCGGGTGAGAGATGAGCTTGTAACAGTGGGGGAGGTTGTTCCTAATGCAGAGCTAGTGCGAACAGCTATGCATGGGGTTTCAAAGCCTTCGGCTGTGTTTGTGGAGGCTTTGGTAGCTAGGGAGAACTTACGTACATGGGACAGGATATGTGATGATTTTGTTCAGGAGGAGACTCGGAGGGGTCTTTTGCAGGGCAGTGCTTCTACTAGTAAGGAGGATAAGGAGGATGTGGCTTTGACAGCAAAGGGAAAGAAGAAGTTCAAGAAGGGTCCCAAGAAGGGTGGGGTCAAGCAGCAGGATGGGCAGAAGAAGGATTTGAGAACTGTGAAGTGCTTTACTTGTCAGAAGATGGGGCACTATGTTGGGCAGTGTCCATAGAAGAAGAAGAAGAAGAAGAAGCAGACAGCGGCTTCGGCAGAGATTTGAGGATTTTTCAACGAGATTTGAGAGAGTTTTCTCTTTGCACTGGACATGTTCATAGAGAGAGAGCATCCATCATCACCAGTGCGGATGTTGATAGTGAGAGGGAGTATTCCTTGTTGACAGACCATTCTTACAGTGCATCCACCACCAGCACATGGTAGATTGATAGTGGAACTTCAAGCCACATGATAGATGCTCGAGAGATGTTCTCCGAGCATTCATAGGCAGAGACTGATGTGGAGGTAGTGTTGGGAGATGACACTATTGTCAGAGCAGTTGGGCATGGGACCATTACCTTTCATAGGGAGTCCATGAGTCCCATGATTTTGAGAGATGTTCCGTATGTACCTGGGTTGAAGAAGAACTTGGTTTCAGTTACCATGATCGAGGATCGAGGTCTTGGGGTGTCCTTCCTAGATGGACACGTGCGTGTGTTTCCCAAGACTGCAAGACCATCTCCTTCCTACACCATTGGAGTCAAATGTGGGAAACTATAGAAGCTCTTGTTTCAGCCCCAGCATGCTTTAGCACATAGCAGCGGCAACGAGCTTTGTGAGCTGTGGCATAGGAGGATGGCTCATCTGCATCATTCAGCTTTGCGTATGTTGAAATTTATGGTTATAGGGTTTCCAGAGTTCAGCACGAAGCACAATGAGGTATGCAGGGGGTGTGCTTTGGGAAAGCACACCAAGACTGCTTTTCCTAGCAGTGATAGCAGGTCAACAAGGGTTCTTGACTTGATACATTCTTATTTGTGTGGACGAGAGTTCAAGGTCACTGGGGTTTCTACCTCTGGTAGTTCATCAGATGAAGACAGACAAGTGTGGGAGCAGTCTTCAAGGAAGAAGAAGCCTAAGTGGCTTCAGGACACCTTGAAGGAAGCACGAGAGTTTGGGACACCCAGGGAACCAATGGCAGCTATTCAGATGCTAGACAAATTGGGTATGGCATTAGTGGCTAGTCTTCGTGATTCAGAGCCTTCTACTTTTGAGGAGGCCTCCCAGCATCATGTTTGGAGAGATGCCATGATGGATGAGTACCATTCCATCATGAAGAATGATGTTTGGGAGATAGATCTGAGACCTAAGGGGAAGTCAGTGGTGACTTCTCGTTGGCTTTACAAGCTAAAACATGCTGCAGATGGTAGTGTGGAGAAGTACAAGGCTCGGTTTGTGGCGCGGGGGTTCTCACAGGTTGAGGGAGTTGACTATGATGAGACCTTTGCTCTGGTTGCTCGTTATACTTCGATCAAGACATTGATTTCCATTGCTACAAAAATGGGTTGGAAGATCCATCAAACGGATGTGAAGACCACATTTCTCAATGGAATCATACAGGAGCAGGTTTATGTTGAACAACCTCAACGCTTTGAGATTCATGGGAGAGAGTCTCATGTGTGCAAGCTGAAGAAAGCCTTATATGGGCTGAAGCAAGCTCCTAGAGCTTGGTACTCCAAGATTGACTCTTACTCGCAGCGAATGGGTTCTCAGAAGAGTGAGGCGGATCCGAATCTCTAGTTCATCATGGTTGGAGATGATCCACTCATTCTTCTGTTATATGTTGATGACTTATTTATCACAGGAGGAGAGAGACCTATCGCAGCTTGCAAGAAAGATCTTGCTTCAAAGTATGAGATGACTGACATTGGGTTAATGCACTATTTTTTGGGATTGGAGGTTTGGCAGGAGCCTGGACATATTTTCCTGGGATAGGGAAAGCATGCAGTTGATATTCTGACGAGATTTCGGATGGAGGATTGCAGGCCGATGTCTACACCGATGGTCACCAACTGGAAGAAGCTTCATGCTTCTGAGGGAGAGTTGGTGGATCCTACACTATATCGTCAGCTCATTGGTTCTTTGATGTATCTAGTCAACTCTCGGCCAAATTTGTGTTTTGCGGTCAACACTCAGTCATTTCATGGTTGAGCCTAGGAGGGTGCACTGGGTAGCCGCAAAACATGTGTTGAGATACCTTGCAAGGACAATGGAGTATGGTCTGGACTACAGGAGATCGGATGGGATTAGGTTGATTGGCTTCACAGATTCAGATTGGGTAGGCAATGTGGCAGACCAGGAGAGCACTTCCGGATGTTGTTTCAGTTTGGGCTTGACAGCAATGTCGTGGTTCAGTCGAAAGCAAAAGTCTGTTGCTTTGAGTTCTGCAGAGGTTGAGTATATGGCAGCCAATCAGGCTAGTTGCGAGGCGTTGTGGCTTCGCAAGTTGCTAGTGGATTTATTTGATTAAAAGCTGAGGCCTACGTTGATTTACTGTGACAATCAGAGTTGTATCCAGCTCTCTGAGAATCCAGTGTTTCATGACCGGTCAAAGCATATTGAAATCAAGTATCATTTCATTCGAGATTATGTTCAAAGAGGAGCAATGACATTGGAGTACATTTCCACCAATGAGCAGGTTGCAGATATTCTCACGAAATCTTTGGGGAGGAGCAAGTTTGTCTTCTTCAGAAACAAGTTGGGAGCGGTGCAGAACACCTTCCTCGGTAAGAGGGAGTGTTTATTTTTGTACCTAGGAAAGTGTTCCCCTAGGTGACTTTAGCCTTAGTCACTTAAAAGGGGAAAATAAAGTGACCCTTGCATTAAATGACTTGAGATGAGCATTTAATTTGACTTCAGAGATTAGTCACTTTTTGGAAAAATTTAAGTGAAGTGAGTGAAATTATTTTTAAATGAGATTTAATGAGCATTTAATCTCATCCACTCATCGAAGCCAATCTCAACCGTTGGATTAGAAGACCATTCACTTACCCTAGGGTTTTCACCAAATAGGCAAGGAAAGGCAAAATGCATTTTTCACTTTTGAGACGTGTGAAGGAGAGAGCTGAGAGAGAGCACACCCATTTTCTGAGAAAGAAGAAAAAAAGCAGCAGCAGGCATTTTTTCCAGGGCACGCAAATTGAGGAAGAGTAAAGCAAAAGAAGGGCACTATTTTCGAGGAGTTCAGCCGGCACAATTTTCGAGACAGCAGCATTTATTGCTGCCTGTCTGTACAGGCCATACTGTACGGAATCCGTACAGTGCACAGATTTCGAGAAGGAGAGTACTGGCACAATTTTCGAAGAGGTTTTCAGGCACAGCTTTCAAGAAGAGTTCTAGGCACGAATCCCGAGGCAACATGTCTTGTATTAATACTACATTAGCTCTAGCATATAACTTAACTTTATATTCTAGCTTTACATCTTAACTTCGTAACATTACAATATCACTTTATTAAATAAACATTAGAATGTCAAACAATGCATACTTTTCGAGCTGGCAATTCATCCATAAATGATGAAAGACAGAACAAGCGAAGTAGCATTTATAAGTTATAACAGACAGAAGACAGACAACTAGTATTGTATCTCTCAGGGAGGCGAACAGAAAGTGCATCCCAATAGTATATATGCTTGTATCTCTCAAAAATACCTAGCTTGAAAAACCATCTCAAAAAGACCACTACCTATTTTTTGGTAGAAACCCCCTCCATTTTGACAGCAGACAACTAACTTCTCAAAATTCAAGACAATATTATACCTGACAGGTCTTTGTGCATAAATGTTTGGCAATAAATTTCATTTTTTGGCTATAGAATTTATGTTTTTTCCTTTTAACATCAGTTGCTTCATTTGAAAGCCTCCATGTGTTCATGTGATTTTATATAAGTATTTTTCTAATTGCATCTAATAATGAAGTGGTCTGTATAATGACATTTTGAATACAAGGCATAGTTTCAGTCGTCATTATCATATACCAATTTCTTCTCACCCTCTTATCCTTTGATAAATTTATTCTTGACATATATTACATTTTTCCCCAAACTGCTGACATAACTAGAGTCAAATGGGTGCAGATGTAGGTATGTCTATCGGTGTGGCATAGGTGAATACTTTATCAAAATACGGATGCGACTGTCCAGCGATTTTAATTTGTGAAGGATAAGGTTGTTGGGACACAAGTGTGGCAGGTATCGATGTGGCTGAATGCAGGATAGAAGATGACTTGATAAGTCTTTAACAACCATAGAGATAAGTCTACTTTCAACGTACTAAGAGACTATAAATGGAGGATTCACCAGAGGAATAAATGTCCTCATCTTCCTCTTCTATGTCCTCAAGGGCGCCAATCCCAAAACCAGTAGCAGTTTTTCCAGCTGCATATTCAAAAGAAATGATTCAGTCTCACAATTTAAAATCCTTTATATTTTAATGCTTGGCAGAAATAAAGATATATCAAAAGCCTCTTTTTCTAATCCCAATTTATGTATAATGTTAAATCCGAACCAACAATGTGCATAAATAGCAATCTAACAAAACTTCCAAGGAAAAAATTTAATAGTTATCATCCATACCATTTGGCCTGAAGAGGCTTCCATGCAATCGACCAATTTTCTTCAGCCCAGTTTCTTTTTCTTGAGACATGTGCATATACCTTTCTGCAAAAGAGGATTGAATCAATATTGAAAAAAAGAAGCTCAAAAGAGGAGAACAAAATTAAAAAAGAGAACTTTTTATTTGTGCACAAGCATTTGACAGACTATTAAAGATGTATAGCATCAAGTAATTGAATGGAAAAGAACACTGAGGACAAACATTTCTAGAGAGCAAACACATATAAATGCTAATCCAAGTAGGAATAGAGAAACTATTGAACTTTTCCGTTTAAAATCCACGTCTTTGAGGCATAAATCAAGTTACAAAAAGAAGCATGGACAACAGCACAAGTCATGAACTGCTCTAGCGATTTATCATTTAAAGTACTTAGCAGCCAACAACATTCTCCAAAACTCGGAAAAATCCTAACCTCGGGGTCAATTTATACTTTTGAATGCAAATATGACATACCTCTAAATTCGGGGGCATTTTTGAATGGATCATAACCAAGCCCATATAAATTGCTCTTTGGATGAATGACAAAGACCTAAACCACACAGAAGGTGGAATACATTATAAAAATTGGGTACTTTGTGCAGCCAGTATGCAGAATTCCAAGACAATACCATACTACTTATACAATACGACTAGGGAAAGGATTTAAACAAACGAAACTATAATCTCTAGTCTGGCAAAACCGAGCCAAAAAATATGCAAACATTACCTGTTTTTTTATCCCATGGAAAGATGAGAGCAAGAAAGTAAAAATGATGAAAAATTAGGGAATAAATTCATCAAGCAAGAATGCAGTGACAATAAAACAACATTTCATGGTAAAAGTTTAAAAGTGCATTTTGTTATCATGTGTTCTCACCCAAAGAAGAGATCTAATACTTTACCTTTAGAATTGATTCACTCATTATAAGTCAGAAATGAAGCTATGGTGTATACTGCATGATGTCATACTGATATTCAAATTTCAGACTATGCTGTTCTCTGATATATCATAATACAAGGTTTAGATGTCATAATATAATTTCCAACTTGTCTCCTGCTATTAAATTCACTATGAAAGAACAAAATATTACAACTCCTCCAGGATATGGCATGAAATCTTGATAAACAAATGTTGCCAATATAACTAAAAAACATTAGTGTTACACAGGGATGCGTTCACCAGGGTTGGGGACGCTCCCCACACCTCGAGGACTTGGGGGCTCCTGGCGAAATGTTTCTCCTCGCCCCCCTGTTTTGAAGCACGCACCAGTGAAGTGGGGGACTCCTAGGCACTCCAGTAGTAATGGTAATATTAAATTCTTAAAGTAAAAGTGGCATTTTCCTTATCTTTCATTTCCTATCCTTTTACTTAAATTTTTAACATTACCATTCAGGATGTTTGAGAGTGGTTCCAACCTCATTGGAGCTCATATGCAAAAAGTAGAATTTTAGATCCCATTCAGAATTCAACAGTTTTCAGGATTTCAGGATTGCAACGTTTCCACTGAAATTTATCATGTATGAGGTTAAGTGATTGCCATTTAATCAAGCACATCAAAGTCTCATGTACCTTGATGTTGGTGGTGCTGATTGTTGAACTCCTCTATCATGACCTTAATCAAAATGTACTCTTAAGTCGAGCAAAACCACTTATTAAACATGGAATATTTTTTCTAATTCTACCATTTTTCTTAATGCTTGGTATAGAAGTTTCATCAAAATTGTAGGGTGTTGAATAAAGTCCTTCGAGAATCAACTTCGAGATTCAAGGTAGAGGCAAGGGCTAAAAGCCTAGTGGAGAGGGGCACAATGTTCTATTGATGAATAGTATCTCAATATAGGATTAATAGTTCACTCTTACATAATAGTATCTTGGACTTGAAAGCCTCAAATAATGTGATACCCTTTGGAATCATGAAGAAATAGAGTCATCACGTCACATTTCCCCATATGCCATGGATTCCCGCAATGTTGAAGTGTGTTGAATCATTGAAGACTTAGATTGTATTTACACGGAGCAGCTTATGTTGATTTTTATACCTAGGAAAGTGTTCCCCTGGTGACTTTTGCCTAAGTCATAAAAAGGGGAAAATTAAAGTGACCCTTGCAATTAATAACTTGAGAAGAGTTTTAATTTTCACTTAAGAGAATAAAGTGACTTTTTGATAAATATAAGTGAGGTGAGTTAAATTACTTTTTGGAGAGAATTAAAAGTGCATTTAATCTCATCCATCCATCTAATTCATTTTGGGCCCTTGCATTAGATGACAATTCAGCTTCCTTCCTTAGACACCAAAAAGGCAAGGGAAGGCATTAGAGTCTCAATTTCTGAATTTTTCCATGAGAGTTGGACAGCACAGAAAGAGAAAATTTGCAGGCAGAGAGAGAAGAGCAGAGGGCACGATTCCCAAGACCATACAGCAGCACTGAACATTTTTTCCGTATAGCACACATTTCGAGGCAAATTCTGGGCATGAACTTTGAGGCATTTTTTCTGGGCACAGAATTCAAGGCAAGCCGTATAGTCCGTACAATTTCATACAATCGGTACATTGGGCACGGAAATCAAGGCAGTTCGTACAGTCTGTACGATACATACGTGGGCATGAAAATCGAGGCAGTCCGTATAGTGAGTTTTGCACGGTTTTCAAGGCAGCTTGTTGGCAAATATTTTGACTGTAAAATTTCTAAATTCAGTCAGTTTTTTTACCACTGTAGTTGAGATAAGTTTATCTATGTTTTTGTTGTACTTTAATTTTATTGCAGAAAATAAAATTCTCTCTCTCTAGAACATATTTTCCCTGGAGGTTAAGGTTTTGCCTCAGTCATTTGACTAAAAATTTCTGAGTCTGATTTTTCATGTGTGACTGTGTTTTTATTACTGTTCATTTAAAGTTGTAAAAATTCTTCTTGTGTTTCAGTCATAAATTGTTTATGAGAAATGACTTAATTTGCAGCTGAAAGTAAATTGGGTTGGGAAATTTACACAGTGAAAAATTTTAGACTATAAGTGAATTCTTTTGTCAGTGGACAGTACCTTGTTGAGACTTGAATTTTTGCATCAAAATGGCAACAGGACTTAGGTTGGAGGATAGGCTTGATTGGGCTGGGAATTTTGTCCCATGGAAAGCTAGGCTAGTGCTTAAATTAGAGGAAAGCGAATTATGGAATAAAGTGGTTAACAATACAACAGCAAATCCTATTGTTGTTCCCGCTTCCACCGATGCACAAGCACTTTCTGCCTTCAGCAAGAAGGACATTAAGGCTAGAAGGATTATTCTAAATGCATTTAAAGATCATGTAATCCCACACATCTCTAGTAAAACTAGTGCTTATCAGATGTGGGATGCTTTGACCAGCTTGTTTCAAAGCTTAAATGAAAATAGGACATTGGTGTGAGAGAGAAATTGAAGAGTATCAAGATGGCCAAAGCTGACTGAGGGAATGATTCCCTACCTTACTAGGATCTCTCAGGTGAGAGATGAGCTTGCAGCAGTGGGGGAGCTTGTTTTTGGTTGAGAGCTAGTGTGGACAACTTTGAATGGGGTTGCAAAGCCTTGGGCTATTTTTGTGGAGGCTATAATAGCTAGGGAGAACTTTCCTTCTTGGGACAGACTTTGGGATGATTTTGTTCAAGAGGAGACTCGGAGAGGTCTTGCACAAGGCAGCTCTTCTACTAGCAGGGAGGATGAGGAGAATATGGCTTTGACTGCCAAGAGAAAGAAGAAGTTCAAGAAGGGTGGGGCTAAGCACCAAGAAGGACAGAAGAAGGACTTGAGCATTGTAAAGTGCTTTGCTTGTCAGAAGCTTGGGCACTATGCTAGACAGTGCCCACAGAAGAAGAAGAAGAAGAAGCAGCAGACATCAACTTCAGCATAGGTTGAGGAGTTTACAGCTAGATTTGAGAGAGAGTTTTCTCTCTGTAGTGGACATGTTGATAGAGAGAGAGCATCCATCATCACCAGTGCAAACATTGATATTGAGAGGGAGTATTCTTTGTTGACTGGCCATTCTTTTTCTCTTTGTAGTAGACACGTTGATAGAGAGAGAGCATCCATCATCACCGGTGCAGACATTGATATTGAGAGGGAGTATTCTTTGTTGACCGGCCATTCTTTCAGTGCATCCACCACCAGCACGTGGTATATTGACAGTGGAGCTTCAAGCCACATGTTGGTGCTCGAGAGATGTTCTCCGAACTTTCACAGAAAGGGATAGATGTGGAGGTTGTGTTGGAGATGATAGTTGTTAGAGCTGTTGGGCATGAGACCATTATATTTCAGAGAGATTCCATGAGTCCCATGACTTTGAGGGATGTATTGTTTGTACCTGGGCTGAAGAAGAACTTGATATCAGTTTCCATGATCGAGGATAGGGGTCTTGGGGTATCTTTCCTGGATGGACATGTCTGTGTATTCCCCAAGACTGCAAGACCATCTACTTCCTGCACCATTGAAGTCAGATGTGGGAAGTTGTACAAGCTCTTGTTTCATCCCCAGCATGCTTTGACACATAGCAGCGGCAGTGAGCTTTGTGAGCTATGGCATAGGAGGATGGCTCATCTGCATCATCCAACTTTGAGGATGTTGAGGTACATGGTTACAGGGTTCCCTGAGTTCAGCACTGAGAACAGTGATGTATGCAAGGGGTGTGCTTTGGGAAAGTACACCAAGATTGTTTTTACGAGCAGTGATAGCAGGTCAGCAGGAGTACTTGATTTGATACATTCTAATTTGTGTGGTCCTATGTCATTTGTATCTCTGAGAGGTTGAGTATTATGTGACATTCATCGATGACCATTCCAGGAAGACCTGGATCTACTTCCTGAGGAGCAAGAAATTTGAGGTCTTGCAGAGGTTCCAAGAATTCAAAGCTCTTGTGGAGAACTAGACTGGGAGGAGAATTCAGGCACTCAGATCAGATAACGGGGGTAAGTATACCTCCAAGGAGTTTGATGAGTATTGCAGACAGGAGGGCATTCGAAGACAGTTGACAGTACCATACACTTCTGAGCAGAATAGAGTGGCAAAAAGGAAGAACCGATCTATTGTTGGAGCAGCGAGAGCTATGTTACATGATCAGTCACTTCCTTTCTTTCTTTGGGCAGAGGCATGTAGTACAACTGTATACCTTCTGAACAGGAGTCTCCATTGTGCCTTGGGGAACAAAACTCCTAAGGAGATGTTCACAGGCAAGAAGCCTGAGGTGAGTCATTTTCGCATATTTGGTTGCCCGACTTTTTCACATGTCCCTTCTGAGAAGAGGACAAAGCTTGAGCCCACAGCAAAGAGAGGCATCTTTGTGGGGTATGATGAGACTCCAAAGGCCTTCCGCATTTATCTTCCTGCCCTGAGGAAGGTTGTTGTGAGGCGGGAAGAGAGATTTGCGAAGGAGAAGGCCTTCAGGAAGTCCAGAGAGTCAGTGCAGGGAGAGCAGCAGGTTCCCACACCCTAGGCAGCTTCACAGGTACCTTCAGTACAGGTGACAGGTTCACAGATTTCTAGGGTTACTGGACCACAGAGTACAGGCACAGGATCTTCAAGTTATGTGGTTCATCCAACAGGACCTTTGAGGACAGGATTTGGTTCTTAGGTCACAGGTTCACTATACAGAGCTCGAATCACAGATTTCACCAGTTGTTGGTTAACCAGCGTAGATCCAAATCCTAGGCTCTATCAAGCGCCGAGATGGATCAAATCTCTCAAGGTGCAAACCTCTTCTTAGGTATCCATTGATTTGATTCAAACCAAAAGACACATCTTATATTTCGATATACCCACAGCCAAGAATTTCAAACTATGACTTGGCGTTGAGATAGGATGAGTTGACCTATAGTTGATTGTTTGTCTTCCAATTCAGTTCGTAGCTACCGATTCAATGCAGGCGACGATTATATATTTTTTCATTCTTTCCAATAAGGCAAATGCTTCCTATGTTTGTTCAAACTTAAATAATTTGTTCACTCTAATCTTCAGATTTTCCAATTTTGGCAAACTTTCTACCCTCGATTTTTTTTACAATGATATTTTGGCAGCGGAATAATTTTTGCAAATGTTTCAAATATCTAGGGTACAATAAAAACCAATGTTACAAATATCGACGCAGAAAAAAAAATTGACAAGGTCCAGGAAACATCGTTTCGGGATATCTCAGGCCTCAGCAACACATCAGCGAAAATCGGCAATAAATCGGCAAACTTAAAAAATACAAAAATATTCTTTTTTTTATTTTTTAAACATTTAAAGCAACAATAACATCAAATAAACACATTGCCACATGAATATGGAAAGAAAACTTATATGTAAGATATATAAGATGTCTAGAGATGCATCACACATCAAAATGGATTGTGTCCTACTACTAAATATTGAATCATCAAAAATATCATCATCATGACTCATGAGTCATCTACAGTGAAATAAAGTAAATAAACTATCGATTCCCTCTACCCCTTTTACGGGCAAAGGTAATCGTTGTGGAAACGGCCCTAGCCCTTCCTCTAGGACTAGCTTCCCTCGCAAAATGCAATATATAATTAGCAGGACTTGTTGGCTTCAGCTGAGTTCATTCTTCAGATATAAATTGTTATCATATGACCATATGATAAGCAGATCTATGGTAACTCAAGTAATAGAAGACTTACAACTACCTTGTACTGTGGAACTCAAAGCTATTGTACTGGCATCAAATGACCTTTGCGCAGACTTGCTCTTCAAGACACTTCAAGTTATCCTAAGTGAATACTACAAGCTTGCAAATGTTCAGACTGGTGCTTATTTTAAATTAGAAATTCAGACTGGTGCTTATTTTAAATTAGAAAAGCTCTTATGGTCTCTTTATTCCTATTTTACTTTTGACTACAAAACTAGCACAAGAGTAAATTACATGAATAAAACACTGGTCATAGCTTGATCTTTTCAGAAATGAAAAAAAAATACAGTACAGATAATATAACAGTCCTTCCCATGTAAAACATACAGGTGTGCTACGAGGAACCTGAACCGCAGCATCAACATCCCTTTCCAATTCATTAGTTTTATCAACTCCAATGACTTCAACTTTCATAGGTGGTTGTCTCTCCAATACCATATTGGGTGAAAGAGAGGGTACTTTATTTTGTGAGAATGCAAGGAAAGCTTTTCTAGCCTCCCGACGTGACTCTGCAAGAGAAAGGACAGGAAATTTTAAATAAGCATATGGATCACATAAAACTTACTAGCTGCCTGCATTCAATGCCAACTGATCATGTCCCCATTATTTGGCAGTCATATCAGACAAACAAAAACTGTTACTTCAAACATTAATCATTATAGTTGCAACATGATAATGAATATAATGCATATATAAGGTTACTTTATCAGGACAAACTAGCAAGCAATCATCATGATCAGGAGAGTTAATGAAAATTAATGCTTTTATTTAAATAGTATGAAGCTCGTACCAATAACCAAACAAATCTTAAGCAATGTTATAAAGAACCAGACCGGTCATTGAACCAGTCAAGCCCAAAAATCTGAACTGGACCGGAACCAGAAAAATAACTGGACCAAAAAAAATGGTTGGCCAAAAAATACATAAAATATTCAAATTTTGGAAAAACCATATATATTCAGGTGCATCCATATGAATCCAAACCATTATACACAAATGCAAAGTTTCTCTTGTATATAGCATGTAAGGGTGCATATAAATAAAATAGCATTAAGTGCAATCCATATCTGACCCAAAATACATAAACAAAGAGCCTCTAAATGGCCTCTAGAGTCCAAAAAACTTCATGCTACAACAAATAACTACATATGATCAAAATCATTGCCTATATAGGAATCATATTCATCAACAGAACCCCATGCCCCCCTCCTCTAGGCTCTAGGCTTCTAGCCCTTACCTCTACCTTGAATCTTGAAGTTGATCCTCCAAGGGCATGTCAACACACCTCACAATTTTGATTGAACTTCCTAATTGGAGCATTAAAATTAGGTAGAAAAAGCTTCCCATGCTTAATAAGTGATTTAACTTGAGTGAAGGGTACATTTTTATTAAGGTCATGACAAAGGAGTTCAACAATCAGCACCATCAAAATCAAGGTACATAGAAGGGTTGATGTGCTTGATTAAATGCCAATCCCATACCCTCATACATGATAGAATCCAGTAAAAACATTGCAAATCCTGAAAACTTCAAAACTGTTATGCCTTAGAGGAAATTTGAACTTAAAATGGGCCTCCTAAAAAAATTAATAAAATAATAGTTAAAATAATAAAATAATATTTATTAATTTTGGAGGAAGAAAAGAAAAAAACTATTTTTTTGTTTGTATTTTCGACATATATCTCTGTGTTTTACTCAAATTTCAATCAGGAGAGCTCCTTGGATGTGGAATTTAATTCCCAAGGAGCTCTCCTGATCGAAATTTGAGTAAAAACACAGGGAGATATGTCGAAAAAACAAACAAAAAAAGTAGTTTTTTTTATGATACCTATTCCCAAATTTATATTAAAAAAGTGTTTAAGACCTATACGGTATTTCAAATTTAAAGCAATTTCATTGGCTAACACATGATGACATGGAATTTGAATTAGAGTTAAAAGGCCCATTTTGAGTTGAAATTTTCTCTATTGTCTGTTGAATTTTGAATGGGATCTACTATCACATACAATGTAGTTGGACTATCACATACAATGTAGTTGGGCTACCATGATGCAGCAGATGGATATTTTCTCATTTTTCAAAGCCAGTTCCATTATAGGGGGATACAGCATGGATCGATTATTAACATGAGCCATCTAGAGCCTTATTCAACAGTAGATGCAGAGCAGTCCCATGCCAAGACTGAGATTTCCTAGTCTATCGAGATGACCTTGGTGGTGACATAGTCCATTCAAGCAGAGCAGCAGAGATGTTACATAGTTGGCAGATTGGCACTTCATATAAAGACTCGTGTATGGTTGAGCAGGTATATAGGTAGTACTTGGATGGATTTTGTCTCTATTGTTTATTGTAGTAACTATGACTTGACATTGATTAGCTTAACGTGGTACTATATTGTTTTGAATGACTTATATTGTGAGTAGCTATGCAGTTTCTATGTAAGGCTTTTATGTATGCTCATCTTGAACAAAGTTAGTCAATCTTGCTATGTTTGCACCATTTATCACTCTCTCCACCCATTCGTATCATCCATATTGACATCTACCTAGACTTGAACTTTGACTTGTAAGATTGAGGACACCTTTCTCCCCCACTTAAATTTATGATGACAGACACCATGTTGTTTTGTGTCTTGGCTCTAAGTTGTACAACAAAACTTGCCGAAGCCTTGATCCTTCGAGGGCACGAGAAACCGTTGGAGTTGGTTCCTAAGCATATGTGAGTTAGGTTTTGAAGTCTTGACCTCTCTGGTCGGTTGCCCCCAATGTTTGGTCTTGATTGTGGATTTTCCCCCTAGTTGCCCAAAGAGTTGTCATCTAAAGCTTGAAGCATTATGCCCACCATCATTACATGCATTATGTGTTATATGTTATATATTATGAAATGCAAGCCCATGAATAAATTTGCAAATTGTGTTATTAAACACACCTGAAAAGGGATATGAAATGAAATGTGAAAGACCTAAAAAAAGTAGCTAAATAAATGTGAAATCCAAAGACTGCTTTTCGTATTATCTGAAAATGTAATGATTAATTCCTCACAGAGCCTACGGGTTGGCATGTGGGATGGAGTAAGAGACAGCTAATTCTAAGTGTTTCCTACGATCTCTTCACTACAATTTCTTGTGTACTCAACGCAAGGGTCCTAGAAAAGAACCTCACGGAGCTTGATTTTAGCTTGCACGTGAGCAGTACACCATTGTTAAAGTTGAATGGACACTCTTCAAATCAACTCATCAATTTGTGAGACACTTCCATTCCCTAATGTTCTCTATTTAACATGAATGCAAGTGGATTCCTGTTTCCCATATCTGAAAGATCACTATGTTAAAGTCAACAAGTCTTCCCCTTAACCCTAAGCCTTTGTTGCATCACTTCACCCATCACAGCTAATTGTCTAAGTCTGTAAGTGAGCATATTTGAAAAGATTTATAGAAGTTGAATGGTTACTCTGATTTAAGTTTGATATTTATTTATGCTTTTGTACCACTGTCATGCTATAAATGTCTTAAGTTTTGTTGCTAACATAACCATGTGAGCTTCGGTCATTCATGATGTACTTAGGATCATCCATATTATTGCTCCACCTTTATTTTGGGTATTTTGACTAGATCAACTCAGTTGACCAAGTCAAACACGGTTCCCAAGGTAGTGACTTCAACATTGGCTATATATGCTCCAAACATACTGCAATCTCAATTTTCAGGATTTGGCCACAGCTTTGAGTATCAGTGATTATTATCAATTTATTATTGTTCTGGTCACATTTTTATGATGAGAAGCTTTTGATGATGGCGCTCCCTAGGCACTATCAAAGATCAGTGGGTATGAGTAGTCACCAATACCATTCTACCATGTCTCTAATCCATTTCTGCAGTCAGTATGCCTTAGTTTGCAGCGAGCAGGGAATTATGAGCATTTTATTATTTACGGGAGATTGTACCAGCATAAAATGGAATATGGAATTAATTCAAGAAATCAATTTGGCTAGGATGGTCAAGGAAATGGCTTGGGATTGTTTCATGATGATATATGATGGCTTTCAAGATCATTTTGCACCAATTACACTCAGCGTGGGGGGGCAAATCATTTTATTTGTTTTCATAGGGAGGTCGTCCCCCATGGGACGCCCCTCACCTTGACACATGATGTATTCACTTGTTATATCTAATGATATGTTGTTAAGATGGCTCCAAGGTGATTTATGTCCCTGGGAGACCCCTTTTTATGTACCACATGATTATATCCTATGGTTATGATGTATTACACCTCACTTAGGTGTCCTTGGGCAAAGTGCACCCCCCTTTGTATTAATCCATGTACTTGATCCATGTAAAAGATAAAGATGTAATCTCCACCGTTGATGATGACTTAATCTCAACCGTTGAATTGTTTTGGTTAGAATGTGGACACACTCTAGATATATTTAAGAGATGTGATCCCCTCATTGTATCCCAACGAGAAATTTGGCACCATTGGTTCTTGATCAATAATAGAGAAAATATTTCAGGATCTCTTTACTTGTGTGGATGATTGAAGATTGTTCTCGGTGATTGATTGATGCTATCTCTTGCTTGCATTGAAAGATATTGGTGAATTTTTGGCATATTTTTGGATCTATTTTTATTGTTCTACAAGGAGATCAATTTGGAGAGGGGCGCACTTGTGGAGGAGATCCACATTGTTCTCTTTTTCGGATCTTGTGGTTACAGGGAGTATTTTTGTCACATGATCTCTTACTCCTTCATCTTTTGTCTCTCGTTAACAATTGTTCTTTATCTTGGCCAATTAAATTGATTCGTTCTTTGGCTTGGCAAGAGAGAGGGCGCACTTGTGGATCCTTGGGCGTGTTTGTTTGGAGCTAGATCTCACCATTTTTCCACTTGATCTATGTAGGGATAGTCCTCATCACTTCGACAAACTTCCTCAAAGCATCAAAGTTAGTTTTCCTAGGTAAGTTTCTCTCATTATTTTTCTATCTAATTGGGGTTGCATATTCTCTTTCACTAAAACCCTAATTTAAAAACCTTAGTTTTAGGATCACCTAGTTCTAGGTTGCGGCTACATCTAACATTAAAAATCCAACTTGGAAGTAATCTTAAAACCCTAGAGACCAAGTTTTGTTTAAATCTGACTCCATTAGCCCACTTAAAGCACTAGCCTCTCTTGGGTATAATCACCCTCCTTGAGGATTTGATAATTTTGAGGGATAGTCCCCATCACTTCGACAAACTTCCTCAAAGAATCAAAGTTAGTTTTCCTAGGTAAGTTTCTCTCATTATTTTTCTATCTAATTGGGGTTGCATATTCTCTTTCACTAAAACCCTAATTTAAAAACCTTAGTTTTAGGATCACCTAGTTCTAGGTTGCGGCTACATCTAACATTAAAAATCCAACTTGGAAGTAATCTTAAAACCCTAGAGACCAAGTTTCGTTTAAATCCGACTCCATTAGCCCACTTAAAGCACTAGCCTCTCTTGGGTAAAATCACCCTCCTTGAGGATTTGATAATTTTGCTTAAACCACGAACTTGATATTCCTAGAGTCACTTCCAATCGTCATATCTAATACCTAGAAATTCTTCTTAGTGCCTAATTTCATCTAATTTCACCCTTTTACCCTTAGATTTGTTTTTCATGCATAAAACGCTAGGGTAAATTGGGGTTTTTTGCATAGGCACACATTCTCTCTTAGTAGTTGTTTCAATCTCTAATTAACTACCAAAACTAAGAAATCCAATCAAGATAACCCGCATTATCCACCTAGATCATTCACTCCTTAGGTTATCTTGGTCATCGGGACGCCCCCTAGGCTTAGTCTTTCCAGTGAGTCTAAAGTGTCGGTAGCTTTAACCAGTGTGACAGCTGAATATTTCAAAGGTCTTAGCTTACGTAGGTCACAAGGAGAGCAAAAAAAAATTATAATTTGAAAATGACAAAGAGAAGTATTTTAATGATTTAATAAATACCAAATTGAAAGATTGTAATCCGGAATCCACCAAACAAACTAAGGAATTTGAAATTGCTAGAAACAAATTCGACAAAGACATACAAGAGCGAGATGAAGAGATCTCTCATCTAGAAGATCATAATCAGAAATTTCTGCTTCAAATCAAGAAGTTGAAAGATAAAACACAGTGCAATCAAAAGTTAGAAGAGAAGATTCAAGATCTCCAACAAAAATTACTGGGAAAAGGCGAAGAAAATTCCTCCCTGAAGAAGGTTAATCAAGAACTAGAGAAACAAATCGAGAGTTTAAAAGAGGACAAACAGTCGCAAGACGAAAGGTGCGAGAAGATTCAGAGTAATAACAATCTACTAGAGAACAAAGTAGCACAAATCCAGAAGGAAGCATCCACAGTTTTCGGAAAACAAATTCAAGTTGAGTAAGAAGAAATAAACACAAATTCAGTCTTCGTCACAGTTCAAAAGGAAGTCAATCCAAAAGAAAAAAACAAACAACAAAAACTCCTTATCGACACCCCAATTATAAACGTCATTTTGACCAACGACAGGGTCAAAATGAACATACACAAAAGAGTTATGTTGTCAAACAAGCAAGAACATTAAATCAACACACTAAGCAACAAACGAGAAGAACCACCCCACAAAGCCATCAAATAGCCCCAAAAAAGATAGATCTCGGATGGACCACATCAGCGACGATGCGACATTTCTTCTTTGAAATTCGTAACTCGTATCGTCTCATTTCATCAAGTGTATCAAAGCCCCTTCTTGGGCATTGTGTCGATTCAGGTTGTTGGCCAACAACTTATTCTCTCAGAGTTTCGCTAATCTGGTCCATGACAAACCACTAGCTTTTGGCCAAATAATTATTTCGAGAGTTTTTCTAAACTAGGTCTTTGGCCAACCTCTGACTATGAGAAAATAAAGTTCAAATCATTGTAAAAACACTACTAAAGAAGGCCATTCTGCTACAGGACAAAAAAATAATAAAAAAATAAATAAAAAATAAAAAATCGTTGAAAAAAGCATTAGTTGGTTGCTACACCTCACGGCTACTCTTCCTCCTCATCGCCCTCCACGATCTTCCTACCAACTCATGCACCAACCTCCCTACATCACCTTTTCCTGTGAAACTCTCGCTCACACTCACGTCTCTCCCCATTTTCCCCTCTCCTCATTACTCAACTCCAATCCATTAGTTGTCGCTTCCACCCTTGTGAAGATCTCACAGCCCCTACAGCCATCCCTACACACTCACCTCTCCACCTCACACGCCTGCACCAGTCAGGTCACCTTTTCTCAGTCCTCTCCCACGCATTATCACACAGAATCCATCCAACAGTCCTTCCCCCACATCTTCATTCCACACCCTCTATGCACCTAACCCCTCCCTCTGCGTTCCCTACTCACTCCCAACTTGCATTCTCTTTCTACACTGCTCTTCATACACCACCGCCCTCATCCCTTAAACCTCCCTCGACCCTCACCTGTCGACCACCACACTACGCGCAGTTCACCTGTTGCCAATGCCACATTCACCCATTCCATCACTGCACCGCCTCCACTCCTTTTCGCCACATCCTCATCTCGGCCATCGATTCTCCCTACGCCACCTGCTACCCCACTTCTCGCGCCCCTATACTATTACCCATGCCGGAACCCACTACCTGCTCAACATCCCTTCACGTTTCACGTCCCCCCTATCACATCTCCCCATCGCCGCCAAGTTTCACCAGCGCCTCAGCATGTTAGCTTCCTCCTCGCCCTTGCTCGTCACCCATCTTTCATCTGACTTCCCACCACTCCCATACACCTCTCTTCCAAAGTTCCAACGCGGCCCTTCTCTCCATCACGCTCCAGCTCACCATCCCTAACATTACCACCCACCCTTCTTACATCCACGTAAACTCACCAAAACAAAATTATTTTAATAATACTATATTATTATTATTATTGTATTTTCAAACATTTTAATTTTATAATAATATTATTATAGATATTATTCGCAACCTTAACCATCTACCCATTCAATTTTTATAATAATACTATTATTAAAAATAATAATTATTATTATTTTAATAATTGTATTAATTATAATTTTATAAAAAAAAGAAAAGAAAAAGACCAAGTCACCCCATTCAATTTTATAATAATACTATTATTAAAAATAATAATTATTATTATTTTAATAATTGTATTAATTATAATTTTATAAAAAAAAAAGAAAAGAAAAAGACCAAGTCAAAGAAAGAACACCGAAAAGATATTAAAAAGAGCAGAAATCAAGTCTCGAAAGTTACTGAAGAAGTCATTCAAGCCCATTGTGGATTTGTTGAAGAAATCATCGATTCCAAGTGTAAATCCAAATTTTGGACTAAGTGTCCTTATCACGAAATGGAATTCCAGTATCCGACATTTTTTAAGAATGGAAATCGCTCTTGTCCAATATGTGATAAATATTTTATTATGAAAGACAATCAAGGTAACTCACAGTTGCAATCACAAAAACTGGAAAGCGAATTAGAATACAAGGAAAGCAATAAAAAATTACAATTTGAAAATGACAAAGAGAAGTATTTTAATAATTTAACAAATATGAAATTGAAAGATCGTATTCCGGAATCCACCAAACAAACTAAGGAATTTGAAATTGCGAGAAACAAATTCGACAAGGGGGACATTGAAGAGATCTCTCGTCTAAGAGATCATAATCAGAAATTGTTGCTTCAAAAATCAAGAAGACGAAAGATAAACACAGTGCAATCAAAAGTTTGAAGAGTAGATTCAAGATCTCCAACAAAAATTACTGGGAAAAGACGAAGAAAATTCCTCCCTGAAGAAGGTTAATCAAGAACTAGAGGAACAAATCGAGAAGTTAAAAGAGGACAAACAGTCGCAAGACGTACTGTGCGAGAAAATTCAGCGTAATAACAATCTACTAGAGAACAAATTAGCACAAATCCAGAAGGAAACATCTAGAGTTTTTGGCAGACAAATTCAAGTTGAGGAAGAAGAAATAAACACAATTTCAATCTTCGTCACAGTTCAAAAGGAAGTCAATCCAGCAGAAAAATAAACAACAAAAACTCCTTATCGACACCCCAATTATAAATGTCATTTTGACCAACGGCAGGGTCAAAATGAACATACACAGAAGAGTTATGTTGTCAAACAGGAAAGAACATCAAATCAACACACTAAGCAACAAACGAGAAGAACCACCCCACAAAGCCATCAAATAGCCCCGATGAAGATACATCTCAGATGGACCACATCAACGACGATGCGACATTTCTTCTTTGGAATTCGTGACTCGTATCGTTTCATTTCATCAAGTGCCGCAAATACTAAAAGAAAGAATCTAGAGATGATGGTTCAAGAAAAAAATCAAATGTAAGCCTTGTCTTCTCTAAGCTTTGAAGACAAAGCTTCTCTCAGGGGAAGGCAATGTCATATAAAAAATAATAATATAAATCAGCATTACTTATTAATATTAATATTAATAATTAGTAATTAGTAAAATAAGAAATAAACAAATAAATAATTATGAAAAGACAAAAGACATGACTTATATTCAAAAAGTGCAAAATGACTTATAAAACCCACGACAATGTAATTGTAAAACATCATTATCTTATCAATTATATATTATTTGTCCATTCATGGAGTATGTGTGTTATATATGTTGGTTATTCCGGTAAAAATGGCGTTTAATCGTTTCAATGGCCTAATAGGGCTCCCGTGTGTTTCAATGATGAAGAGGACGTCTGACAACCCAAGAGCATCGTAAACTATACCCGACAATGACCAAAAGGATTCATTGCCATTCCAACAGCCTACTGAGATGCCTCCTCCTTGTCTCCTCTCCAATTGTGTCTGTCATTTAGAGAACCTCGATCGAGTTTCTCACTCTGAAGGGAAGGAGTCCCTAATGACCGACCTAAAGTTCCTAATATCTTCCCATTTACCTTCCTATTGAGCTTCCATAACCAACTCCCTAGAGCATTTAAGTTATCATGACATATCAAGTTTTCAGCTTGCACCTAGCTCTAAGGGCTTGGAATCGATCCACTACAGACCAAAATGGAATGAAGAGAATAGAGTCATATACAATCCAAGCCCTATCCAACGTCATGTTGTTATATAAAAATAAAAAAATATAAATAAGCATTAATTATTAATATTAATAATTAGTAATTAGTAAAATAAGAAATAAACAAATAAATAATTATGAAAAGTCAAAAGACATGACTTATATTGAAAAGGTGCAAAATGGCTTATAAAACCCACGGTAATCTAATTGTAAAACATCATTATCTTATCAATTATATATTATTTGTCCATTCATGGAGTATATGTGTTATTTACGTTGGTTATTCAGGTAAAAACAATTTTTAATTGTTTCGATGGTACCAGAGCCCCTTCTTGGGCATTGTGTTGATTCGGGTTGTTGGCCAACAAATTATTCTCTCAGAGTTTCTCTAATCTGGTCCTTGACCAACCACTGGCTTTTGGCCAAATAATTATTTCAAGAGTTTTTCAAAGCTAGTTATTTGACCAACCTCTGACTTTGGGCAAATAAAGTTCAAAATCATTGTAAAAACACTGTTAAAGAAGAGCATTCTGCTACAAGACAAAAAAAATATAAAATAAATAAATAAATAAAAATAAAAAATAAAAATCGTTGAAAAAAGCATTAGTCGGCTGCTACACCTCGCGCCTACTCTTCCTCCTCATCACCCTCCACGATCTTCCTACCAACTCACGCACCAACCTCCCTATATCACCTTTTCCTGTGAAACTCTCGCTCACACTCACACCTCTCCCCATTTTCCCCTCTCCTCATTACTCAACTCCAATCCATTAACCGTCGCTTCCACTTTTGTACAAATCTCACAGCCCCTACAGCCATCCCTACACACTCACCTCTCCACCTCACTCATCGGCACCAGTCGAGTCACCATTTCTCAGTCCTCCTCCACGAATTATCGCACATACGCCATTCAACATCCTTCCCCCACATCTTCATTCCACGCCCTCTACGCACCTAACTCCTCCCTCTGCGTTCCCTACTCACTCGCAACTTGCATTCTCTTTCTAAACCGCTCTTCATACACCACCGCCCTCATCCCTTAAACCTCCCTCGACCCTCATCTGCCGACCACCACACTACGTGCAATTCGCCTGCTGCCGACACCACATTCCCCCATTCACTCACTGCACCGCCTCCACTCCTTTTCGCCGCATCCTCATCTTGCTCGCCCCTTCTCTCTGCGCCACCTGCTCCCGCACCTCCCACGTCCCTATACTACTCCCCATTAATAGACCCCACTACCTGTTCAGCATCCCTTCACGTTTCACGTTCCCCCCATCGCATCTCCCCATCGCCACCAAGTTTCTCCAGCGCCTCAGCCTGTTAGCTTCCTCCTCGCCCTTGCTCGTCGCCCATCTTTCATCTGACTTCCCACAGCTCCCATACGCCTCTCCTCCAGCGCTCTAATCTTACACTAATCCTTACCTGGGCTAACGCTACACTCCAACGCATCCCTTCTCTCCATCACGCTCCAGCTCACCATCCCTACCATTGTCGCCCACCCTTCTTACCTCCACATAAACTCACCAAAACAAAATTATTATAATAATACTATATTATTATTATTATAATATTTTCAAAAATTTTAATTTTATAATAATATTATTATAAATATTATCCCCAACCTTAACCATCTACCCATTCAATTTTTATAATAATACTATTATTAAAAATAATTATTATTATTATTATTTTAATAATTGTATTAATTATAATTTTATAAAAAAAAAAAGAAAAAAAAAGACATAGTCAAGCAAAGAAGACCGAAAAGATATTAACAAGAGCATAAATCAAGTCTCAAAAGTTATTGAAGAAGTCACTAAAGCCAATTGTGGATTTGTTAAAGAAATCATGGATTCCATATATAAATCCAAGTTTTGGACCAAGTGTCCTTATTCCGAAATGGAATTCCAATATCCGACATTTTTTAAGAATGACAATCGCTCTTGTCCAATATGTGGTAAATATCTTATTATGAAAGACGATCAAGGTAACTCACAGTTGCAATCACAGAAACTGGAAAGCGAATTAGGATACCATAAGGAAAGCAATAAAAAATTACAATTTGAAAATGACAAAGAGAAGTATTTTAATGATTTAATAAATACCAAATTGAAAGATCGTATTCTAGAATCCACCAAACTAACTAGGGAATTTGAAATTGCGAGAAACAAATTCAACAAGGACATACAAGAGCGAGACAAAGAGATCTCTTGTCTAAGAGATCATAATCAGAAATTGCTGCTTCAAATCAAGAAGACAAAGGATAAAACACAGTGCAATCAAACATTAGAAGAGAAGATTCAATATCTCCAACAAAAATTACTAGGAAAAGACGAAGAAAATTCCTCCGTGAAGAAGGTTAATCAAGAACTAGAGGAACAAATCGAGAAGTTAAAAGAGGACAAACAGTCCCAAGACGAAAGGTGCGAAAAGATTTAGAGTAATAACAATCTACTGGAGAACAAAGTAGCACAAATCCAGAAGGAAGCATCCAAAGTTTCCAGAAAACAAATTCAAGTTGAGGAAGAAGAAATAAACACAAATTCAATCTTCGCCAGAGTTCAAAAGGAAGTCAATCCAACAGAAAAACAAACAACAAAAGCTCCTTATCGACACCCCAATTATAAACGTCATTTTGACCAATGACAGGGTCAAAATGAAGATACATAGAAGAGTTATGTTGTCAGACAAGCAAGAACATCAAATCAACACACTAAGCAACAAACGAGAAGAACCACCCCACAAAGCCATCAAATAGCCCCGATGAAGATAGATCTCGGATGGACCACATCAGCGACGATGCAACATTTCTTCTTTGGAATTTGTAACTCGTATCGTCTCATTTCATCTAGTGTCACAAATACTACAAGAAAGAATCTAGGGATGATGGTTCAAGAAAACAATCAAACGTAAGTCTTGTCTTCTCTAAGCTTTGAGGACAAAGCTTCTTTAAGGGGAAGGCAATGTCATATAAAAAAAATAATATAAATCAGCATCAATTATTAATATTAATATTAATATTAATTCATATCAATAATTAATAATTAGTAAAATAAGAAATAAACAAACAAATAATTATGAAAAGTCAAAAGACATGACTTATATTGAAAAAGTGCAAAATGACTTATAAAACCCACGGCAATGTAATTGTAAAAGATCATTATTTTATCAATTATATATGATTTGTGCATTCATGGAGTATATGTGTTATTTACGCTGGTTATTCTGGTAAAAACGATTTCTAATTGTTTTAGTGGCCTGATAGGGTTCACGTGTGTTTCAATGATGAAGAGGATGTCTGACAATCCAAGAGCATCGTAGACTATACCTGACAATGACCGGTAGGATTCATTGCCATTCAAACAGCCTACTGAGATGCCTCCTCCCTGTTGCCTCTCCAATTGTGCTTGTCATTTAGAGAACCTCGATCGAGTTTCCCGCCCCGAAAGGAAGGAGTCCCTAATGACCGACCTAAGGTTCGTAATATCTTCCCATTTACCTTCCTGTCGAGCTTCCATAACCAACTCCCTAGAGCATTTAGGCTTTCATGACATATGACCTAGTGAGATCTTCATCCAGAAAGATCTTGCCAAGAAGGGAGAACAACTTACACCTAGCTCTAAGGGCTCGGAATCGATCCGTTGCAGACCAAAATGGAATGAAGAGAATAGAGTCATATACAATCCAAGCCTTGTCCAACGTCATATCCAATAGATCAAGGGTGTCCCGAAGAAATATGGCCTCAACATCTATAGGGTTTAGGGATGGGTGAGGTAGAGTGAGCCCCTCACCTTTAGATTGAATTCCCTTGCCTACCTAGTACACTCTTCAAAGAGCTTGGCTTACTACTTCCTCCACTGTCGCTCTCTAAATAGAAAAGGGAACTACCCTTGAATGTCATATAGATAGAGCAATAGAAAATGAAGTGTTCCTTAATATCAACCTCCAAAAGAAGGCACAACTGGCAAATCATGTATGCTCGATCACTCTAATGATCCACCTCCACTTGAAGTCTATGTGAACCACTCTGAATTGCCCTAGGGGAAAACAAAAAGTGTGCATCCAATGGAAAAGTGTGTTCTAAGGCCAAACAATGAGTCTATCCCTCAACTCCATAAAGTGCTCTACGTAGAATTGCCCTAGGGGAAAACAAAAAGAGTGCATCCAATGGAAAAGTGTGTACTAAGGCCAAACAATGAGTCTATCCCTCAACTCCATAAAGTGCTCTACGTAGAATTGCCCTAGGGGAAAACAAAAAGCGTGCATCCAATGGAAAAGTGTGTACTAAGGCCAAACAATGAGTCTATTCCTCAACTCCATAAAGTGCTCTACATAGAAAGCCATCTTCAAACGTAGCACACCCCAAGGGCATAAGCAAGTGACAAGTACATATTGCTTGTAAATATCTCAAACGATCTTATTCTCCTCTTATCTGATAGGAAAGAGGTGGTCAGACACGTCCAAAGAGTATCTCTACATTAATGGAAATGGGGAACGAGAGTGGAGACCAAGGAACAGGAGCAGAGCGAAAAGCAAAATTTTCAAAAGCTCCTGTTTTGGGAGCGTTTTTTATATAGTATATATAGTAATATGTTGATGGATTTATATCTAAAAACATGTAGGATGTTGAATTCAAGGAAGTAAACATCGCCAATGAAGTAAGTGTAGCGATTTTTTCTGCCACAATGGAAAAAATCACGAACTCAAGGGAATCCAGAGCATAAAAGGGGGAATAATTCTTTTATTTTCATGTCACTCGCATTTTCTTGTTGGAGATGGAGGGAGAAGGGTAACAGGAGACCAACAACCATTGTGGAGGCATCCAAACACCATTTTCCATCACCATCAAGGATTTTTGTGGAGTAAGGATTCAAGATTCCAACCAACCAAGTCAATCTTTCTCTCACGGGTATATACACTGTAGCCCTTCGTTTTTTCTTTCTTTTCCATGGATTGTTTGCATGTTTGCTTGCATTTTGTATTGCATTTACCTCTACCTATATTTTTTTATTTTTTTGCCATTATGACAATGATTTCCATGCCCATAAATGTCAAAAATAGTCACAATATGAGGGATTTTTTCAATGGAATAGCAGGCTTGTTTTTTAGGTTTTTAGCCACCCACTTGTTATCATTTTTCATGGCAAAAAATCTAAATTTAGAGGTGTATTTTTTAAACCAAACTGCTGCTATGTTTTTCAAAAGGGTTTAATGTATTTTTTTGTGTTTTGTGTGCCCTAGACTTTAATTTTGAAGCTGTCATTCCCTTCGCAAAAATGCCAAAGCCTTTGGACCCATTTTTGCAATATGGTGAGCCCGAGGATGAATCAAACAGGCATAATTTGAAATGCAAATTGTGTGGGCATCACCTGACAGGAGGGATTAGCAGGTTGAAGTACCATCTAGCTAAATTCCCTGGGCACAATGTTGGCCTTTGTACTATACTGACCCTAGAGATCATGAGATCTGCTCATGACTCAATCCAAGAAAAGAACAAAACTAAGGATGAGATTGCAACAAACAGAGTTGAGCTTGTAGTTTTTGGCTTAGCAAGAGGTTTAGGGGTATCAATGTCTACCAATGTCGGTTGGGGTAGTGGGAGGGGCTCCACTAGCACTGATTCACCTATCAGGAGGGGGGGGGTCCTCATCCTTTTTTGTTGCACAAACAAGAGGTGGAGCACAACCTTCTATTAGTTCAATTGTAAAGAAAAGGGAGAAGGTAGAAGCAGATAGGGTTATGGGGAGGTGTCTTTACTGGAGTAACATACCTCTCACCATTGTCAGAAACAATCCATTTTGGCAGCAGATGTGTGATGCCATTGCAGTAGTTGTCCCAAGGTATAAAAGTGTCGCCTTTGAGGAGTTGCGAGGGCCAGTCTTTCAAGCAAAAAAGAAGAAAATCACTTCTAGGTTGGAGGAGTTCAAGAAGTAATGGGAGATCGCAGATTGCACAGTCATGTCTAATGGTTGGACAAATGGTAAGCGTAGAACCCTTATCAACTTCTTGGTACATTGTCCTAGAGGTACGATGTTTATTAAATCAATACATGCATCAGCATATGTAAAAGATGCAGCACTCTTATATGAGTTGATGGAGCGCTTCATACAGGATATCGGGGTGCACAATGTTGTGCAAATTATTACAGATAAAGCAGCTAATTATGTGGTTGTTGGTGGGATGATTATGGAGAGGCACTCCACTTTGTCTTGGACTCCATGTGCTGTTCATTGTATTGAATTGATGTTGGAGGATATGGAGAAAATTCCCTTCATCAAGGAGGTGATTGATCAAGCTAGAAGCATCCCCAAATTCATATACAGCCCTGCCTTTGTTCTCGGCCTCATGAGGAGGCACACCAAAAACAGGGAGTTGAAGCGTCTTGCAATCACACGTTTTGCCACCACCTTCATTACTCTTCATTCTTTGCTTCAATGTCAGTTTGACTTGAAGCAAATGTTTGTTTGTGATGAGTGGCGTGATTGTGCATACAGTAAAGAACTGTTTTCTTACGAGAAACCCAATGTAAATAATATAAATATTCCATGAATGAAATATAATGTAAATTGATAAAAGATATAAGATGATATTTTACAATTACATTGCTTTGGGCTTTATAAGCCATTTCACGCCTTTTGAATACAATTCATGTCTTTTGACTTTTCATAATTATTTAATTAATTATTTCTTACTTAATAATTAATTATTATTAATATTAATTTATATTAATATTAATATTTAATATTATTAATTTATGGTATGTTATATAATTTTTATATAACATTGCCTTTCTCTTAGAAAGGCTTTGTCTTCAAAGCCTTATAATGAAGTCGCAGCGTTCCTTGTTACGTCGTAGCTGACGAAACATGTCGATACAAACTTCTAATTGTAGAGCATAACTTTCGATATGTTGACGGATCAATCCATCCCAAATTGATTTGTTGTTGACTGTTGGGATTCCCTACTGACCTGATCTCAGGAGCTTTGATCACATTAGTACCATTATCTTTCGACATTTCCCCTTTTTTAGAATATCTGTTTTTATGACCAGGGTGTCGATAGAGAATTTTCACAATGTCATTTTCTTTTACGAGTGTCGTCTTTTAAGCATTGATCTGAGCTGGAAGTTGTATTTTCATCCCTTGAGGTTTTAATGTTTCGTTTTGTATCTTTTCCAACTTGTTTTCTAACTGCATGTTTTCACTTTGAAACTTCTTAATCAATTCTACTTGTGACTTTCTGTTATCTTTGGAATTCTTAAGTTGTTTAAGATATTGGTTATGATTTCTGATGTAGCTATTTTTTTCTTGCTTGTCTAGAAGTTTTCCTTCAATGTCTTCTGTAGAATTTTCTACCTTCCGACTATTTTTCAGCTTCTTAATTTTCGGGATTAACATCTTATTATGGTTCTTTAATCTGAAAATTTCTTCGAAATTATTGGATAATGCTTTATTACTTTTTGTGATTTCCAACTTGTGTGCCTTTTTAGAGTTGTCATTTTGTTGTTGAAGAGCTTTTATTTGTTGTCGACATTGGCTCACTTCTGATTCTTGATCTTTTAATTTCTTTCGTATTTGCATAAGTTCTTCATCCTTGTCATTAACGATTTTTCTCAAGCGTATTATTTATTCTTTATACTCGTTCAGTTGTTTCTTTATATCCTGATTTTTTAATCTCTGATTGAAATCATTTTCGTCTTTTAATTCCGCAATTTTCGCAGACAATTTTACTATATCATTTTTGTGTCGAAAATTTCTCGTTCTTTGAACTCCTTTTGAATCTCATGTATTTTAATCCTTATTTCCAAATTGTTATTCATGTCTCGCAATTCATAATTGTGTCTTTGATAACACCTTAATATACCTTCTAATTTTTCTACTTGTAATTGTAAACTGGTTTCCATGGTATTCCTTATCTGTTGATTTCTTTTGACGATAATTTGGTCTTCCTTTGATTTTAACTTTTTCGGCGATAATTTGTCTTCCTTTGACTAAACCTCTTGTCTTCTTCTTATTATGTTAAATAACCTTTTCCTTTTCCAAAAAAATTATTATTTCAAAATAATAATTATTAATCCCTTTTGATTTTTTCCCTTTTTTTGTTTGTTTTCCCAATAGTTATTAAAATTAATAACTATATCTATAATAATAATAATAATACATCTTGTTATAATTAATAACAATATTTGTGTAATATTTAAATTACATGTTGTTTGTTGTTGGAAAAGAAACCATGTATAGTTTTTTTTTTAAACCATGTGCGGTTTCTATATTTTATTTTCTCTTTACTTCTTTTAGTTCTTTGTTTTTACTTTTTTTCATTTTTTTTTTAACTTTTTTTTTAACTCTCTCTTTCTTTTGAGTAAGGTCAAAGACCTAATTCAAAGAAGCCTTGACAATTTTGGCCACAAGCCAAAATCAGATTGGCTCTGATACCAATGAAATAGTAAAAAACTGTTTTCTTACAGGAAAACCCAATGTAAATAATATAAATATTCCATGAATGAAATATAATGTAAATTGATAAAAAATATAAGATGATATTTTACAATTGCATTGCTTTGGGCTTTATAAGCCATTTCACACATTTTGAATATAAGTCATGTCTTTTGGCTTTTCATAATTATTTAATTAATTATTTCTTAGTTAATAATTATTAATTATTAATATTAATTTAATATAAATTAATATTAATATTTAATATTATTAATTTATGGTATGTTATATAATTTTTATATAACAATTTCTAAGTTGGTGTACACTAACTCCTTCTGGGAAGGAGTAGAGGAAGTGTGGATGGTGAGTTAACCTTTGGTAAAGGTTCTTACTACTTAGACTTGTTGATGGTGATAAGCTTGCAATGCGCTATTTGTATGAGGCCATGGATAGGGCCAAAGAAACCATCTGGAATTATTATGTGGGCAAGGGTACCCCTGGGCACAACAGGCACATGATGTTGTGGGATTTGATTGATAGTCGATGGACCTGGATGCTTTATCGACCCATTCATGCAGCAGCACTATTCCTCAACCCCGCATTTGCCTACAAATGCAATTTTGATTTTGATGACGAGGTGTATTCAGAGGATGGTACATGATTATGAGACTCGCAATGCAATCAATCGCGAGATAGAAGTGTATCGAGATGGTACTAGACCATATGGCTTTGCCAATGCTATTCGTGACAAGACCATTTTCATGCCAAGTAAGTTATTAAATTATTAGAGTGTTTTAACTTTTAACTTTCATAATCTTATTTGAAAGTTGAACTATGATTTATCATTTAATTATTTCTTATTTTAGTTTTCCAATACAATGAAATGTAATTTAGTTCTCTTTCATTCTTATTTGTTGTAGCTACTTGGTGGTGAACATACGGTGTAAGGACACCAAATTAACGAAAATTTGCGATAAGAATCCAAAGCCAAACTTATACCGCTTCGAGATGTGAGTGGAATTGGAGTGTTTTTTAAAAGATACATGCAGAGAAACGCAAGAGCTTATAATTTCAATAAAGCAATTGCATTAAATTTAATTTATGGATCTATGATCCTGTAGGCTCTAACATATTATAATTTATTAACTTTTGACCCTCCATAGCCCAAACTCATTAGAAATTATTACCCTCTTACAAGTTGCAGTTCACACATCTCAATGACTTTGTGTACGTCCATTACAATCTTCGCCTATGGATGAGGCAGATAGAGAAAGAACCGAATGCAGATGCCATCTCCCTGGACAATATTGATATATTGTCCAAGTGGAGGGTGGAGATTGAGACTTCTTCCATGGAGGAGTCACCTACATGGTTAAAGCCAGAGTAGGGGCAGCAACAGCAGGAGGAGAGGGGGGAGGAGGAGGGGGAGGAGCGGTTCAAAGGTACCATGGAGGGTGATGTGCTAGCATCGCCACTGCCTTATACACCCATTGATGCATCTAGCCCTCCATCCATCACTCACCGTCATATATTGGATCAAGGTGCAGGGTCGGGACCTTCTTCTACAAGTGCCAAGGGCAGGCCTGACAAACAGCCCATGATCTTTTCTCGTATAAGGGGGAGAGGGCATTGATATTAGATAGCTAGTTGTTAGTTTTCCTCAGATACATTTATATATGTGATGTCATTTTGTATTGGTTATCCACTTTTGAGTCCTTGATTGGACTACTATGAGGTTTCAAGATTTAGTATCGACTTTCATGTATCATTTTATATTTTGCATGACTACATGATATATATCAATGCTTTCTCCATATTTATTTCCAATGTGTTTATCTGATGTTGTTGTTGCTTTATATATTTAAAATTTTGAAAAAAATTGAATATATATTTTGTATTTTTTAATGTTTGTCGTGGTTTGCCAATTTTTGCCGATTTGTTCATCGATGTTGCCGAAAAATTGTTTTTGGGACCCTTGTCAATTTTTTTTCGATGTCGATGTTTACTTCATTGGTTGAATTAGCAATAGAAAACACGGATTAAACCATATAACATCAATCATCTACAAGTTATAACTTATAACATTGTCATCAACTGATCAACCATAACTGTGTTTATAGGAGCTTGGCAAAGAAGGGAAGTACCATAACATTGTCATCAAATGATCAACTTGGTATAGAAGTTTTTAGTATAGAAGAGATAGGGAGCAACTCGAGAGCACGCTCTCAAAACTAGGAGAATTTTGGGAGCAAGCTTCAAGAACAGGAGCGAGAGAGGGGGCGCTCCCCTGCAGCAAAGGAGTATCTAAATGGAGGAAGTCGGTCCACCATAATACCAACACACTCCAAAAGCGTTGAGATCTCTACAAACTAGTAACAAGTGTGACACAAAATTTTAGTTGAGGCAATGGACACCAATGATCAATATGTCAAGTATGGATACCAGGAGCGAGAGAGGGGGCGCTCCCCTGCAGCAAAGGAGTATCTAAATGGAGGAAGTCGGTCCACCATAATACCAACACACTCCAAAAGCGTTGAGATCTCTACAAACTAGTAACAAGTGTGACACAAAATTTTAGTTGAGGCAATGGACACCAATGATCAATATGTCAAGTATGGATACCAGTCTTGCCAATTCGCCCAATCACCAAAGCCCTAAATGCAACACAAGAGTGAGACAAGGCTAAACACAGTCTTAAACCAAAAGAGGTCAAGCACCAAACTCTACAAGGATGATGGGCTAAGGATTTCCTGCTTGCATCTAATGATGCCTCGAAGGAGGAGGATCTACACTCTTTTTGTTGAGGGCCAATCAGACTCTAGCAAACTACGCCCCCAAACTTCTAAACCATACAGAACTGAGGGCCAAGTAAAAGTGTCCATGAGACATTTTGGATTGTTCTTGAAATGGTTTCGAAAACGTTGCATCTCAAAAAGGGATAAAGACCCTTGGCCCTTGTTGACCCAAGGTTGAAGGGCATGCAGCAAATGAAACGAGGTGCGTTGAACTATACCCCCAAGTAGGTATAGATGTTGGTAATCTAAATATTTTCCCCTCTACAATAGAAATGATGATCTAAGAGAACCCTTTCTTACCAGTGAAGGATCAAACCTTGACTTTACCCAAGTTGACCATTAACTAACAAAGGTCACAAAAAAGGGCCAAGGCATCTAGTTGTCTTTCCAACCCCTCTAGAGAGGAGGCTAATTGGTAGTGAAAGGCAAGGTAGAGAAGATAAGATAATTTTATTAATGTCCAACGAGCGACCATAAATGTAGGTCAATGGGATTACTGAGTACAATGATGTCATTACAATGTAGGAGCACTAGAGAGACTCCTATTAAGAAAGATAGCATAAAGTAAAAGTATAAGAACATGGCTAAGTATGGAGAGCTCAAAAATCTTGGAGCAGGCGGTCACTTTAGGCAGATCCTTGGAGGGGAAGGACATAGAAGTTGAAACCCAAGTAGTGACGATGTTATTGAAGTGTCATGGTCCACGAGATCCACTAATCCTACCATCTAAGGCCGCGTGAAAGAAACTCAAAATGGAATGGAATGGTATGGAGAAGGGCACACTCCACTGAACTATGATGAGCTCTTATGTCTAATGATAAGAGATCTAGTCTGGTCGTGTGGCACTGACTGTCAAGATGTGGATAGGGCCTCTTAGATTTGAACAGATCTAGATTCGAAAATGATGCTACTATCAAAATGTCTCTTAGTGCCCCTTGTGGGGAGAACCTCGAAGGAGGTAATCATCCTGGTGGAATCATCTCTAGGAGGAGGATGGAGTGAGTACAAAACCTAAAGGCTTCCTACATGTATAATGTCAGGCACCTCTAGTTGAGGTACCGAAACAAGCTGGAGAGGGTTTGTAGTCCTCTTAATAGACAATGGAATCGTCCACATATCTCATAGAAGATGGGGCAACGAAAAATGAAGTGCTCCTTTATCTCGATCTCACGAAGATGACATAACTGGCAAATCCTGTCAAATCTATCTAACTAGTGGTCTGTCTCTACCCGAAGTCGATGGGAACCCACACGAAACTGGCCTAAGTGGATACGGAGAGTGTACCCAGTGACGAAAAGTGTACGATGATTGGATAATGAGTCCTACCCTCACCTCTATGAAGTGCTCAACATAGAAGGTCATCTTCGAGCGCAGTCCATTCGAAGGATTGGTCTAGGTAACCTATATGAATTGCCTATAAATGTCATCTCTGATGCTTTTGTTCAGACCTTGTTTAGTAGGTAAGAGATGATCAAGTGCATCCAAAGAGTATTTGAACAAGGGGAGGCGATCAATCAAATTGATCAATGACTTAAAGAGATCTAAAACCCTTGCAAACCAACGCCAAACACAGCTAGAAGGGCTAACTTTGCAATGGACACAGATGATCGATAGGATAAGTAAGGGTATCGATCTCATCCCTTTGCCAAGTCAATCTCAAGTCAGAAGGGGCAAGCACTGAACTCCGCCAAGATAATGGGCTGAGGTAATGTCTATTTGCATCTAATAATGTGTCGAAGAAGTGTATGCACGTTCTCAGTTGAATCCTAATCAGACTCAAGTAAACCAACCCCCCAAACCTCTAAGCCATATAAAACAGTGGGTCGAACAGGAGGGACGAGGGACAACTTGGACTGAATGTCCTAAAAGTGATGGCAGAAGCATTGTCTCTCAAGGATGCCTAAATATTTGTAGCCCTTGTTGACCCTTGATTGATGGGCATGCCTCAAACTAAAGCGAGGCACAAAAAATTGTACTCCCAAATATGTATATGTGCTAGTGATATCAATCTCCTCCCCTCTAAAAAATAAGTGGTGGCCTAGAAGTCCCTTCTTCGATGCGTTGAAGATCATGACCTTGGTTTTACCGAAGATGACTATCAACTCTCGAAGATCACAAAAGAGTGTTGAAGTATCCAACTGTCTTTGAAGACCCTCGGGGCAGGAGGCTAAGATGGCCACATCATCAGTGAACAACAAGATAGATATCAAAACCTAGTAAAAGAGGCACCCATCCCCTTCTTGGATATGATCATGCAACATGGACTCAAGCTCATAAATGTAGATTCCAAATAGGGTGGGGGATAGTGGGAATCCCTATTTTACCCCAATGGTACTCTTGATGAAATTAGATACCCGTGAGCAGTGGGAAGACAACCAAGGACAGACTCATAGATGTGCATGATGGTAGTCAAAAGTGTCTCTAAGATGCCATTTCTTCTAAAGCGTTGGAATAGAGCTTCGATGGGTTAGAGTTGAAAGCTTTCTGAAAGTCTACATTGCAGCAATAAACTTTCAAAGAGCAATGTCCCGCCTCCTCAAAGATAGCTCGGAGTGTCAAGATGTGATCTGTGGTCTGGTGTGCAAAGCGAAATCTAACCTGTCCCTTGGCTCTGAGGTGTCTCTACTCAAGCTTTTGAGAGAGCTTCTTCAAATGGACTACCATGGCATAGAATTTTGAGAATGTGTGACCCACCATAATCATCCGTTAGTTATTAGGGTCCTCATTGGGTCCCCATTTGTGGATCAAGTGAATGATATGGTGTGACCTAGTTGATGGAAAACTTGTACGAACCACATGGTTGAACAAGTATGCCAAGTAATTGTCCAAGGCATGAAGCCTCTAGTTGAAATCCTTCCTCATCAGCAGCTTTGCCGAAATTCATCTTCCAAGTTGCCTTATGGATGTCCTGGACTGAGAATAAGTGGCAAGAACGAGGATATGTAACATAAATAGAGGGTTTCCCAGGTATGTCATAAAGGGCGTCACTATGGGAGAACATGGAGCAAGGGTTGAGATTGAGTGAAAGGGAGTAGTGGCTAGGGAAGATGGTGCGCTAGAAGTTTTTAGGGGAGCTAATGAGGGAAGCACGCAAATCTTGTCTGTTCTATGAGATAAAGAGGCATTTCTTGTGGTCAAGGAGGCAACGTTAAGAAGCTTTCAAGCTATGGTAGGAGCAATTGTTATGAGAGTAAGCATGTCAAAGTTGCATACGAAGATAGATATCAAGACTTGGTGGACAAGGCACCCATGACCATCCTACATGTGCTCATGCAAGAATGACTCCAACTCATCGATGTAGTTCCCAAAGAAATTGGGGGACAAGGGGCACCCTTGTTTGACCCTAATGGTACTCCTACTAAATCTAACACCTAGTGGGTTGTGCGGAGATGAACAAGGACTGATTTATATAGGTGCAGAAATGGAAACTAATAGGATCTCTAAAATGCCAATGCCTCTCAGCCTCTAAACTAAATCCTCTCAAGGATGGATTCAAAAAACTTCCTACAAGTCTATAAAGCAGCAGTAAAATTTCAAAGAGAGATGTCAAACTACCTTAATGATGGCCCAAAGTGTAAGAATGTGATCAATGGTCTAATGTGTGGGTCGGAATCCAGCCTATCCTCTAGCTCTGGGCTACCTCCACTCAAATATCATGGAAAGCTTCAAATGGAGGACTGTAGCGTAGAGTTTTGAGAACACGTGACCCACCATGATCATCATGTATTTGTTGGGATCTGCACTAGAACTCAATTTGTGGATCAGGTGAATAGTATGATGTGACCAAGACTGCGGAAAACCTATACAAACCACATGTTGATATCTGTAATATCCCAACCGATATTCTATTATGTTTTGATAATATGCTTGTTGTTTAGGTATTCTAGTTGTTGTGCTAGAAAGATAAATAAATTGTGCATGCAAAACAGTCTCATGCCAAAAGGCCCTAAAAATAGCTGATCTGGAGAGATAATAGGGAAAAAACTTTCAGTGAGAGAAGGTACACATACCACTAAGAATAATGTTGATAGTCGGTCAATAGATGGGAGGTATGCAGTTCATGCAAGTAAGATAAGAAGATATAATGCTCCTCTCCAGCAGTTGACGCCCAGCTGAGAGAATGTCCTTCTGCTAATCTTAACGTTTTTTAGGCAAGGACGGTCTGTTGTTGCTGAAACTTGCTAGAGATGATGGTATAAGCCCTCAGGAGAGATAAGGAGACTCATGCAGAAGTTTTGACCAGGGTTGCGGGGAATCGTCCCCCCCCCCTTCAAACCCGCTCCAGAATCGCGATTCCAAGGGAATCGCCTAGGAATCGACTAGGAATCGCGATTCCTAAAACGATTTCGTCCCGGAATCTTTTTAGGAATCGCGATTCCTCTGTCTAAAAAACGCTCCCTGCCCAAAAGAGGAATCGCCAGGAATCGCTTAGGAATCGAGCTTCCGAATCGCCAAAAAAACGCTTCCTAAATCGATTCCTGTTTAAAAAAAACA
>LPNX010487904.1:26992-39958 GCA_001517045.1 Pseudotsuga menziesii | reverse complement strand
TTGAACCTACTTTTGAAGTTCAATGTTTTCAACTTTGCATTATTGGTAATGAATCAATGATTATGATGCTTCGTGAAATTGAATTGATTCAATTTTCATTCCATGGTTGATGTTAAAATTTGAAGCTTAAATGTTGATGTTATGTAATATGGAATCTGGATATTGGACCTATGGTTGACGAATTCACTACTAGATGATTGAATCATTGATGATTGATTAATGATGTTATATGGTATTATGAATATGGACCATGGTTTATATCATGTTTTTATGCTTTTCATAACTAATTCAATGTTCTAGGTGCTTTTGTTATCAAAATATATAAAAATATATTTTTTTTTAAAAACGCTTCCTAACCGGATTCTTTTGAAAAAGGCGCTTCCCGCTTCCGCTTCCGCACCCGCTTCCCGCTTCCGCTTCCGCTTCCAAGTAACCTTGGTTTTGACCCTCTTTTGTGCCCTAGCAAATTGATCTTCTCCAGAATGGGTGACGCCCTACTTCCTATTTTATATTCTATTTTTCAGACACAGTACACTTTTCAGCCAGATCATCTACATATGAGATGCTGAGATGAGCAGTTTTGACGGATCATTATTGTATTAGTGGACTATTGTACTCTCCCATTTGTCAGGACTGAGTCTCAGGACACTCAGATCTGAGGACAGATGTAGCCATTTAGTCATTACAGAGCAGTTATTGATGCCCAGTTTTATATCAGTACTTTCTCATTGGGCAGATGGTGTTTCAGATGGATTATATTGCATGATTATGACTCAACTTTTTATATGGTGTTATGGTTATCATTGCTCTTATACTGATCTTTGTGACATGTATTAACATGTGGTGTCATGATCTGGCGGTCATAATTATATGGACTTGAATGTCTTTGTATTTATGTATTGGTGTCCCTACTCTGACTTTGAAGTTCCTGATCTATACTCATTGGTTTTACCCTCCTTAGGGAGAATAGAGGTAGTCATTCCCACCATTGTTTTGGCTTGCTAGTGTTGGCTTCATCATTTATTGTCTCCACCAATCCACCTTCCAGTTTAGTTTTCAACCCGACTGACTTCTTGACTTATGGCATGGAGGACCTTTTCCCCCGCTAGAACCTTTGTTGGACAAGCCTCACTGTTTATATTGTGTCTCGGCTCTGAGTTGGTGACAAAACTTGCCTTTGGTGAGTTGGATGGTATGCCTATATCATTCTAGTCGGTTGTCCCGATGTTTGGCACTGTGCAGAACTCCCCCTGGTCACTTGAGATGTTGGCTAAAACTGAAAGCTCATGTACTGCTTGTATTGGAAATGTCTGTATGCGCCCATGGAAAATGAAAATGTTAAACTGTGTTTCTTAACATATGTAAAGAGGGCAAGAGCAATGAAATGCTAAAATACCCCTTGAAGGGTATTTTAGCAATGGTTAAATATATGTTGACCTTATAAATTTGAATATGTCTCGGATGAAAGCTGCGATTAGTTGTGCTTTTAAGCACTGGTGAAGTCCCAAAGGGTCATATAGGGCAAAAAGGCCATGGAAATAAAATTGATGATCCTAATGAAACTGGATCAAGCTTGATGTAGACATGATGCCTAAGTTGAATAAGCACTCTTTAAACAACTCAACCATTTGTGAGGCACTGCCATTCCTTGTGTTGTTGTTTGTCCGACATTGGTTTTAGTGAGTATTTATTTTCCATATCCAAAGTGTCATGATGTTGAGTAGGAAGTCATCCTTTGCCCTAGCCTTCTAAAATTTCATTCTTCACCNCGACATTGGTTTTAGTGAGTATTTATTTTCCATATCCAAAGTGTCATGATGTTGAGTAGGAAGTCATCCTTTGCCCTAGCCTTCTAAAATTTCATTCTTCCCCCTCCACTAGCAAATTGACTACAACTATGAAGTGAGTATAGTCCTAAAAGTCTAGTTTGAGTAATAAGAAATAAAGCCTTATATATGTATTGGTTGATGTACCGCCAGTGAAATGAATGCTACTTGTTGTGATTATTGCTTGAATGAGTTGTAGAGCATGTCTTAGCCTTTTAACACTTGCAGCAGATGGATGATAGTCTGAGTTATTATTTGGTGTCTGATCATTTACAGATGGTTATATTGTTTATTGGATATGGTTGATGATCAAATAGAGACCTATGAGGGGTAGGAGTATACACCTTAGATGGATTTGGACTCTCTGAGTCTAATGAGACAGTTTATTTCCAGTTCCGGGCACTTGCAGATATGATCAGTCTCATTCTACCTTTCTGATGCAGTTTTTCTTCACAGGTTGATTAGTTTGAGCAGGGAGATGTTTCAGTTGGATCTCCTAGGGCGTTGTATGGGCATAAGGGGTGCAGCCACTTGTTTGTACCATAGTACCCCCATCCCAGAGAGCCTAGTGGGCCCAGTTTGACAACGCAGGCACCCTAGGAAGCTGTTTTGGCAGTTTCACGTTTCCCGAGGCAAATTAAAAAATGATTAAATGGCTATTGAAGAAATCGATTTGGGCCACTAAGGCAAGGAAATAACATGGGATGAGTCATGATGATGAGAGTGATGTCCTCCATACCTTCTCCAGCATTTGCAACACCTGATTGGGCCCACACCTATTTTTGGGCATTTTTATATTGTTTTCTGGAGCTTTTTGGGAGGCTCACGATTTCCTCAAGGAAGCACAGAGTCAAAGAAAACTAGCAAAAACTTACGTAGCTGAACTCTGAAGGTATGGTTCATGCACAACTGAAAAGTGGCTGGAGCATTGGTAAGTCCAAAAGGCATGACCAAAAACTCATAGTGACCATAGTGACAACGAAAAGTTGTTTTGGAGATGTCTCGGTCCCTTACTTAGATCTGATGGTACCCCGAGCAAAGATCAATCTTGGAAAAGTATTTGGCACCCCATAGTTCGTCCATGAGTTCATCAATCCTAGGGATGGGATACCTGTTTTTAATGGTCTTTTTGTTGAGTGCTTGATAGTCGATGCACATTCGCAGTGTACCATCCTTCTTCTTGACCAAGACCACTGAGGATGCGAAGGGGCTAGAACTAGGCCTAATGTATCCAAGCTCCAGCAATTCTTTGATCGTTTTTTCGATCTCATCCTTGTATCTTTTGGGATGCCGATAAGGAGTGGTGATGACTGCCTATGTCCCCTCCTCTAGCTCAATGATATGTTCAAATCCCCGGTCTGGCGGTCTACCTGATGGAAGGTCCCGAAATACCTTTTTGTGCTTCTGTAACAAGGCCCGAATATCACCTGGGTGTTGTGTGTTGTTTTCTGGAGGTTTCCTAAAGGTGACAAAACATTCTGCAGCCCATTCTATGTCATCCTGTCTGAGTACTGCCTCCATCCTCTGTGAAGAGACCGGTTTTGGAGGATAAGTGTTCATGCCCCTCAAAACTACCCGTTTGTCGTCTGGCCCCTGGAATTCCATTTCCATTGCCCGGTAGTCTGTAGTATATTTTTCTATTGGATAAAGCCACTGAACACCCAATACTACATGAGTATCTGATACATCCACTACATAAAATGAATCTGTCATCTGATAGTTACCTAATGTGACATTTGATTTTGGAATCCAGTAGTTGCACTCCATACTGGAGTTCCCGGCTACTGCTACAGTAAACCCTTCGAACTTCTCGATCTGAATACCCCTCTTGGCTACCCAAGCAGAGTCAATGAAATTGTGGGTTGCTCCCCCATCAATCAATACTCCTACTCTGTGACCCTGTACTACTCCTCTAACGTTGAGAGTATGGAATCTTGGTACTCCAAATAATGTAGCAATGACTCCCTCTCGTGTATCACCCTGGAGTGATTCTTCCTCAGCTGCCCGTGGTTCTTCTGTGGCTTCCTGCTCATAGTCCTCCTCGTCACTGTCCGAATACACTTCGATGTAGTGAGCCTTCACCTTCCCTGCACACCTGTGTCCTGGCACCCATGGTTCCTGACAAGTGAAACATAATTTCTTCCGCCTTAAGTCTTTTCTAGTGTCCTCGTCTAACCATGTTTTCTTGGGAACATCCTGCTGGAAAGGTTTCTTGTCCTTGTCCCTAACAGGAAATTTGGTTTTCAGAGGGAACCTATTCTTCGGAATTGAATCCTGGAGATCTCTGGCTCTACTAATGGCATCCTACAAAGTGGGGGGTTTGTATCCTTCTCCCATCCCCGTAGTGGCTCTGTTAGGGCCTTAGTGAATAACATCGACAACCTGCTCTCTAACACATCTGTTACCATGACTGCTATCCTCTAGAATTCTGATATGAAGGCTTCTGCACTACCTGTTTGTTTGAGTTGAGCCAACTCCCTGAAATGTATCTCTGGATCCTTCCTGTCAAACCTCTCCATGAGCCTCTGAGTGAACTCACCGTAGGAGTGTATGGTGTTGTGACCCAATGTCACTAATCCGTGGTACCACCACTCGTGAGCTTCTCCATCCAGGTGGAGTGTGGCCAATTTAATGGCATATGTCTCTGTCATGGGATTGAGTTGGAAATAGGTATCCAACTTTTGAACCCATATCCGTGCTGATCCTCCGCGAGTCCGGTCAAAGTTTGGAATGGTCAACCTGCCTAAAGGTTTTCTGCAATTCATAGTTGTTATTAAATCCCTTGTTGAAATTTCGAGGTCTGTTCCTACTCTTCATGTTGCAAAAATCTGACAAAGACATAGTTGCATGAAACTCGTCCCCTAAGTCCCTGTATTCCTGCAAATAATCCCCAAAGGGCTCGCTAGGCTCTACCTGCATGACTGGACCTCCTACCGCATCTGCCAAGAAATGAGGCATAGTAGGCATGTTAGAAGGTCTACTATATATATGCGGTGTATTCTGTATATTGGTATACGCGACCTTCCCGCTGCTGCTTGTAAACCCTCTGTCTACTGGTGAGGGAGGGTTGCTGTTGTTACCTAGTTCTGGTTTCGCCAATAATCTGTTAATTGCATTGAGTACATCTTTTTTCCCTTTGGCTAAGTCTTGCAATGCGGATACTAAGTTGCGAAACTCCATCCTATCTTCATCTTCCCCCGTTCCTTTCCCTCTGTCACAGTGTATACCTGCTGGTTCCATGTCTGAGCTGATATCTTCCAATTGGATATCCTCAAAGTCCTTCGTGTACCTACTCCTTCTTTTCCTATAGGTTACAAAAGGGTCCTCTTCTGTATTCATCTACTTTTCATTTCTCAAGCCCACAACTAGCCAAGAAGATAGCTCTGATACCACTGTAATATCCCTTATACTGATATTTTCTATTTCTATTTAAAGTTACAGAAATAACCGGCATGCAAACTGCCATGCGAAAATTCCCTATTTGATCGCTGAAATTAGGGTTAGGGTTTGCAGGATAAAATGTAACACTTACCACTGATAAGTTGGCTGAAACGCTCCTGAGAGAATATGCATGCATCAAGAGCCGATTTGGACATGACCTGGTACCTTCTGCCTCCGATGATACCCCAGCAGCACGAACCCAAAATCAGCTAAGGGTGATGTTTTCAGTGAAGGCGTCCGTTGAAGCTGAGAATTCGCAGGAGTGGTAGTCTTCCCGTGCCGGAGAGGATGCCTAACACATGCGGAAGTTCTGAGGTCTCTAGGTAGGCTAGCAAATTGATCTGGAGGTTTAGCTGCTCACGCCCCCCTGATCCTGAAATTGCTGATCACTGCTCTAGATGAGCAAGACCGGATCTGATAATCACCGGGTACTGGAGTATGATACCGATGATGAGAATGGTGCTTGGGTTCTAAAGGTAAACTGAGATCTGAAGACCCAGCGAATGATTTGGGGTTTTCCAGCTAAAAACCCCCTTACACACGTGCCCCTGCAAACAATCTCTGATGGATACTGGATAACTGTAAAGGAATGAATAAATTGAAAAGCAGATGGTGAACCTGGATGGTTTACCCTAGATGAGACTAGGGCAGACATCTCACTGCCGAAACCCCGTTAGTTGAAGACGCCGTCTCCAACCCCAACTGTTGTGGTCGCACGTTGTGCTGCTACTCAAGAGCTCCAAAATCAATAATCATCAAAAGTGAAGTCTCCATTCACTTTATCTTTCTTTTATAACTTTCAACTGCGAAAACCCTAACTTTGACCTAATTAGGTCACTTTAACTTCTAATTTGCAATTGACTTGCATGCATGCGCATGGAGACTTAAATGGGTGCATGCATCATTAAATAATGCTTAGATGTCATGTATGCCGGTGGCCTTTGGCTCCGGTGGCCCTCTTTGACCTAATGGTGATATCATAATGATGCCCTAGATTTTCTGTAGATGGCATCAGTCCTCAGTTGATTCCCTAACTGTCAGTAACCGCTCGAACCCACAGGAATCACATAGGTTAGCAATTTTGGTCCTCAATGCCTAATTAGATGAGGACATTACATCAAACCTGGTCTCTATTGAATCACTACTTAATGCACCCCTCTCAGAATATGTCCCTCTCTTTGACTATGCCTCTCTTTGAATCTGATATCTGATATGGGCCTCATGCCTTGCTGCTACTGGATCACCTTCTCAGTGATTTCCCTCTGTCTGTTTGATGAATTCAATCGCTGAGCTTTCCCTCCTCTAGTGAAGTACGCCTCCTCTACTAAAGAATGCACCCCCTCTCTGTCTGATCAATCTCTGATCTCTGCTGATGAATCCAATCTATCTCAGAAACAGTCTCAACCTCCAATGGATTCTCTCTCAACCTTAGAAGAAGTGTGCTGAATCTCTCTCAGATCTGCTCCCTCCTGCCAAAAGTTGTGCCCTCTCTTCTCAAGAATGTGCCCTCCCTCTCATGCAAGCATTTGGCCTCCTCATGCAAGTGCTCGCCCTCAGCCCTGTATCACACAAAAACCTCCCATCTTTTACCTTCTGCAACATTTAAATAACTTACAATGAGATTAGGGTTCCAAAACCCTAATTAACTTTTCATGCAAGCCTCATTCACATCCACATGCACATGCAAACCTCATTCACATGCATCATGCAAATTACACTACTGCATTAAAAATTGGTGCATCCTTGCACACCTCGCATGCAGCTGGTAGAAGTCTCACGAACCTCTACATGTCTCCAACACTGGATCCATGTCAACTGGTAGAGTTTTCTCACAGACTACATCAATGCCTATACTGATAATGAACCTTCATGCTAGGCATAAACACATAAAGGATATCCTGAGATAAAATCTCAACAATTACAGCAAGAAAAAAAACTTACTTTTTCTTGGTTTCCGTGCATTGAAAAGGCGTAACAAATAAGCAACTCAAAAAATACTAAAAAAACAGCATTTAATTCACGAAAACAGACATAATTCATCCTTTTAATTTACATTTTCTGCACTTGGATAAGAATGTTTGTCACACAATGGAATTGGGTTTCATGCACAGTTTCATCTTAATTCTCTGCATAAATTACCATGCCCCTTTTAGCTTCAGAACAATCAATTTACACTTTGCTGCAACTTCTGTTATGTTATTTTATTAGCACACTTTTGTAGCGTAATTGCATTGGTTTTGTTCTCTAAAATCATTGATAAGTATTGCATCATTTTCCATGTTAAATTTTGGCCATTTAATCACTTATTGCTCACTAATTTTTCCATTACTATGCACAGATTATTCCAGACAACGAGCTGGAAGTTTGATTTAGGTGTTACTGATCATTTATTGCACTATAGTTTGACTGCTAAAGTCATCTAGGGATTCCCCCATGGTTAGTAAGCACTAACCCAAAGTGCAGGGAAGGAGTACATAGTGGCAATGTACTCTTTCCAGTTACCCTAAGTCACCTGGTTCGAGTTCGTGTTCGAATTCAACATAAATGAAATTCGAAAGAAAATCGTCAAAAAAAAATTTCGATAAAATTCGTCATTAAATTCGAATATATATATATATTAAATTTTATTTTTTATAATATAATTTTTTAATATATTAAATATATATAATATAATTTTATAATATTTAAAATTTATATTAATGTAAACCTATACTAACTTTACGGAATTATATTTTAACTTAAAAAGTTCAAACTTTACAGAATTATATTACCATTTATATATTACTTTGTTTTATATTATTATATTATATGATATATGTAATATATCATGTAAATGTAAACTAAGATATTCAATGTTGATAAAAAAAATACACCAACACTTTAGCTACCAGCATCGTTTCCCAGGCGGACTAATCGACAGCTAGCCACGACATCTTCAGGCGGATCATTACCAACACGCCGATCATCTTCAGGTGAATCACGGACCGGCACTTCACTCAGGATGACTGAAGTCTAAAAATCAGTGGCCTCGGTTCTCCAGCAATGAACAACGAAACGAAGAATGGATGGCGGAAATGGATGGCGGCTTCACATGGAATTTCTTAGGGAGTAGGGCTACCCGGGGGGCGCAAAAGGAGAAAAGACGATTTCAAAACAAAATTTTTACGGATTCTTTTAAAAATCGCCCAAATTTGTAGCCATTTAATTCACGTTCACATTAGGTAAACCAAAGAAATCGAAATTGGGATGAAATTCGGCGAACTAGATCGAACTAATTCGGCTGTCTTAAAAATTCGCCGATTTTCGATTTTCAAAGGAAAAAAATGGCGAACCCGGTGACTTAGCAGTTACCTTCAAGTGATAACAAGTTGTAAGAAATTGTGCACTCAGGCTGGGTAATTGGCATGCAGAATGATTGGACTCACAGGTACTGTTAGAGTCATGCATGCCTCAATATTGTTGTTACACAGTATACACCTGCCTTAATCACTGTGTGAAAGAGAACTAATTTGGGGTTGCAAATGTCCTGCTCAATTTAACCAATGTGTAGCCCTTCAAAGTATTTATCTGTACATTAGCAGATTCCCCACTGACTAGAGGATCCATCTCCTATAATGTCCCTGAACCAGTGATGCTGAAGTCAGAATTGCAGTTGTCATCTTGGGGATTTCAAGGGATATAATCTCATACCCCCATTTGGATAACAAAAAAGATCAATTTGTTTTACCAGAATCATCTCCTTTATCATGTGATTCTCGGATATCTTTGCTGCAAGGAAGTTCGTTACCGTTTGATGTTTTGGTAGAAGAACATGCAGTGAGACATAATCTACTTACTTATCAACTCTTGCCTTGAGCAATTTAGCGCACAATCACTTGGGTAATTCGAATGCCTTCCTAAGTTAGGTGACCTAATATGCATTTATTTGGTTTCTATTTCAGCAGCAATATAGCAGAAAACTTAAAACAATTATTGATCTTGTTACCGACTAGGTTGCATCTAGTTGGACTTTCAGTGAGCCGCCAAGGATGAACAAACACTTGTTCATTTTCAAGAGTTCAGAAGTCCATTCAGGCCTTCCAAGGCCCCTTTTTTCTTTTTTTTACATGTTCGTACCCTGTGGAGAAGTTGTGTAAAAAATGTGCTAGCATGGGATTTTTTTTGTAAAGAACCTGGTTTCCTAGGACTTAAACATCAATCCGGGTATTCCAAGGTGTTTTTTCCTTGTTAATTATGTGTTGTTGAATAAACGACTTATAATTTTCAAGTTTTTCACCGCTTCTCCAAAGTTGGAATGGTCGTCTTGGTGGCCTTAGGAGATTATTAAAGTTCATGTGTCAATGTATATGAACATGCTAGACATTAATATTGAGTCATATGGACATGTCGTCGGTCTCCCTAGGTTTTATTTCAAGTTTTGAGAAAAATATTTTTTCATGTAAACTGAGGCTATTTTATAATAGTTTAATTGAGAAAATTATTAAGGTAATAAAAGTGTAGTTAGAAGTCAGATTTTTCCAAGGGGGTGCTGATTTTCTAACTCAGAGCACCCATTGTACCCCTAAACCCACTTTCTTAAGTATTAAGTGATAAATTTATCACTTAGTCTGAAATCTCCAAAAAATCAAAAAATCAATTAAAAAATAATTAAATTGGAGAGAATATCCAAAATCCTAAATTAGTGGATTTTTGTCTGGTTTGATTGAAATCAGTTTCAATCGGCAATTTTAAGTGAAGGCGAGTTCTTTCCTTGAATAAAGCGTCACCTTCAGTGGTTGTGGGAGAGGTGGCAAGCTTTCACTCCATGAGGGTTGCGCCCCCTCTTGTGGGCCTCATGCTTTAGCTAGGTGGCATCTCATTAGTGGGTGGGTGAGAGTTAGGTTGACAGGTGGCGCCTTTCATATGAGGTGGCGCCTACCACTCTCACTTCCACTTCAGTTCAACTCACCTCATCTCCCCTTCTCTCCAGATTGACGCCCTCTCCTTCTCCAGTGGTGGTTGCGCCCCCCTTGCCCAGTTTGGCTATAAATAAAGCAGTGCTCTCTCTTCAAGTTAGTTGGAATTGTTGAAATATTGTAACTTCGAAGAATATTCTATATGTATCTTTTTGTGGTCCCCGAGGGTCCTATCGGGAGAACCACTTGTATTACTTTGTACCCCGATGCTTCTAATCGAAAGAACTAATAAGAGTCATGAGGTAGTCCCCTCTAATTGTAAAGGTGGGTCATTAGCACCCCAGTGTGGTTACTTGAGCCTACATATGTAACTCGAGCCTACATGATTTAACTCGAGCCTACATGTCGAATGAGTTAACTTAAGTGAACAGATGAATAGGTGTAGTGCTCCTCATTTGGACACACACTCTCACTTGTGTAGCGCATTAGTGGAGAAGAGAAGAGTAGCAGGAGAAGGAGGAGGATCAGGCTTTGATCTCCTTCCTGGTTTTATCTTTTACTTTTTTGGGGCATCTATATTGAGGAAGCTTTTGATGGGTTTTTCCCTTTAGGGTTTTCCCAGGATAAATCTGTGTTGTTCTTATGATGTTGTTTCTTTCAGTGATCCTGTTTATATGCTTTTGTTATGAAAATGAAATGAAATACTAATGTTCTAGCTTAGCATATGAAAATTTAACATGGTATCAGAGCTAACCTGAACAGGACAGCTTTCACGAGGTGAAATAGCTCTCTCTCTCTCTCTCCCCGGAAGAAATTAGGGTTTTCAGGAAAATTTTTGAGTCTCGAAAAACTGATTGCATGGAAAGTTGCGCCCTCCCAGAGCGCATCTTTTGAGCCTGGAATCACAGTTTTTGGATGTGTGAGTCTCCGGAAAAGTCAAACCCTAGTTTGACAACTATCCCAGAAAACTGTTGAACCAAAAAACTGCAGAAGCTGAATCTTGCAAGTCTGATTTGAAAGGTGAAGAATTGAAATCTCCAGAATCCAAGCACACTAGTCAACTCACCTCATTCAAGCGCATCTCCTAGTAAGGTCAGTTTCTCATTCCGAAAAATTTCAATTTTTTGTGATTTTCTGACAAGATGGCCCCAAGCAATAAGCTTGAGAATAAGCTAGAAGGCATAGAAAATTTTCGAGCATGGAAATACAGGATTGGCCTCATTCTCCAAGAGAATGATCTTGATAAGTATGTCAAAGAAGAAGTCTCAGAACCTGAAGAAGTTGAAGCCAAGGAGAAGCACAGAAAGGATATGATTAGGGCAAAAAGGATTATTGTTGACTCCATCAAGGATCACTTGATTCCTCAAGTGTCATCCAAGAAGACTCCAAAAGAAATGTATGATGCCCTTTCCAAAATGTTTGAGGGAAGAAACATCAACAGGAAGATGAATCTAAGAGCTCAACTGAAGAGTACCAAGATGAGTCATGGAGAATCCATCCAAGACTACTTCACAAGGGTTTCTCAGATCAAAGAGCAGCTAGAAGCTGTTGGAGATAAGCTTGGTGAAGATGAATTGGTTATGACTGCTCTCAATGGTCTTACTAGACCCTGGGAATCCTTCATCCACATGATGTGTGCCAGAAAAGAAAGCATGATGTTTGAAGTAGTAGGGGAAGATTGCATTCAGGAAGAAACTAGAGTGGCAAACAGAGAAGCCTTACTAAAAGAGGATGATCAAGCTCTAGCCACTCATACTAAGAAAAGAAGAAGGAATCAACCCATCTTCAAGAAGGGAAACCACAAAGAGCATCTACCTCCTAGAAGGTTTCAAAGACCAAGAGAAAGTCTAGCAAACAAGGACTACTCTAGTTTTCAGTGTTTCCATTGTGACAAGATAGGACACATTGCTAGAAATTGTCCTATGAAGAAGCAAGAATATAAGAGGAGGATCAACAACAACAAAAGATATCATGCTCATCTAGCTGAAGATGAGGATGAAGAAGAAGAAGAAGGAGAAGGACCTCCAAGAAAGTAAGCAAGAGAAGAAGATGCAGAAGAGTATGTGCTATTCTCTGCACTCTCTGGTTCTATAACACCTGGAGAAGACACTTGGTTGATTGATAGTGGTGCTTCAAAGCACATGACGGGACAAAAGAAGACTCTGTCCAAACTTGAAGAAAGGAGCTCTCCTCAAAAGGTATCCCTAGGAGATGACTATCAATATCCAATCAAAGGAGTTGGTGAAGCAAGCTACAAACTTGATTCAGGTAATCCCCTAAAGATGAAAGATGTATTATATGTACCTGGTTTAAAGAAGAACTTACTTTCTATCTCAACTTTAGATAAGAAAGGATTCAGAGTTGCTTTCATAGATGGCCAAGTACTCATGTGGCCCAAAGGAAAGAATATTGAAGATGCAATCATCATTGGTGAAGAAGAAGGAGGCCGGTATAAACTCAAAGGACACTCATAAACAGCCTTTGTTCATGAGTCCACTGACCCTAGTGAACTATGGCATAGAAGGCTTGCCCACATCAACTACAAGGCTCCACCTCATGTGAACAAAGTAGTGATGGGATTACCTGATATGAAGATCAAGCATGAAGGCATTTGCAAAGGATGTGCGTGTTAAATTTTCATATGCTTAGCTAAGACATCAGTATTTCATTTCATTTTCATGACAAAAGCATATAAACAGGATCACTGAAAGATAGACAAGCACAACCATAAAAAAAGGAACACAAAGATTTATCCTGGGAAAACCCTAAAGGGAAAAACCCAGCAAAAGCTTCCTCAATTTAGA
>LPNX010487904.1:2345-21084 GCA_001517045.1 Pseudotsuga menziesii | reverse complement strand
GGGGTACAATGTAATACAAGTGGTTCTCCCGGTAGGACCATCGAGGACCACAAAAAGATACATATAGAATATTCTTCGAAGTTACAATATTTCAACAGTGCGAAGGGAAAGAACATCAAGAATCCATTTCCGAAAAGTGAAACTAAAACAAAAGGTACGTTGGAATTGATTCATTCAGATGTATGTGGTCCAATGTCTTCTACTTCCTTAAGTGGCTTTGAATATTATAACATTCATTGATGACTTTTCAAGAAAGACTTGGATATACTTCTTGAAAGCAAAGAATGAAGTGTTTGAGAAATTCAAGGAGTTCAAAGCCTTGATAGAGAATCTTTCAGACAAGAAGATAAAGACACTCCGATCAGACAATGGAGGAGAATATACCTCAAAAGAATTTGAGGCTTTTTGCAAAGATGTCGGAATCAAGAGGGAACTAACTACTCCCTACAATCCGCAACAGAATGGGGTTGCGGAAAGAAAGAACAGAACCATCATGGAGGCAGTGAAGACAATGATATATGATCAAGATCTTCCAATGCATCTATGGGCAGAAGCAGCAAGAACTGCTATGTATGTGCAGAACAGAATATCCCACAGTGCTCTTAGGTTCAAGACTCCAGAAGAGATATTCACAAGAAAGAAGCCTGAGGTAAGTCACCTCAAGATATTTGGTTGTCCAGTATTTATTCATATACCGAAAGAGAAAAGAACCAAGTTAGATCCTTCCGGAAAGAAGGGGATATTTGTTGGATATTGTGAAGTATCCAAAGCATTTAGAATTTACATTCCTGGATTCCATCGCATGGAAATCAGTCGAGATGTGACATTTGATGAAGAGGCAGCCCTCAAGAGATCCAGGAAGTGCCAACATGAAGAAGTGTATGAAGAAGAGCCACCTCCCAGAAATGAGGAAACTGCATATCTCCCTGAAGAAGAAGTTCCTGAAGAACATGACATGGCAGAACCACAAGAACCCCCCATGATGGAGATATCAAGAAAGAGAAAGCCTGCTTGGACAAGAGAAATTATACGATGCAAAAAGATATGGAGCTCCTGAAGGCTCCTCAAGGGAAAGAAAGAAACCTAAGACCTTTTCCAACTATGTAGCCTTGATGTGTGATCTTGTAGATCAAGAACCTACAAACTACGAAGAAGCAGTACAGAAGAAAGAATGGAAAGAAGCAATGACTGAAGAATACCAGTCAATAATGAAGAATGATGTATGGGATATAGTTTCCAAACCAGAAGGAAAGAGTATAGTATCCTCCAAATGGATATACAAAATAAAGCATGCAACTGACGGAAGTATTGAGAAGTATAAAGCAAGATTTGTGGCCAGAGGATTCTCTCAAAAGGAGGGAATTGATTATGAAGAAACATTTGCCCCAGTAGCACGGTATACTTCAATTAGAGCTATCATGGCACTTGCATCCATAATGAAGTGGGACTTACACCAGATGGATGTGAAAACAGCCTTTCTAAATGGTGTGATCGAAGAAGTATACATAGAACAGCCACAAGGATTTGAAGTTGAATATAGACATACTCACATATGCAAGTTGAAGAAGGCCTTGTATGGCCTGAAACAAGCTCCTCGAGCTTGGTATGAAAGGATAGACAGTTTCCTGTCAAGCATGGGTTTCACCAAAAGCAAAGCTGATCCTAACCTTTATCTTAAGGTTGTAAAGGATGAACCTATCATCCTGCTGTTATATGTGGATGACTTATTCTTGACAGGGAATGAGAAACAGATTATGGAAAGCAAGAAGAAACTAGCAAAAGAATTTGAGATGAAAGACCTTGGATTGATGCATTATTTCCTAGGTCTGGAAGTATGGCAAAGTACAGAAGGAATCTTTCTCAACCAGGGAAAGTATGCCGTAGAGATATTGAAAAGATTTAATATGTTGGAATGCAAAGCCATGGCCACACCCATGGACTCCAACCTGAAGTTGTTAGCTGATGACTCATCAAAGTTAGTGGATGTGACTCAATACAGACAGATCATTGGGTCATTGATGTACTTAACAAATACTAGACCAGACATTTGTTTTGCTGTGAACACCTTGAGTCAATATCTTGTGCAACCAAGACGGGTTCACTTAGTAGCTGCAAAACATGTGATGAGGTATCTGAAAGGGACGATAGACTTTGGTCTATACTATGATGGCAGCCATGAGTATAGATTGTATGGCTATACAGATGCAGATTGGGCTAGAAGTGTCTCAGACAGAAAAAGCACTTCAGGTGGATGTTATAGTCTGGGATCTGGTATGATTTCATGGTTTAGCAAAAAGCAGTCTAGTGTTGCTCTAAGCACAGCCGAAGCAGAATATATAGCAGCTTGCTCTGCTAGTTGTGAAGCCATATGGCTACGAAAGCTGATGTCAGGTTTATTCAACCTAGAGTTGGACACTACCGTGATTCTATGTGACAATCAAAGTTGTATAAAGATGACAGAGAACCCAGTATTCCACGATAGATCAAAGCACATAGAAATCAGGTATTTCTACATTCGAGATATGATGCAGAAGGGAGCCATAAAGCTCCAATATGTGAGTACTGATGAACAAGTTGCTGATGTGCTGTCGAAGCCTCTGTCTCGAGTAAAGTTCGAACACTTTCGAGACAAGCTTGGTGTGGTTCGGAAGGACCTTCATCGAAAGGGGGAGTAGTGATGTTGCAGTGGGATTGTATCATCCCTGGGCACCTGCCCTAAAGTGATCCGGTGACCTCGGTCCTCGAGAATGAAGAGGGATTGTATCATCCTAGGACATCTATCTAGAATAGATCCGGTGACTTCGGTCCTCGAGAATGTGGTGGGATTGCATCATCCCTGAACTTTGGTTCAAAATGTATCCGGAGGTCTCGGCCCCCGTGAATGTGGTGGGATTGCATCATCCCTGAACTTCGATTCAAAATGTATTCGGAGGTCTCCGCCCCCAATGGTGGCAGATTGCATCATCCTTGAACTTCGGTTCAAAATGTATCCAGAGGTCTCCGCCCCCGTGAAAGTGGCGGATTGCATCATCCCTGAACTTCGGTTCAAAATGTATCCGGAGGTCTCGGCCCCCGTGAAAGTGGCGAATTGCATCATCCCTGAACCTCGGTTCAAAATGTATCCGGAGGTCTCAACCCCCGTGAATGTGGTGGGATTGCATCATCCCTGAACCTCGGTTCAAAATGTATCCGGAGATTTCGGTCCCCGTGAAAGTGGTAGGATTGTATCATCCCTGGACTTAGGTCCAAAAGTGATCCAAAGACTTTCGTCTTCGTGTTGTGGATTGCAGGTTGTTGCTGATGATGATGACGTACTGTTCGAAAGATCAGAGTATGATGATGATGTTGTTGTTCGAAAGATCAGAGTATGATGATGATGATGATGTTGTTGTTCGAAAGATCAAAGTATGATGATGATGATAATGTTGTTGTTCGAAAGATCAAAGTATGATGAAGATGATGTTGCTGATCGAAAAGATCAAAGCGCTCAAGATGATGTTGTTGATCGAAAGGTCAAAGTGCTGAAGATGTTGCTGCTGATCGAAAGGTCAAAGATGTTGCTGATCGAAGCGGTCAAAGACTGTTGCTGATCAAAGCGGTCAAAGTGTTGATGTTGCTGAAGACTGAAGATGAAGACTACATAATATTGAAAAGCTTCCAATGATTTATAGATGTGTTACCCTGATGATGTTGATGATGTCCTCTCTCTCTCTCTCTCGTTATTGTTGTTGTTGATGTTGTTGTAGAATACCCTTCTCGTTAAGGGGGAGTGTTGAAATATTGTAACTTCGAAGAATATTCTATATGTATCTTTTTGTGGTCCCCGAGGGTCCTATCGGGAGAACCACTTGTATTACTTTGTACCCCGATGCTTCTAATCGAAAGAACTAATAAGAGTCATGAGGTAGTCCCCTCTAATTGTAAAAGTGGGTCATTAGCACCCCAGTGTGGTTACTTGAGCCTACATGTGTAACTCGAGCCTACATGTCGAATGAGTTAACTTAAGTGAACAGATGAATATAAATAGAGGTGTAGTGCTCCTCATTTGGACACACACACTCTCACTTGTGTAGCGCATTAGTGGAGAAGAGAAGAGTAGCAGGAGAAGGAGGAGGATCAGGCTTTGATCTCCTTGCTGATTTTATCTTTTACTTTTTTGGGGCATCTATATTGAGGAAGTTTTTGCTGGGTTTTTCCCTTTAGGGTTTTCCCAGGATAAATCTGTGTTGTTCTTGTGATGATGTTTCTTTCAGTGATCCTGTTTACATGCTTTTGTTATGAAAATGAAATGAAATATTGATGTTCTAGCTTAGCATATGAAAATTTAACAGGAATGTACTAGGAAGAATTGCTCATTGTTTTCATTTGTTCATTTGAGAAATAAAGAGACTTTGGAGGTCATATTGTGTGGCTCTGTGTTGAGTGGATGAATTATCACTGTGCTTTGTGGAGAAAATCTTTGTTGGATCCATCTTTTTTCTAAGTACTAAATCTAGCTTGCTTGAAGGACCGGTATCAGTTTTGCAAGGTAAATTAAACTGTTTGTTTACTGGTTTAGTTTATTTAGTATGGATGCCTAGAGATCTAACCAAATATTTCATTTGTTAGTGAACATCTTCATATGGATTTCTAAGTATATATGTTGTTGGATTTGATCTTGGTTTGTAAGTAGTTTATCTTAGTTGGAAACATAGAAGATCTTGTTTGATCTATCTTGTTTCTAACATATTTTGTTTACAGATAAAGTCCCTCGGTGCCCCACAAGCGAAGCCTTAAAGATCATCTTGTTCTCCAAGCTTCCTGTCACTCCTCAATTTTTATATTATCTTGTCATTTTGTTGATAAGCATTAGAAGACCTAGAATCAAAAGTTTATTTGCATAAATAGATCATAATTGTTTTTCATTTACAGATCTAGCTAGGGTTAAAACAGAGTAATCATTTTCTAGTATAGATCTAGATTACTAAGTTTTTCTTGCTTCAAGTCATCTACCTCATAAAATTAAAAGTCTTGATCAGTAAGTTAACTTTTGAATTTAAGTTTCGGATCTAGCATATAAGTGCTTTGATTTTTTTTTTGCTTACGAAACAAACAAAGACCCTGAAAATATAGCTTTCTAGCTCATTTTTTCATTTGTTTTTAGTTAGTTTATTTCAGCTTTTTACTTAGAAATTTTTAGGCAAAGTTTGGTAAGTTTTCTCAAAGCACTCTTAAAGTGTTTTTGGGCATATTCCACTAATGTTTGTTGGTTGTTTTTTAACAGATTGACAATTAAAGAGGAGAAAACTCTGGCGAATTTTCGCAAAATTGAGCTAAAGAAAGACCAACGGAGCTCCCCCTTGCATAAAAATTAAATTTTTCAATAAGTTGTAAGCCTTTGGATCCCTAGTATAAGGACCAAAGTGCATTTCTTTCATGCTATAAAAAGTTGATAAAGTTTTGAGCAGGCTCCTAAGAGCCCGCTCCTCATCCCCCCTGGGGGGATTCGCGTCGGTGTCCTATTTTTTTTATTTTTAGCTAGTTCAATTCATGTTTCATGTTTATTATTTACTTACCCCATGCTCTCTCGAGTATCCCGAAAGGGGGAAAGAGATTCGTGGTAGGAACTAATTAGATAATCTTTCCTTTTTCTTGCTTTAGTGTTTAAAATTTACCCAGCTGTGCACTCTCGAGTATCCCAAGAGGGTGAAAGAGACTCACAGCCGTGAATTGTTTTGTTAATAAAGACAACACATTAGGACTTGTGGCTCCTTCTTCGTATGCTCTGCACCACTACAGCTTGTCTGATAAGTTGGTTGTACCAGAAAGGGATACGAGTGACTAGAATAAAAAGAAAACCCATATAAACTTGTTTCTTGAGAAATCAAGAAGTCACAAAGGGTGGACACCACAGAGTCAGGGGGCTACTCCAAGCAGGTTATGCCTTGCCATGTTGGACACTTGGTAATACTGCTTTAGCGCTCATTTCAAAAGAGCTTGACTTATTGGGCCAAACCCACAATTGACCCACTCCCTTAATCACTCATCTAATAATCTAAAATTTACCAACCGAGACACTGCAATACTTTCACTAAGACTACACTAGCAACCCACATAAGCAAAGCACTTTCTTCATTTGGCACTGGCCTATTTCACTCTTTTTTGCATAAGTTAATTTCGCAATGTGTCTTGAATGATTTGTTTATTTCTCTAAAAGTTGCTAAAAGTAATTTATTTGCAGTAGTTGGTAGGTAACATTTTAATTCATTTCACTCTAAAAAAAAAACTCCTAGAAAATCTGTTGTATCATGCTTTCATAGTTAGAAACAGCCTTAGAATATTTTTCATAGGGTCCACCCCCCTTGGCTTCGCTAGGAGTTGGCCTAGACGGAGGAGCTGAGTATCAGGTGACAGCACTTGGCTCGAGTTTGCCCCCAAAGTCGCACCCAATGGCTTGAAGATTTCTGCCACGTGACCCGAGGTACGAATTAGGCGGCAACAGATCTAACATTCCTTCTATATATGAGCATTAATTAAAATAGAACCATTCAGGTTACTTGACATCCACTATCAACATATATTAAATACTCTGTTTTAGTGTAATGAATCCTGCACAACGTATTTAAATTTTAAACTACCTACTTAAGTCATTTCACACAACTGAGACAATGATTGATAGCAATGCCTGGAGCATCGAGGAAATCACTTTTCACACAACTGAGACAGACCCAACCACAGAACTTATGTAAATTACAAATTGGAAAAATGAATATGTAACCATTCAGCTTCACAGGATTACCAGATATAGAAGCATTGTCACTTGCTCCAATGGATCGACCATGGCGCCATCCCATCTTAACCAGTAGCTTCACACCTGATCATATGCATTTTGCAAATAGTTATCTAGGCAAATAGAAACAGCACAGAGAAATGAAAGAAGTAAGTTTTACTTTCAGAAACTGCATTAACAACAAACCAATAGATTCAGCAACTGGGACAATTATTTCATCCGGAACAGGTCCAGGGATCGCAGACGGCCTGCAAATCCAAGAGTACCTCAACATGAAAAATCTAGAGATCCAATTGCATTGAAGCAAAGAAGGAGATAAAGCATCAAATCAAAGGAGGAGATAAAGCATCATAAGCGTAATCTTGTATATTTCAGGTATTATAAAACAGAAATATGGCAGACATCCTTAGAAATGTTCTTGAATACATTCATCCAAAAACCACATTGTGCATTGGAAAAATATTAAGAATAGCTTTGAAGGATCCAGGAACTGCTTCAGACAATAAAGTGGAATTCCAACTAGTGCAAAGCTTGTAATTAGGAGTATTTTTTAGAACTGTCAGACGATGCTACAAAATAGTAAAACTTGTAACCATGAACTTGTTATTCACTCAAGCAGATGAACCTATCATAAGTTTTTGTGCTGAGACATTTTAATTGAGGGCATAGTTCCCCAACCCATCAGTTCAAAATGTGTATTCACGGTTGCTCTTTAGTAGGAAGAAATACTTTGTGTTGTGAGCTGTGATCCATGAGCCCGTGACAGAGCCCTTCAACCCATGAACCCATGAGTTGAGCCCATCAACCCGTGATCCTGTGAGTTGTACCCTTGCGCATTAATTAGCATCTAGTTGTGTCAAAGTTGAAAAACACACTCGCAACACTGAGAGGGGGGGGTGAATCAGTGTTGTAGGCTGATTGTTAATTTTTCAATTTGAAACAGATACACACCTACTTAATCTTTTGTGACTAATTGATCAAACCAACTGTATGATAATTTGCACAGCAATAACACCAATAATTTTATAAGAATTTCAATTATGAGTATATGCAACAACATACATTAAATGTCTGTGCTACAACACACAATATATATAAACCAGCAGCAACTGATGTAAGAGGCTTCTACCTCAGCAACATGTTCAGCTCCAACTGAGGTTGTTTGTTCAGGCTGCAACCTAAGAGTGAGTAGGTTCTTGCCTTGCTTCTCTTCACCTTGCAACTCAGTTGTTTGGAGACAAAAATTGTTTCCACTCTACAATGCCCAGTTGATCCAATTGTGAGCTTGAGGTTGATCTTCAACTTGTAAGCATACTCGTCTTCAACAACTGTGATCTCTGGTCAATCAAGAGTAATATTAACTCTTATGAGATGATGGTACCCTAGGTATCACCCTCCCAAAAAAATTCACAATACAAAAGTTGCTCCTCAGATTTCTATAGTCTCGCATCTCCAAATCAGCTGCTCTTTATACTCACATCAAAGTGCATTGCTTTTGAATGTTCTTCACTCATGTATTTATATCCCAGTTGTATCTCAAAGAAATACTTTATGGAGCCGACCTGAGCTTCCTTTGAATTGTTTATTTTATTTAAAAATAAAACAGTGCTGTTTGATCTTTATGGAGCCGACCTGAGCTTCCATCAATTGTTTATTTTATTTAACAACAACAAAACAGGTTTGCTAGACTCTTTAATATTCATAACTTACAGATTTGATACCCTCTTAATCCCACGCTTCATGAAGTATCCTTAACCTTGACATGCTGGTTTATTCAGGCTTCAACTGGTGATGTGTGGGATTTTACTTCCATGCTTCATGAAATTCTGTTAAGGCTACTTAACCTCCCATGTAAGGTTGACGTGTAGCCATGTTGCAGCTTCTAATGCCCAATGTTTCCCATGCTGAGTGGTCTTTTAAAAACTTTTATAAGTATTTCCTTAATCATTCTTAAGACTGTTAAGAATGGGAGCTTACAAGTGCATTAGGGCTTGTGTGTTAGGGCTAACACTTCCCAAATCAAAAACATCAAACCACTCCACAAATTAGGGCTGACCACTGAACTCAGACTGAGATCAGGACACTGAAACGCAGCAATGCTTACCACTCCACAAATTAGGGCTTACCACTGAAATTGGACTGAGATTAGGGCTTTCAAGAGGCCTTCAAAAACCTTCGGCCTGGGCTGAGATTAACCACCTTGTTTGAATGCTGAATATGACTTTTATGGCCTGGTTGACTGCTGATTTAGGCCCATCATTACTAGTGAATATGCTGAGTTTGAACTGTTGATTAGGGCATCCGATTTTGATGTCTGGCACACTCCAGAGTCCAATGCATTATTAGATTAGCTCTTGATCCTTCAGATTAGGACTGAAATTTTGCTGTTCTAGGGCTTCTTCAAACAATTCAAAGAAGACCCAATAATGTTGCATAATTCTCAACCAACTTTGTCAGTGAGAGACTGACTCTTCATTCCAGGATTCTACTAATTTGACTTGTCTTTGACAGTGAAAGACCAAGTTCAGATTTGACTTGTCCTTGTGACATCAATGCCGACACTGATTTCCAACAAAAGTAGCGTTGAATTGAGCCATTCACGGGGTATCGGGCCGCCAGGATTTGATCTAGATGCTCAGTTGCCTCCTGGATGCTCCACAAAGTCGCGCAGCAGAGCACTCATGATCTCATGTCTGGCTGAGACAGAGGGACATCGAGCTTGAGACCTACACAGGGATAGGACTGCAAAAGGGGTGTGCCCATAACCAGCCATGCCAGAACCCAATCGAAGAGCAGATCTATGTATAGAGGTTGTTGTCCAGGAGCAGAAAACGATGGACAAGTATATACTAGATGAGCTCGATCGAGGGAAAGTTCTCCATTGATTTTGTTCAATTTAATTGTCAGGATTTGAAGGGGTCTCGTTATGTGGTTATTTCTATGAATCATAAGCTTGCTTCAAATGTGGTTCCTAAAATTCAAAATGAATAATGGCCTCCACTATCTCAAAACAAACCGATGGGATCTATAATGGCTAAGCAAGACCTGGTTATATGTTTAGACAATGATACAGAATCGTAAATGTTGGTGGAAAACTCTGAATCTCAGATCAAGGGTTCTACCTTGGTGTTGACCTCTCTTTAAATTTGCAAGTGGAGGGGGAAGTTAAATTTGTTGATGCTCAACCAGACAATATCAGGTTTGATGGGAAGTTGTTAATCGATAATGGTGAGGTACCTTCTGTGAATTCACCTTCTTTTCAGGCCTTGACAATTGAAAATGTTGAATCCCTACCTCTCAGCCCAATGCAGTTATTGGCAAAGGGGATTTTAAATTTTTCATCACTAGTAATGGGGAATATGCATAAGGGGGACAAATTTTAGAACGTCATGGGGTGATCTTGTATTTCCTTCGTCATATGTTGGAGGAGACAGCATTCAACAAATCGTGTGTTGAACTGGGTGGTGAAGAGGGTTTCTCTGAATTTGTAATGAACAAAATATATATATAATAATTAAACATTAACAAACATTAATAATTAAATAAACTAATAATTAATGAAGAGGCACCTTGATGAAAGGTTATGATGCCTCTTTACGAAAGGGCACCCAGTATGGGTATTTATACAAACGTCATTCTCATTGTAATATCACCATTATTTTATCAATCATATATTATATTACTTTTCCTTTCATGGATTATCTGTGTTATTTGCACTGGGTATTTGTGTAAGAACGATTTTGTCGTTTCTTTGGTATCAGAGCCAACTCTGATCCTGCCTTTGGCCCAAAAAAAAAAAAATCAGACCTTGTCTGAAACAGGCTTTTGGCCACAGTTCTTCCCTCACCTCCATGGTCCTCTACCACTGCTCCAATATCCTTGATTTCGGTATCAGAACTCGGTTCTGATCTATTTTCTGGCCACTTTAATTCATTCAGAGTTCCGGTCTTTGAGCTATATATATAAAACAACAACAAAAAAATTGATCCTTGGCCATTCATAATTTCTGCTAAACAAAGAATCACTCCGCTGCAAATCAGAAGGAAGTCACATTGTTATCCAAAATTTCATGAAGGCAATCTTCCACTACAAAGTGAAGTTCCAATCTTACATCAACTCTATCACTGTACAGTTCCTCCATACAGGAAACCAATTCTAACTATTATAGCCACCGCCAAGAAGGGAGTTGTATCTGTTCACTACTGAGTTAAAGGACAGTCAAGGAAACTGTCACAGATTAACAACAGTCAATCACCAGCATACCATTCACGATTTCGGGTTGCACATAAGCGTTGCCACTTGTGCATTACCACAGGTCTAATAACCTGGTATCGACCACTAATCGCCAAAACGCCGTGTTGTGGTATAACCAGCCAGCCGTTGTTTTGTATCTGTCGAATTGATCCATAATTGGACCAAAAAGAAGTTAAAGTAGTACCGAGTCAGTATAAGCTGTCAATTTCGTTCATAAAAGAGCAGACATGTATATCGGAACAGAATTGCCATTTGCGGGTTAAGTGTATTGATCGCTGCCGTAAGCAATTGCCAGCGATCACATTGAAGCGATTCCCCCAAATACCGCAAAGACATTTACAAAGAGCTTCCATAAAAAATCATCATCAAACCCGTAAGCAAAAAGATTTCGGGTATTAAACATCGCCCATAAAGAACAACCATTAGAACCGAAAAATACAATTTAACTCCGCCATTCTAGGAGCGTCGTCGTGACGGTTGGACGAAGGGTGAATTTGGAAAAAAATAATTGCCTTCTAAATCATTGATTATCAGAACATTAAAGATTTTTTTTATTAGAAAAATAAAAATAAAATATTATATAAAGAGAGTGGAAGTCAAGGATACTGGATTAATATAGCAGAAGAAAGATATAATATATCTATAAATTATTTTTACAAATATTTTTAATTATTTAATGAAGAGGCACACCTTGATGAAAGGTTATGCCTCTTTACGAAAGGGCACCAAGTATGGGTATTTATACAAACGGCATTCTCATTGTAATATCACCATTATTTCATCAATCATATATTATATAATTTTTCCTTTCATGGATTATCTGCATTATTTGCAGTGGGTATTTGTGTAAGAACGATTTTGTTGTTTCCAAAACGATTTTGTCATTTCAGAATTCATACTAGGGTTTGGGATACAAATATTTTTGTCTTTTGTTCAATACTGAATCAGCAGCTCGATGAGTTAGTCAGTACAGTACATGGCATCTTGTGGGTTCCTTGCTAAAATATTAGCAGGTTTGACATATAATAATAGCAAGTACAGTCAAACCTACTATCTTGTGGAGAAAATATTATCAGAGAACTTCATAAGACAAAATAACATACGAACAATATCGGCAAGAGTTATGATGCAAAAGATTATGCGGGAGGTTTAGGGATTCTCTGGGACCCTACTAGGGTCAGCTTAGGGGGATTCGATGGCACCAGATGTCTCCTATCAGCAGACTTCAAGGTGGTAGGATTTCCAGTGGAAGGAATGATTACGAATGTTTATGGACCTCACACGCCTGGTGAAAGAAGGGTCTTTATCAGGTCTCTACGGAAGATACGGGAACAAGCGCCGAGGCCCATTGGATAGTCGGGGGTGACTTCAATCTTATCACCTCTTGGAAGAGAAAAAGGGTGGTCAACGCAAGCTGGAGGAAGAATGTGAAAGCTTCCGAGACACCATTGAAGAACTAGCACTAGTAGACATCATCCCACGAGAAGGATGGTTTACTTGGAACAGCAAGCGGTCGGGGGAGAGGCACATTGCGTCCTAGCTTGATCGATTTCTAGTCTCGGAATCTATTATTGATCTAGGCAGCGGAATGCATTCAACAACTCTCCCAGGGGTTGGATCTGACCATTGGCCCACAGAATTGATGTGGAGTGGGTTGGGATCTCAGTTCAAGAAACCCTTCTGATTCGAACAATTCTGGATTGAACATCCAGATTTCAAAGAAAAGGTCAAAACTTAGTGGGAAGAACTATGTGAAACTGAGGGACAGAGCCTGTATAAATTCCATCAAAAACTAAAAGGGTTGAAAAATAGAATCAAAAAATGGAACAAAGAAGGATTTGGGAATGTTTTTGTAGACAAAAAGCTCACTGAATCCCGCATCCAAGAAATCCAATCCATTGGGATGAATGAAGGATACACTAGCAACCTGCAAATGGAAGAATCTAGACTCTGCTCTCAATTGGAGGAGCAGGAAAAGCAGGAGGAAATTCTATGGTGGCAGAAATCCAAGAACCGATGGCTAAAAGAAGGGGAGAGGAACACGAAATTTTTCCAACGATCGGTCATCCAAAACAGAATGCAAAACAAAATCTTCTCCATCAAGAATGCTAGAGGTGAACGAGAGGAAACCAGGGAAGGTATAGAGACTTCTCTGAACCAAATTTTTCTGAGATAATGTCTGAACCAAGGCATGACAAGAGGGAGGACATTGACAAAATTACCCAGCTCATACCGTCTCTGGTCACCCAGGATCAAAATGACCTCCTGATGAAACCTATAACCCTTTTGGAGGTAGAGGAAGTGATTTTTTAGATGAAGGAACGGCCCCAGGCCCAAATGGATTTACAGTCAACTTTTTTTGTCAATTCTGGGATCTAATCAAGATGGAAGGATGGAGGATTGTGGAAGAGTCTAAGGTCTCTAAACGAATGCTGCCAGCATTCAATGCTACCTTTATCACGCTCATTCCAAAATGTGAAGGGGCCAACTCCCCAGACAAATTCAGCCCGATAAGCCTCTGCAATGTCATCTACAAGATTACTACCAAAGTAATTGCAAACAGATTGAAGCCCCTTCTCCCGGACCTAATATCCCCAGAACAGTCAGGTTTTGTGGAGGGTCGACAGATAACAGATGGTATTATTCTGGTTCATGAATTGCTCCATTCCATAAAAATTCAAAAAATTCTGGGCATGATGGTTAAGTTGGACATTGCAAAAGCTTGTGATAAGTTGAATTGGCAATTCATTAGAAGCGTGCTCGAAGCTTTTGGGTTTCAAAGAGATTGGGTAGACAGGATAATAAGCTTAATAACATCAGCCTTCTTCTCTATTTTAGTTAATGGAGTCCCCTCTGGAACTTTCAAACCTGCAAGGGGGATCAGGCAGGGGAATCCCTTATCCCCTTTCCTCTTTATTCCAATGGCGGAAGGGTTGGGTGGAGAAATTGCAACCTCTCGAGAAAGCAACGAAATCAGGGGAATCAAAATTCATCTGTTAGCGGCCAAACAAACTCACCAACAATTTGTGGATGACACAATGCTAATGGGTTAACCCTCAGTCCAAGAAGCCAGGAAGTTTAACCAATGCTTGTTGGATTTTGGCAAAGACTCGGGCTTGGAGGCTAATGGTCAAAAGTCTCAGGTTTTCTTCTTCAATATGCCTAGGATTACCAAACAACACATCTGTCGAATCATGGGCTTCCAGGAGAGCTCCCTTCCATCCAAATATCTCGGAACACCTCTAGTAAATTCACTATCAAAGAAAGGTTCCTCGAGGAAACTTCTTGACAATATGAAAAAACGCCCAATGAATTGGACTCTAAGGCCCCTCAATTTGGCAAGCAGAACGATGGTGGTAATATCGGTCCATCAGGCAATACCAACCTATCTTCTGGCCACCTTGGCAGCCATGAAAGCAATCCTGAAGAAGATCAGGAACATGCAAAGGGATTTCCTGTGGAGCGGGAATAATGAAAAAACGAAGTGGGCCTTGGTGAACTGGGAAGCGGTCTGTACACCAAAGCATCATCGAGGCTTGGGTCTCAGAGACCCTAAGAAGGCCAGTTTAGTGAGCGGGGCCAAGCTATGGTGGAGATGGGTAGCCCATGACAGAGAACCGTGGGCAGAAGTATGGCATATCAAATACGCGGAGGGGTGGGAGGAAAAAGAGCTCATCCGCTTCTCAGAAGACTATCCGGGGTCTCATATATGGCAAACGGCTTGGCAAGGAAGGAGTTTGGTCCAGGACCATAGCTTCTGGGAAGTTCGGAATGGCCAAACAGCCCAGGTGTGGGAGGATTCCTAGAAACAATTACCCCCACTTGGACGCGGCGAGGATTTCCAACAAATAAAGGAATCCTGTGAAGCCCAGAGTTTGATTCGGGTAAGCGATATATGAAAGAATCCGATAAACGAGCAGGACTTTCAAGTATGGGCTGACAGAGCATGGTGGGTTCGTTTTGGCCCAGGAGAGGAAGTGGACAAACTGGAAGAAACCTTAGACAACCGACGGATACGAACTCACCCAGGAAATGAAAAGCTTTGGTGGGGTTATAGACAAAAGGGGTCTTTCACAACCAAAGAAGCTTACGATATCCTTATTGGAGCTGACATACAACCCACAGATAAAAAATGGGGAAATCTGTGGAAAAAGAAATTATGGCCCAAAATTACTATCATTAGTTGGCTTGTTCTGAGAAACAGAAGTCTAATCAGCGAAAATCTCATGAAAAGAGGGATGGTTGGCCCTTACCGATGCTAACTATGCAAGCCAAAAGATGAGACTACCAGCCACCTTTTGGATACTTGCTACTTCACCGCCACCATCTAGGACCGTGGAGCGAAACTCTTATTGTAATATCACATAAAACTGAATCAAAAATAGAAATACACTGATAAGCATCCAATACAGAGAAAACCACAACACAAGATGTACCTTGGAAACCCCAATCCTTCAGGGAAAACCAGCAAATGTTTGTCTTCTTCTTATTGCAAGATTTGATTACAATAGAACCGCAAAAGTCCTCTGAATACACTCTTTGGATCTAGACCAAACACTCACAAAGATAATCCAAATCCTCTCTACAAACTAGACAAACAACCTTAGATCCACCGTAGATCTAGACTACTCACTACAAGAGGAAAACCATCTCTTGTAACTGTGATCTTGACCACTATAGAAGATCTCCTTTTCTCCTATGGTTGTGATACTACTCTAGGGCTCCTTATAATCTCACGCTCATGCAAATACCATGGGCACAACCATACCATGGGCCAACTAGACCATTTATATGAGGTTTTATAAATCCACCTTTACAATACATGTCTAGAAATTACCTCGGCTCCTTCTATGTTGCTAGACACCCCCACCATAGAAGTACCTGTCGAGCTACAAATACTAACACTCCCTCTTAAAGAGGAAGGTACTTCCAAAGAAGCATCCACCAGGATCAAACACATCCTCGATTGTTGAAGTTGCTCCTGTTGAACTGAAAGACATCCTGGTTGCATCCATTTCTGCAATCCCTACAGCATTGTGACCCTAGGGACCTGCCCAAAATTTTTGAGTGCTCGCAGCCTTTTCTGGGCACTTCTCCCCCCTGCTCGGAGCTGCCTGAAATATGCCCTAGAGGTTGCTCGAATTTCCTAGGCTTGTTGCCCTAAATTCTTTGTCCTGCCCAACAGTTTCTTGCCATCCCCAGTTGGTCCCACCACTCTCCACGTCTACATCCTTGGTACCCCAAGCCTCCACACTACAACTCCTCCACACGATCACAGGTTTTCTTCTAGTTGTCGCTAGCTTCCACACGCCCTCCTATCCTGGCTCAATCTTGCTGACAATCTACTTCGCCAACAAGTGCTACCTCTTGCCGACAACTCCACGTTGCCCAGTCTCCACCTCCCTTGCTCATGCTAACCACATTCGCCACCTTTTCTTTTCTACTGGTGATGCAACTCTCCAGCACCCGAATAGACATATGCATCACCTGTCAACCACAATGTTTTTGTGTTGTGCATGAGCTCTTTGCAGACACAACTTCTCCCAGCGACCAATCCACGTGCCCCGTTGTCTGGGTTGTAGTCCTCTTCAATCGCAGCACAACGCCTCTGGCCGCTAGCTCTCCTACACGTCAATCCTTAGTCGCCCAGCGTCCCGTTACCTCTTCCCGAACCCGCGTCAACCCCACTATTGCTGCCTTTGTTCCATCTTCTTGGCCACACCTATTGGCAACCCAGCTAACAGCCTTCCCCACACAAATCTGGCTCCACAACCTCTACTTCTCTGCCTGAGTCCAAGCTCGCAGCCACCAGCAATTTAGATTCACGAGCCTGATTCTGTCTAGTCCTTCAGCTGTGTGCACGAGCCCACAACTGTCGCGACCAAGTCTATGACAACGTTGTATGCTTCCAACTCAAGTTGCCTCTTCACAACCCATGCCCAACACCTAGGACTGTCGCACTTCTGCAACGACCTTCTCTCGTGTCGTCTACTGACTGCAGATCAAATGACTAACTCTATTGTCCACACAACTCCAGCAACAATCCGGAGACCACTTCACTCTGCTTGCACTCCTTTGTTGGCTCGCTGCCACAGCCATCGAGCTGCTCCAATAGCTCAATTACTACTAGTGCGAGTTCCATTGCTCCAGTGTTCCTAAAAGAAATCCACACTACTTAGTGGTACAAAGCGGCTCAACCGATCCTTTCATTCAGCAACAGTCTATGACTACAGCAAAATCTCCACAACCATACTGTAATATCCCAAATCCCGATATTTTCTATTTCTAAACAATTATGCGGATACAACTGGGCTTACAAACTGCCAGGCAAAAATCCCTATTTTATAGGAAAAATTAGGGTTAGGGTTTGTGAGATAGAATGCACACTTACCACTGATAACGAGCTGGATTGCTTCAGATAAAGTCAGCAAGCACTGAGAACTGGATCGGAGAGGAACTGATCTCTCCTGCCTCCGGTGAATGCCCCAGAAGCAATACGCCCAACCAGAGAAAAAGGTGACGCCCTCAAGGAAGGAGGTGTCCGATGGATCCACCGTTTTGCAGGGCTGATAGCCTTGCTATGCCGGAGAGATTGGCTGGAATCTACTGCAGTTTTGAACCCTCTAAGTAGGATAGCGTCTTGGTTCTATGAGGCAGCTGCTCACGCCCCTGGTGGTCTGGAAAGGCTGATAACTCCTTCGGATGAGCTCAGATGGAGCCGATAATCGCGAAGTGCCGGAGTATGTAGCTGGTGATAAGACTGGTGCTTGAATTTCTGAAGGAAACTGAGAGCTGGAGGCCCTACAGCTGATTAGGGCTTTCTGGCTGAAAACCCCCTCTTACGGCTGCACCGTGCCACTGCAACAATCTATACCCTGTGCTATATAACTGATGAATGAACTGAAGAACAAGTGGTGAACCAGTATGGCTTACCCGTAATAAGACTAGGACAGATGTTTCACTGCCGAAATCCTGTTAGCTAAAGACTCCGTCTCCAACCCCAACTGTTGTGCTGCACGCTGTGCTGCTATCCAAGTGCTCCCAAAATAATAATAATAATAATCATAAGTGAGGTCTCCTCTTGCTTTACCATCTATTTATAAAGTTCAACTGCGCAAAACCTAATCTTTGACCTAATTAGGTCACTTTATCTTCTAATTTGCCGTTGACTTGCATGCATGCGGATGGAGACCTAAAAGAGCATGGTCATGCATGAAGGTGGCCTTTGGCCCAGGTGGTCCTTCTTGACCCAATGAGGATGCCCTAGATCTTCTATGGATGGCATCAGTCCTGATCTGATTCCCTAGCTATCAGTAACCGCTCGAACCCACAGGAATCACATAGGTTAGCGGTATGGGCCTCAAGGCCTAAAAGGAAGAGGACATTACAGTCCTCCCCGCTCGAGATTGCTTGTCTTCAAGCAACTTCAAACTGGGATGCTGCAATACCTGTTCACCTTCCCACGTGGCATCCTCTGGCGGTAGTTCTTTCCATTGAACTAAATATTCCTTGATCACTCTGTTCCTGAGCTTCCTCTCTCTGGTCTGTATGATCCGTTCAGGAATCAGTATCAGCAGTCCTTCATCATCTAAAGGGGGCAATTCGGTAGATGGAGCAATGTGTTGCCCAAGGGTCTTCTTCAGGCTGGACACATGGAACACATTGTGGATTTTGCTTTCTCTGGGCAGCTCTAGCTCATATGCCACCTCTCCCACA
>LPNX010487890.1:0-116706 GCA_001517045.1 Pseudotsuga menziesii | reverse complement strand
TGTAGGTAATCACATCTGGAATTAAACCTTTGTCCAAGGCATCTTTAAGGAGGTTGCTTGCAACCAATATCCTACCTTTCTTACAAAAGGCATTGATAACTGAATTGTGATTAGAAATGTTGGGCATAAAACCATGTCTTTGCAGTTCTTCCCAGAATGCCAAAGCCTCAAGTCACAACATTGAATGCCAGACCCTTCTTCACCATCTGGCCCTGCAGCGCCGCAGCAGCTTCCACATTACCTTTCTTGCAAAACACATCAATGATGGATGAATATGTGAAAACGAAAGGACAAGAAGGATGACATTGCTGTGCAAAATCTTGACTCTGAACCAACTGAGAGTGAGATGCTTGTCCAATATAAAACTAGGAAGCAACATGTGCCATTACAAAGACCAACCTTGACATAAATCGTAACATATGGAAATGGTATGCTTACGACAAGGTAATTAGGCACAATGAACTAATTAGGCAAGACAATTTATGAAGCTAAATCAGATAATCAGAAATAATTACATATAGGAGCACACATGATTGACACAAATATTTGGGCAAAAATATAGTACTGGAATTTCATTTAACTAAGAAGTTTGTGCAATAATGATATGGACATTATGAATCTTTGCAACATAGCTATCCGTCTATCAACCGACTATGACTAACACCATGAACTGATGAAGCCCATTGCAATTTTAAATCTAGGTATAAACAATATAGTTTGAGGAAATACGAAGTGTTTCACATCTGGTCTATTTGTATGACGATTTGGTATGATCATTAAAATTCCACTTGAAACCATAAGCTGAGTAGTCTATCCACCCCATTGTAGTATGCCACGCCATTAGATGCACTTGACTTCTTGTTGCACTTACACCTAAGTAATTTGCACAGCTGAACTTGTCACACTAATGGACTCTAAAGTTACCCCTACCATGTGCACTGTGTCCATGTCACAACTTGACTTGACACTCTAATGGAATCTAAAGCTACCGCTATAATGTGCATGCCCATACTCAGACAAGTATTCTAGGTTCAACTTCCTCTAGTGTGATTGCTTTCATCATGGACTTTATTGATATTTGTCTCTTTCCTGGTTCAGTGGTGCCATAAAGTTTACTCAGAAAATGAGCACTATATAGGTGTATGGTAGAGCATAATTGCATTATAAACAACATATCTACAATATTGGTGAAAATCTGTGCCCAAGGTATCAAAAATTTGTGTAGAAACTGAGCACAATATATACAAAATTGTATTATGAAAAATCTATGGTGGAAATCTGTGCCCATATGCTTGAATATTGGTTAGAAAATGAGTACAATTTCTATTCCCTAACCAATAGATAATATGCTTAGAAGATGAACACAAAATCTGTGCCATTGATGCTACATGAAGGTCTAAAAATTTGCTGCAAGATGTGCAAAAAATGGGTAAGATTGGAGATTTCTTGGTTTACATAGGCATGCGGGTGAATGGACCTGGTTACAGCTTTTCATGCTTGCATAGATTGTCAAGTTTCACAAGTTTTGACTTAACTCTGATGTAGCAAGCCAATGCTGCCTTGTTCTGGTTAGATTTGACCTAGTTTTGGATTCGGGTTGAGTTAAACTGGAAATTTTGGGTATAACAGAGTAGGGATTGCTTTTCTTTACTCTTCTTATTTGTCATTTTATTTGTTTAACCTACAATTAATAGGTTCTTGAATTGTATGAATACCAGCCTCCATGGCATTTAGGAGTAGATATTACTTTTGTAAGGCTTTATCATGTGCTGTAGCGTTTTATTTGAACGAGGAATATGCTACTAGGGGAAGATTTTGATTAGATACAAAGTTATAGCTTGCATGGAAGCATGTTATATTCAAACACTTTAATTTGTGATCACTTGATGTGTGAAACCTTGCTGTTTGTTTTCAATCACTTTGTTTAGAATTTTTAAGAAAATGAGCTTCATTGGTTGTGTTCCCATTGTCTTAATTTGTGCTTTGCACCATTTGTAGAGCATCCTGCCATGCTAGGGAAACTTCCCCCTCTATAATTGGTTGGGTCTTTTCATATGATAAGGGTTTAAAAAGGAGACTATGCAGTCAAGTTCTTTCTTGGTAGAAGGCACATGGAAGATGTAAAGGGATTTTCATTATAGTTATTCATCTTTTCTTTGGGGTCATTGTAGACGAGCACCAACCACTGCATATAGATATATCAAGTGTAAGTTCTTGACTTTGAATGTAGACATCTTGTATTCAAGGAAGCCGTAGTATGGTAATGTAGATGATGGGGCTGCTGTAAATAACGTGGGAGGTGCAGGTTTTGTGATTTATTTGAATGATAACCATTTTTATAGTTTCTCCATGGGATGTGGTTGCAGTACGAATACCAGAGATGAGTTATTAGCTCTATGGGATGCTCTAAGAGTCAGATTAATTATGGGATTGCCCATTCACTTGATACTTGGTGACTCTTTGGTTGTTATCTCATGGATCAACAGACTTTCTGCCCTTGATATTCCTATTTTGAGGCACTGGTACGAAGATATTAGAGATATGCTTCATAATGTCCCTTCGGTGATTTTCAAGCACATATACCGGGAGCACAACTCGCTGGCAGACGGTCTCTCTAAATCAGCTCTGAATTTGGATATGGGATATGGAAAATTCACTGAAACATTGGATGGTTTGGTAATAGAACATGATCTTTTTGTGCTCTTTTAGATGCTATTTGCCCTGATATATTAGCATTGATTGTATTTTCTCTTTTTGTCATGATTGAGACTTTCTGTCAGCTAGCTCTGCTTAGGAATATTTACTTGAGATCACCTCCGGTTCACTCTATTTTTTGACCTGATTTATCAGGGATGATGACAAAATTATGCAATGATCAAATTTTCTTTGTTTCTCAGTTTTAGGCTGGATATGGTTGGCATGATCATAGTATATTGTTGATTGTTTAATATTTGTATTCTGCTGTTAAGTTAGAATTATGTAAACGATGTCTTTTGATTCTATGAATAACAAAGGGTGGTATTTTTTCCTCTGAAAGAAAAAAAAATGTAGATGATTAGGTTTTCCTGATCCCCAAATGTAGACCATCAAGTTGGGAACTGTTCATTTTACTTGCTCAAGTTTTCTTATTAGCCATCATGGTAGATTAGCACCAACCATTTCCTTGACATGATAGTGATAATTTATTGACTCTGAATCTAAACATTGTGTAGTTTGAGAAGCTAGAGTATGATAATGATTGGAGTGCAGGAAAATAACACTTCGATATTGAGGAGCCAAAATGAGTGATGCAATCATGCTTGACATGAAAAAATGTGGTACGTAGAAGCCTTTCATATCAAGAACTAAGTTCAGGGTTTCAGTTATACATCATTAAAATTTAATATTGATGGAACACATATCAGGAATTGGCTTTGTGTTTAACAATTGTTCTATGAACATTCAAATCAAACACCTCAACTCAAAAAACCTTTAGATTTTTCTTTGCCAAATTTATGTTTTTTAAAGAACACTTCATGGGATTCCACTCTCTTCCCCATAATATCTGAATGGAATATGTTGTCAACCATGTGGCTGGTAACCTGAGGGATTAGATTGGATTTGGACCTATGACCTAGGCCCTCCTCATCAGCAACATGCCTTTGACAGATTGTTCAGCCGAAAGAGCTAACCCTCGGGTTACTCCTAGAATATTGAGACATACATGATTATTTTCTATATGTTTTTGTTGTCATCTTATATATGTTCCCAACAACATTCGCTTTATTGTAGTAATTTCACAATCTATACAAACATCAAGGTGTGTCTCCAGTAATCTGGCCCTTTCTTGTGTTCAGTTTTTTTTTCCTTAGGTAGAAATATAAAGGGGTATAAAAAATGTAAATGAAAAAATGGATACATGCAATATATAGGGAAAATAGGGGTTTTTAAAAATCGCCAAGGCATATTGGGAGGGGGTTAAAAAAAATGATTTTGGGAGGTATTTTCCAATATTTTTTGAAAATAGGGGTATTGTTTCATATGCCACGAACGAACGTGCTATGGCATGGTTTCACTAAGTGAAGACCCCGTGGACAAAGAAGGTGAATATAAAAACTTTTTGTAATCTTAGCTGAGATATAGAGTGCCATGCATTCACATGTTTGTTTTTTGATGAAAGCCCTCGGAGGAAGTATGTTTTACCTATAGTTTGATCATGTGCTTAGTAGTCATAATTAAGAGGGAGTGTCAACATACTATAATTACTCATGCCATGCAAGTAGTCAATTGAGTCTATTTAGATGAAATAGTTGCATTTAGTCACAGGCACAAGTCTATCCGTGTTTGTATATGGCTGAACTAGATAAATCATGCCTTGTGAAACTATAAATATTTTAGCTAATAATAGAAGTATAATAAAAACACCAAAGGATTTATGCTCCTTATTATAGAAAATTCATCAATTATTGTCTTATACATATCATTATTAATTCTATAGAATAATAATTATGACAATTATGTAGGAAAAAATTACATGTAGGTAATATGGATGAGCTAGACCAATGCCATACAAATTTCCCAATACAATGCTAGACAATTGGCTATGTCTATTGTCACAATGTTCGGTTGATCATTGAATTTATGTTTCAATTTTGTCAATTATGGGTAGATTATAATATAGTTGTGATATTTGTATCATGAAAAGAATTTATTTGTGAGGTGATGATTTTCTTCTCATCCCACCAATCAATTTTGGATGGCACGACCATAATGTTTTTTGGGGGGCTTAAACTAATGCAAAATAATTAATTAATTAATATGGATTTCACGTAGAAGTAAATCATTGTTATATGTGCAAAACCTAACACTAATTACTTATTATGTGTTTTAAATATATTCTAGAATATTTTACTCATTGTTTTACTAGCTTCCTCCTCTTTGTCTATGGTATTAATTTAAATAGTTATATAGGAAAATACAACTAATTATTAATATTAATTATTATTATAAAATAATTGAAAAAAAATTAATAAATATAATTATCATTGCATGGAGACAAGTTAGATGCTTTACAACTCATTTTGGGGGAGATGTTGTAGCCTGGATAACCCTAACATGGCAATGTTAGTTAACAAGAAAAAGAAAATAATATAATGAAATAAAAATTAATGTGTTGAACAATATAAACCCTAAATTATAAATAGATAATGATTCCAAATGGATCTAAGATGGTATTATGGGAAAGATGTTGTAACACTTGTTCTCTAACATACCATTCTCGTTAAAAAAATGTAAATGATGTCACCTTATATATATTTCATTTGATTCATCTTAAACTTAGCTATATCAAGCATCGATCAAATATCTTGAAATGTAATTTTTTCCTTAATGTGTAAAAATAATATTAGAAAAAAAATAGTACCCAAAACCTTGAAATTCTTTTGGATGCTTGATAAATCTATGCTCATTTAAATATTTCAACTATTATTATTTAGAATAACATACAAATAACTTTTTATTGATATTAAAAAAACAAAAAAATAATATTTATATATTAAACATAAATATATATCAAGTAGTACAGAGGGTATCAAATATCTTGTAGTTTATTATTATTAAAAAAATTAGGCCTCAAGAAAAAAAATGAGAACCCTCTTGATGCTTTGATAAATCTAAGTTCAAAATTATGCAATAACCTTTAATCATGAAGTTTGTTTAGAATATAACATTGTGATGGAGGCTTCCGCATTGTGTCAAATTGTATGAAGATGATACAATTTAATTTGACACACTGTGGAAGCCCTGCCAAACCGACCAACCCCAAAGGTAGCCTATCATCTACAGTTTTCGTTTTCAAAAATTGGGACAATATCTTAAAACTCTGATCGCCATTCAAGTTGTTTTGTTCTTTCAAAACGCTGTCCCTTCTGTCGTCCTATGGTTGTGTGTGCAAACGACAAAATAGAACAAACACCAGAATATACGCAAAGATTCTTTCGAATGCAGAGATAGCCATCTATCCACTTCAACTTCAAAGGATAATGCACAAAGGTTCCGTGTAATTCTCTCATTTCTTTTGTCACGGCACCTGTATCTTTCCCTCTTCTCCACCTGTAAAACACTGGCGGAAAGGCAGGGCTATCCTTACAGCTACAATCAGATAAATTGAATAGTCGAAGAATCGAAGACATATTCAATGAATAACTGCAGCGAGAATAGCGGCACTAGTCATTATTCCGCACTGCACTGGCAAGTTCCACTATATCTCTTCAGTGGAGTGGGTGCCGTGATGCTTATTTTAGTGTTCTCTTGCTGGAAGTTAGACCATCGTAATAACAATGAAGTCAGAGATCATATTGATCTTTCACCTCACCCGTGTAGTGCAGGGATCGATTATAGCTGGAATGAAGCTGAAAAAGTCGTGGTCATGATGCCCGGTGATGAACAGCCAACATTCATAGCTCAACCAACATCTGTCAAAGAAGGAGGCGTTCTATGTAAGCCTTAATTTGTGAAACAAGGAGCCGTTACATGTAAGACGATTTAACCAAATTGTAAACTATTTAAAATAAAGACGATTTGACATAATTAAATTTAACAAGTTTAAGTGATTAAAAAAAATTGGACTTTATAAGTGAGAGACTAAGACTGTTTGTATTTTTAACATTTTAATAAAAGAAGGGGTGGCCTTGAAATTATTAGGTTTAACATTTCTACTAATTAAAAAAAAAACTCTCCAACTCTCAACCTTAAATGTTTTGGGATGTGCATACTCTTAAATGTTAGTTTGGGATATGTACATATTTTTAAATGTTAAAATATGTTGGAGTGAGTAAATTTAGTATTTTATATTATATTTTTTTGGAGTTGGTATATTTTAAAATAACTTTTATTTCTATTTATTTTAACTATATTAAAGAGAGTTGTGATTTGTTTATGTGAGAATATGAACATTCATGATGAAAATTACTTCCTTTTAGAGTGCCCTGCTTACACCCACTTTAGATCTCAGTTTCCTAATCTTTGTTGCAATACCGACTTTCATAGCCTTTTAACATGTCAAAATTATAGTGAGCTCGAGACACTTCTCTCTATGTTTTTTCAGCATAGGAATACAATTTTAAAACAAACTAAATAATTTGTTTCTTTAGGTCGGATAGACCAAAGTTTGGTCTTAGGGAACGTTCATCATCATCATCATCGTCATCATCATTATCATCATCATCATCGTCGTCGTCATCATCATTAACATCATCATCCAGAAAGCCAAATTTGTGTATATAACTTGTTTGTGGGGGAAAGAACACCTTCTAAAGAGTATTTTTCTTCTAGTAATAATAATAGTAGAGATGATAATGATCAATAAAATCCTCTTCTTGTTTGTTGTACAAATAATCCCTTCTATAGATTGACCAGGTGTGCATATCTTTAGTTACTTGACTTTAAATTTGTAATCTTTTTAGAGCAAAACATATTCTTAACCATTAAACCTACCAAGAAATTAAATAAAAAATCTAATTATTTAATTTTTTTTCATAAATTTAATAAATAAAAACAAAATACATTATATAAAAAAAGCACACAGTAAAATATTTTTTTTTTATAAATATTAAAACGTTTCATATACAACAAATAGAAATAACTCAATGCAAAATCATGTAAAGTTTCCCAAAAACAAAGGAAAAATCATTTATAAAAAATTAAAATTGCTTTGTAACTTTATTATTTTGTTTTTAACTGTAAAATTGATCAAAAACCCTTGAAACGTTCCATTTACAATTTCCATTTTTCATATGGACACACTCCCTTTCAAGTGGCTTTATCATTTAAAAAACTCCCAAGTTGATTCCTTAAACCATCCCAGCGGTGACAGTCCAACTTTAGTGTTTTGTATTTTACTAAACATCCATAATGTCACATATTGGAAATCATTTAAACCAACAAATAAAATAAACTAAACTAAACTAAAGAGACGTGGAGATTCTATCCAAGATATATATGACTTAGCCATCTATCAACTTCAACAGATAACATAGCAAGGGTTCTGTGTAACTGTCCCACTGAGTTTCTTACGAGTGGACAGTTTCACAGCATGTGTATCTTTCCCTCCTCTCCACAAGTGAAACACTCAAGGAAAACGAGGATTGTGTTTATATATATCTTTATTCTATAAGTATAACTGCCTATGTTACAATATCCAATATAAGTATAACTGCCTATGTTACAATATCCAATCCAAAGGAAGAAAGAAGAAAGTTGATGAGTGAGGTCAGAAAATTGGAAACAGAAATGGGAAACAGAAAATGAAACGAGAAAATTGTTGGAAATATTAATTGCTTGCATATCTGTATTAGAGCTTTGTTAGAGTTCGTATCAGTTCACACCTTGTTGGTCAGTCTGACAAGAGTGAAGAGTCCACCATTTGGCAATGAAAACCAGTGGAATTAATTTCTGAAGTCAAGTTTTAGGTAGATAGTTATTACATCCATTAATGACACGTCTATAGATTCACGAAGAAGTAATTTCAGGTTGCCTATAAATAGAAGAAAAAGTTTGTAAAACAATTTGAACTCTAGGTAAGAAAAAGAGACACATCAAAGAGAGGAAAGAGAACTCCGAGAGTGAAGTTGAAGCTCAAGCTTCTGTGTGGTTGATTCTGTCAAAGAGCCAAAGCTCTGTAAAAGGATCTGTGGGAGAGACGACAAGTTTGTATTACATTTTCTTATTTCTCGACATTGAAATGCATGTTTACTTAGGCAACATTTTCTCTAGAATTATTTGTATAAATGTTGTTTACATTTAAGGCTTGAGTGAAAGATCAAAGAATCCATAAATTTTTCACGCAATAAAAGTTCCAAGTTTTAAGGCAGAGTGGTCCACACAAGTCTTCCTAATGTTTGGGTATATGATTTTGTAATTATGTAGAATTGTTGTTGTGTGTGTTTTTACTTCATATTACTGGTGGGTGAAAAACATCTATAATTTCTTAAGTATTTTAGGCTAAGAAATATCATTTGTATGTTTTGACTAAAAACAAACCAGTCGCGCAAGTGAGTCCAAGTAAAACGTGTTTGTTTCTGTCTAAGTTGTAAAACCGACAAGTTGTCGGTTACAAACAAGTTGTTGACGTAAAACCTGTCAATAAAACCAACAAGTTGTTGAAGTAAAATATGTGGATAAAACGGACGAGTAAAAGACTTGTAGAGGTAAAAGAGTGGGATCCGACCATTTGGTAGACTTGTCTAGGGGTAAAAGCATGGTAATGTGTCTCACTTTTTTAGCTTTTGTGGTGATAAAATTTTATAAAAGATAGTGAACTAAATATATACAAATATTTTAAAAATTAGATAATGGTGTAATGAAACAAAAGTTTTCATTTTGAATGAGCTTTTATATAGTATTTTTTTTCAGATTGAAAAACATTATTTTAAACTTATTTATTTCATTTTCTTTTTAATGTCATTTATTATTATTCAAGCATCTCATAATAACTCACAAAACAACGATCCCCCATAACTATCTTCATTTTTTTTAATTCCAATTTTTTTCAACAATTTTTATAGATACACTTTTAAGATTGTTGTAGAATTTTTAAATTTTTATTTTATTATATATCTTAATTCTTATTAGATTATTAATATAAATAAGAAATTATTGATATAAATTATTTTTAAATTTTTTAAATATTTTTCTCAATACATTTATGATAAAAAAATCTATTTATATTGCCACAAAGTGAGACACATTATTATGATTTTACCCCTAGTCAAAGTTAGACAAGTTTCACCTCGCAAGTAAAAAGAAAAAGAGGTCAGCTTGAAAATTTGATAATGAGTGTTAACTCAAGTTTGTCAGCTTGGTTTTTGCTAACTAGTATGAAAGCAAGGTTTAGGAAAGAAATCTTGTCTTAAAAGTGGAAAAGTAATTTTTAAGAAAAATTGAAAATTAAAAATGGCTTCCACTTCTGGTTTATTGCAAACTCCAATTTCTACAGAAAATAATTATGAATATTGGTCTCTAACAATGAAGGCTTTGTTCAGAAGGAAATATGTCTGGGATATAGTTCAGCATGGTTATGCAGAACTAGCAGATCGGACAACATATAACAATCTCACACAAGCTGAGAAAGATGCATTGAGGGAACATAGGAAGAAAGATGGAAAAGATCTGTTATACATACATCAAGCCATGCATGAAACCATAATCCCAAGAGTAGCAGCAAAAATTAACGCTAAGCAGGTATGGGACACATTGGACACTGCATATCAAGGCCTGGACAATGTAAAGACTTCCAAGTTGCATATTCTTAGAAGATATTTTGATTCTTTTTCAATCAAAGGTTCAAACACTGTAGACACAGTATACACAAGAGTTCTTGGTTTGTTAAACCAACTGAAATATCCTGGAAAAACCATAGAATACCAAAGGGTTCTTGAAAAAATTCTTAGAAGTCTACCCCCAAGATTTGAGTCCTTGGTTGTGACCTTGGAAGAAAACATAGATATGTCGGATTTTACCATTGATGAGTTGCAAGCTTCACTCATCAATCATGAACACAGAATCAACATAACAAATACATCATTGGAAGCTGCATTTGTAGCACAGTGATTCACAAGACGTGGTAGAGGCAGGGGGAGAAACAACTCCATAGGGCAGAGGAATAAGTTCTTCCAGAGGAGGACGTGACAGAAGTCCTACAAATGTCATTCATAGAGGAGAGAATGAGAATCCAACTTAGCCAACTGGTCGTAGGTTTGATAAATAAAAAATTCAATGTCATTATTGTAAGAAATTTTGTCATTATGGATAGGAATGTAGGAAGAAACAATATGACCAAGGAAGGAAAATCCCAAATCAGTCGACCAACACCAGCACTCCGACAAGTGCAATGTTAATGGGATATGCATCTCCAATTGAATGCAATGTTGTCCAAGAAATTCCACATGACATATAGTACTTAGGTTCATGATGCAACAATCACATGACTAGTAATTTAAATTTGTTTTCCAGTCTAGATAACTTAGTTCAAACTGATGTTACACTTGGAAACAATGTCCAAGTCACTGTTTTGGGAAAAGTTACTATTGGTATTCTAACCAAACAGGGGGAGAGTAAGTATATTCCTGATGTCTATCATGTCGAAGGTCTAAAAGATAATTTGTTGAGAATTGGACAACTGATACATAAAGTCTACAAATTCTACATAGAAGATGATCACTATGTGATTAAAGACAAGCATCAAAGCAACCAGCTGATATCAAAAGTGCCAATGACAAGCAACCGCTTGTTTCCATTGAGGATAGTTCCCGACATGAAAGGGAATACAAATACAGGAGATGCATTCAAACAAGAAAATAAAGAAGCAGTCGAGCACCCCGAAAAGAAAGAAAATGACAGCGTTGATTTTCAGGCTGCATTTCAGACTGAAGTTCAGGATGAGTCCTGGCTGTGGCATTTCAGATTTGGACATCTGAATTTTTGTGGGATGAATCTACTGCACATAAAGAATATGGTGAAAGGATTTCCATTGATCAACATACCAGAAAGGGTTTGTAAAGGATGCATTTTTGGAAAGCAGCACAGAGAGACTTTTCCATTTGGAAAGTCATATAGAGCACACACACCACTTGAGAGTGTGCACTTTGATATTTGGGGTCCAATGTAGACATCATCCATTGGTGGCTGGAACAATTTTCTAACTTTTATTGATGACTACTCAAGAAAAGCATGGGTATATTTCTAAAGCATAAATCTGATGCATTTAGTTATTCTTCGTAGTCCAAGGCACTCGTGGAGAACCAGAATGGACACCGCATCAAAATCTTAAGAATCGACAGGGGAGGTGAATATGTTTCGAATGAATTTCTAATTTTTTTCAAAACCCATGGCATACAAAAGCAATTCATTGCATGGTATACGCCTCAGCAAAACGATGTTTTCGAAAGAAAGAACAAAACCATTATGGAGATGGCACGTAGCATGATGGAAAACAAGCATTTTTCAAATGAATATTGGGCTAAAGGAGTCATAACTATTGTATATATCATGAACTGATGTCCAACAAAAAGTGTGAAGAAAAAAGCGCGTCAAGAAGCATAGACATGTATGAATCACAGTTTTTCTCATTTAAATTTTTTTGGTTGTGTTGGATATGCTCATATTCCAGATGAGCTGAGAAAGAATCTAGACAACAAGGGATAGAAATTTATTTTTGTTGGATACTGTGAGGACATAAAAGCATACAAGTTGTATGATCCTGTCGCAATGAAAGTGATAATCAGTTGAGATGTTCAATTTGTCGAGAATGAATCATGGGATGGAACTATCAACATAAATGTCAATATTGTGTCGAATGTCGACAATGATGACATGGCAGAGGAGGTGGTTCAAACACCACAAGTAAGTCAACCAGTTGTAGCACTATCGACTCCCATGGCACCATGAAATGTTTCAGCACAAGGAACATCAACACAAGTTGCAGCTCAAGCTGCACCGACAAGTACACCAAGAGGACAACATAATCCATCAAGCATTTCATCGAGGTCGACATCAATAGAACGAGTGAAGGCAAGAAGTCTATGTGAAATGTATGAAGCTGGTACACCAAATTCATTCACTCTCTTTGCATTATTTTCTCCTATATATGATCCACTAACATTTTAATAAGTTGTCGAAGAAGAAGTATGGGCACAAGCAATGGATGAAGAAATAGAATGCATTGACAAGAACTAGACATGGGAGCTGGTAGATGTACCAAAAGATAAAGAAGTAATCAATGACAAATGGATTTACAAGATAAAACAAGATGTTGATGGGAATGTGCAGAAGCACAAAGCAATAATGGTAGCAAGAGGGTTAACACAACATCCTGGAATAGATTTCAATAAAACTTTTGCACCAGTCGCACGCATGGATAAAGTCTGAAGAGTCTTGTCCATTGTTGCACAAAACAAATGGCTTGTTTAACAAATCGATGTTAAGTGATAATTTTTGAATGGATATCTAGAAGAGGAAGAATATGTCGAACAGATAAAAGGCTATGAAGTTTTGGGTCAAGAGCGTAAAGTGTATAGGCTCAAAAAGGCACTCTATGGTTTCAAGCAAGCTCCTAGAGCTTGGTACAGTGGGATTGATTCATATCTCACTAAAAATGGATTTCACAGAAGTCAAAGTGAACCAACATTGTACACCAAAGTGAATGAGCAAGGTAAGATGTTAAATGTCTTCCTATATGTAGATGATTTAACATTTACTGGTGACTTTGGCATAGAATAGTTTAAAGCAGTCATGGAAAGTGAATTTGAAATGACTGATTTTGGGATTATGAATTTTTTTTCTCGGCAATGAATTTCAGTAGTCTGAAAGTGGTATATTTATATCACAATCTAAATATGCAAGTGAATTTTTAAAAACATTTAACATGTCTAATTGCAATACAACCCCAACACTAGTAATAACAGGATCCAAATTGAATAAGGATGATGAAGGATCAACTATAGATCCTACGTTGTTCAAAAGGATTATTGGCATCCTTATGTATTTAATAGCGATAAGACCAGACATCATGCATGGAGTAAGTTTGATATCAATATTCATGGAGTCACCAAAAGGATCACATTGGCAAGAAGGTAAAATAATTGTGAAGTATGTAAGTGGCACAAAATACCTTGGCATTATGTATTGAACCTCAAAAGATTTTAAAATCATTGGCTACAGTGACAGTGACGATGGATGCAGCATAGATGATAGGAAGAGCACATCTGGGTACATTTCATTTTGGTATAGTTTTTGTGTCATGGGCTTCAAAGAAATAACCCATAGTAACTCTGTCTTTGGCGAAATTAGAGTATGTTGCAGCTACAACCACTGCATGTCAAGCTATCTCAATGCGGAGAGTGTTAAAAGAATTGTCACAGAACTAGCAAGAACTGACAACAATTTTATGAGGCAATAATTCAGCCATTGTGCTATCCAAGAATCATGTGTTTCACAAGAGAACCAAGCACATCGACATAAGGTTTCATTTTATAAGAGAGTTGGTGAACAACAAAGAAATTTGTTTAGAATTTTGCAGGTCTGAAGATCAACTTGCATACATCTTTACAAAACCATTTGCAAAGGACACATTCTAGTATCTGCATAGTTATATTAGAATGACAAGCTCTACACATTGAACTCTGTCATGCATAGAGTATGTTTAAGCTCTGAAACATTTTGTAATTTTTTTTTATGATCCCCATCTACTCATAATTAAGGGGAAGTGTTGGAAATATTAATTACTTGCATATCCGTATCGGAGCTCAGCCAACTCTGTCAAAGTCCGTATTAGTTCAGATCTTGTCGGCCAGTCTGACAAGAGTGAAGAGTCCACGATTCGACAATGAAAACCAATCGAATTAATTTCTGAACTTAATTTTTAGGTAGATAGTTATTACAACCATTAATGGAACATCTATAGATTCATGAAGAAGCAATTTCAGGTTGCCTATAAATAAAAGAAAAAGTTTGTAAATCAATTTGAACTCTAGGTGAGAAAAATAGAAACAACAAAGAGAGAAAAGAGAACTCAGAGAGTGAAGTTGAAGCTCAAGCTTCTGTGTGGTTGATTCTATCAAAGAACCGAAGCTCTGTAAAAGGATCAATCAGAGAGCCAACAAGTTTGTATTACATTTTGTTATTTCTCGACCAGTTATATATATCAAATAGTTTATGGTTGAAATGCATGTTTACTTAGCCAACATTTTCTATAGAATTATTTGTGTAAATGTTGTTTACATTTATAGCTCGAGTGAAAGATCAAAGAATCCATAAATTTCTCACCTAGTCAAAGTTCCAGGTTTTACAGCAGAGTGGTCAACACAAGTCTTCTTAATGTTTGGGCATATGATTTTGTAATTATGTAGAATTGTTGTTGTGTCAGTTTTTACTTCATATTACTGGTGGGTGAAAAACATTTGTAATTTCTTAAGTCTTTTAGGGTGATAAATATCCATTGTATGTTTCAAATAAAAACAAACCATTTGAGCAAGTGAGTCCAAGTAAAACCTGTCAGTTAAGTTCTATCTAAGTTGTAAAACCAACAAGTTGTTGGTTACCGACAAGTTGATGAAATCAACTTGTTGAAGAAAAACATGTCATAAAAAACGACAATTTGTCAAAGTAAAATATGTCGGTAAAACAAACAAGTAAAAAAATTGTAGAGGTAAAAGAGTCGGGTCCAACCATTTGGTAGACTTGTCTAGTCGGAGTTACACAAGTTCCACTCGACAAGTAAAAAGAAAAAGAGGTCGGCATGAAAATTTTATAACTAAGCAGTAACTCAAGTTTGTTAAATTGGTTTTTGATAAAAAACTAGAACTAAGTTTAGAGGTTTCACACATATAAAAGGACAAAGAGAAAGAAAACCAACAAAACTAAAGGTTAACGACTCGAGACACCATGAAGTCAGGACCACCCTCATGCGACAAGGTTTTCCATCTCTACCTCCAAGAACATAAAATCAAATCCAATTTGGGATTATATTACCAGCCTTATTATCGTTTGGGTTCGATAGTTGTGCTTTTTTCCATTGCATACAATTGTTCATTCAATACTTCATGTCATGCCTATTTCTAACATTGCAACTTAAAAATATCAAATAATTTATTTTCAATTGAAATCAACCTATAAATATTTTCCATGTGTTTCCTTGAATCAATTATTGAAAATTTTGAAAATGAAATCATCAGATGAAAATGAAAGGCTCAAATCCCCTTCCATGACATTGAATGCAGCTCATCGTCCCCTTAGGCTAGTTCGGAGATGGCCTCTCATCAAGTTTGGGTGAAAGCCTATTTTATTGAACTTGAAAGCTGATTTTATTTCACTTGATTAAGGTAAATATAACCGTATTCTATTTTCTTCAAGATTTCTTCTTCTTATTCCCAACCTAGGTCATTCAAAGCATATATAAGTACATTCATCACTTACTTGACTGATCTAGAAGAGGATAACCTTACTCAATCAAATAATTAGGGGTCCTATAAAGGTCCTACATGCATGAGCATAGAGAAGGATGGCCACTAACTAACTCCCAACTCATAAAAAATCATAGGGGATGGAAGGCTTTCAGTTTATAATTTTTTGGCATTACTAAATATTGATTCTGTTATGTATGTAGCATTCTGTTACAAATATTATTTCTAAATATGATTATTTAACCAAAACAAAGTATTTCTTTCACCTCCTAGCAAGTATATAAAACCTATGTTATAACTAGAGTAGCAGGGTGGGAGGGGCGAAGCAAATACATCCATCACAATTCTTTGATTTCATGAATATATTGGTTACAAGAGACAATGGTAGATGTTGAGCACACGTTGGATTGAAGGAATTTATGAATCTCTATCCTAAAATAAAAAATAAAAAGGAGTAAGAGTCTTTGGATATTCACTATGGAATATTAGATACTCACTAAAACTCCTTTCTATCTTGTGTTAGATTTTTATCATTCAAGCTAGCATTATCTTAGGATCTTTAACTGGGAGAATAACAAGCACAACAATCAAACACAAGAGACAATAGACACAAATATTTTCCTCGGTGAAACCATAAAGGAGAAAACCCTGCAACTTCAACAGAGATAGAATTAACACCAAAAGCAAAACCCAAAAACAGTAAGATGATCTCCCAACAGAAGTATTTTCTCTCTCTCTTTTCCTAGGAACTTCTTCTCTCTCAGTTATGCACTACAATTGAGTGTGAGTTAATGTGTGTTAAATAGAGAGGCTCACTCTCTATTTATACTAATTCACGACTTGAGAATAAATCACTAGGGCCGACTTCTGCAACCCCATTCTATTGTGGATTATGTGGAGTGGTTAACTCTTTCTTAATCCATGAATCTTTGCATAACTCTTTAAATTCATTTGATTTGAATTCTTCGCCATTATCTGATCGAAAATTCTTGATCTTCTTTTCTGTGTGGTTCTCAATCAAGCCTTTGAATTCCTTGAACTTGCTGAATACTTCATCTTTGTTCTTTAAGAAGTATATCCATGTCTTCCTAGAAAAATCATCAATGAAAGAAAAATAGTGTACATACCCACTTAATGAACTGGATGACATCGGACCGCACACGTCGTAGTGAATGATTTCCAAGATTCCTTTTTCCTTGCTCTTGCTACTTGGAAATGTCTTCTTTGTGTTCTTTACTTTCGCACATCCTTTGCAGACACCGTCATGTTTTGTCGGTATTTATGGAAGACCTTCAACAACTTTTACTGCAAGTGGTAGCGCCCTATAGTGCACATGTGCAAGCCTTCTGTTCCAAAGTTCATTTGGCTCTACTAAGTCATGGACCCAAGCTTGTTCTAGTTGGCCCTTCAATTTCTATAGTCATCCCTCTTTCTCCCCAATTACTATTGCATCATCTATAGTCTCTCCCTTTTTCCACATAAGGACTTTCCCATCTACAAATGCAACCATCATTCCTTTTGCATCTAATGTAGATATGGGAAGGAGGTTATTCTTTAGTCCTAGTAAAAATAATACATCCTTCATCTTCATAGGCATTCCAGAGTATAATTTATAGGAGGATTCACCACTACCTTTTATTCAATATTGGTAGTCATCCCCAAGTTTCACCTTGTGGGGTGACTCATGTTCTGATAGTTTCACAAATGATTCTTTGAATCCCATCATATGTTTGGAGGCCCCACTATCTATAATCTAATCATTGCTTCCATGTGAGATAGTTCCCGTGAGAGCAGAAATCAAAACATATTCTTCATCACTTGAAGAATCGTCACTTTCTTTTCTGACTTATTTCTTGGAAGGTTCATCATCCTCTGCAACATGAACATGATGTCTTCTCTTGTTGTTCTTCTTCTTTTGGCAGTTTCTTTTGTTTCTAGGACAATTTCTGGCATAGTGTCCTATCTCATCAAAATTATAACATCTAAGTTGAGTTTTTCTGAAGGGATGATGCTTATCTTTAGAATGATGATAGTCCCTTCTTTGTTTCTTGGAGTGTACTATGAGAGCTTGATCTTCACTTCCCATCTTTTCTTCTCAGGCTGCTATTTGATATTCTTCTTGTGAGCATTCCTCCCACAGTCTACTGAAGGTGACTATATTTCTTCTAGCATAGACCCCTTGAATAAAGGAGTCCCATGGTCTAGGGAGACCATTCAAGGTGGTGATTACAATCTCGACATTCTCCACTTCTTCATCCATTGCTTCAAGTTATTCTTTGATATGGGAGACCCTTGTGAAGTATGACTGTATGGTCTCCGCATTCTAGATCTTCACATTCTTCAACTAGTTCCTCAAAGTCATCTTCCAGTTTATGTTCTTTCCTTCAAACAGTTTGGTCAGGCCATCAAACATAGATTTAGGTTTCTTTAGAGAGGACACCTATGGTATGAGGTGATCCATGATTGAATCAGCAATAATCCTCTTAGCAATGACCAATTTCTTCTTGTGTAAGGATTTAGCCTCATCTCCCTCTAGAACTAGAACCTCTTCAATGATGTAAGAGTCCAACTCATTTTCTTCCAAGACCAGGGAGATCCTATACTTACAGGCTCAGAAGTTATCAAATCCCCCAAGCTTTTCATCAAGATTGGTATGATGAGACATCTTAACTAAGAACCTCAAACAGAAATACAAAAGATTTAGATCTTACTAGGTAAAAGATGTCGGATCTGGATTTGGAGCTAAATTTCTGTAGAGCTGGTTTAGGAGCAAATTAGAGTTTGACTTTACTGGAGTTCTGTCCAACCAAAAACTTTGATCTTGATCTCTAAGCTTTGATTTTGAGGAGGATATCAATCCAGGCATGGGCTCACTCAGAAATTCCACTTTTGTGGAAAGCCATGATTTCTAGAATTAGTGTCGAGTCAAAAACTGAAAATGCTCAGAATCAGATTCTGCTTCGACAGAAATATGCGCCCTAGAGAGGACAATCAGCCCAACCTCCTTTTTTTGAAAATATGTGTAGTTTCTATAGCTGCATAGTGTATTCTTCTCCAGTTAGCTCTGATACCATGTTATATTTTTATCATTCAAGCTAGCATTATCTTAGGATCTTTAAATGAGAGAATAACAAGCACAACAATCAAACACAAGAGATAATAGACACAAAGATTTTCCTCGAGGAAAACATAAAGGAGAAAACCCCGCAAGTTCCTCAAAGATAGAATTAGCACCAAAAGTAAAACCCAAAAATAGTAAGATGATCTCCCGACAGCAGTAGTCTCTCTCTCTCTCTTGTCCTAGCAACTTCTTCTCTCTCAGTTATACGCTACAACTGAGTCTGAGTGAATGTGTGTTAAATAGAGAGGCTCACTCTCTATTTATACTAATTCTCGACTTGAAAATAACTCACTAGGGCCGACTTCTTTAGGAGATTCTAATAACCCTAAGGCCCCACAACTACGGGGACTTTAAGCATTGATCAATAAGGAGGGTTACCCACTATGACTTTAGATGACTTGTTTACATTATTGAATCTCCCGATAGGAACATCAGAGAATGACATGACTCAATTACATTACAGATACTTCTTGGAATAAACATCGAGGTACAATACATAAAATATACAAGTGAATACATTCTGAAGTTACAAATACATCAACATCTTGCCCATATTACTCTTGCTTGTAAATTTAGGGATTTTTTAGGCATATTCTGGTGCAAAGAATTCTATATATGTCTCTTGTTTTCTACATACAATGTATAGAAGTTAAGTTTCAGGTGGTCTACATTAAGGACATTCATGACACAATCTCATATCTACCTTCCTAGCCTCAAGGTTAATCCATCTACCGCTAAAGGAAGCGAAATGACTAAAGATAATGAATATCAATAACGCCCAGAGAAAATTGGAGATTTCAATAATCAAATTCGAACTCCAACCTTTAACCACCAATAATTCCCTTCATTCAAATAGGACTTCTTCGCTGTTTTAGGCCTCTAGCTCAAACTCTAGCTTTCGGATAAATATTCTTCAGTTCGCTCAAATAGAACATTAGCGACTCAACCAAAGAAGTACTTTGAACTTTGAAGTTTGATAGACAATGACTAATGCATTCAAAATCATTAAATTCATCTACCAACTTAGCATTTAAGTGTTGTAGAAGCTAACTAACTACCAACATTCATTACTGATTGGAGACAATAAGAGGAAACAAGATCAGTTCCATGAGAAACGAATAGTGGTTTTTGGGTACCAACTTAGCATTTAAGTGTTGTAGAAGCTAACTAACTACCAACATTCATTACTGATTGGAGACAATAAGAGGAAACAAGATCAGTTCCATGAGAAACGAATAGTGGTTTTTGGGGAAACTGTTTTGAGAAACGCTCTGTTTCCTAGGAAATGATTTTTGAATTCTAGAAACTTAATACTCATTTCTATCACATCTTCGTTTCTACTTCATTTTTTCTTAAAAACATCAGTTATTGTCCCAGATTTTGTTGTAGAGGAGAGAATAGAAATGCTATTGATTTTTCATCGCTGATATGGAAAGTTCCACTATATATTTTGGTGGAGTGGAAGAATTCCTGATTTTAATATTTTTATTGTGCTCTTCCTGGAAGTTAGATGGTGCTAATATGAATGATATAAGAGATCATATTGAGCATTCAACTTATCCGATTTTTGTAGCAAAGGAGAGAATAGAAATGCTATTGATTATTCATCACTGATATGGAAAGTTCCACTATATATTTTAGTGGTGTGGAAGAAGTCTTGATTTTAATATTTTTAGTGCGCTCTTCCTGGAAGTTAGATGGTGGTAATATGAATGACATAAGAGATCATATTGAGCATTCAACTTATCCCTCCACTGTGATGCAATCTATATTAAGGAAGAAATCGATAAAGCGGTGGTGATGATCCTTGGTGGTGAACAAACCACATTCATACCTCAGCAAACATATGTTGTTGGGAATGTTATATTATTTGCATAATATTAACTCGAAAAGTTGATAGTCCACTGTGTCAAAGGTGAAAAATGACGAAAGGTCTAGTTGATCGACTGACTATATTAGTTGTCTACTTGAAAGTAAAACAAGTTGGTCAACGAAAGCATGAATTCGACGAAGACTTGGATGACTAGAAGATCAACAAATTCAACTATGATTGATAGGTAAAAGAAAAATAACTAGATTTAGTGAGAAGGTTATGGAATTCCATTAATGAGCAGTTAGCTACATTACACCTATAAATAAGATGTAATGGTAGCGTATTGAGAGTATGGAACAGAGAAAAAATTGAGGATGATAATGTATTGTTTTATAGGGTTATTGAGGGTAATCATATGTGTAATAGCGCGCGATGACTGTTTCATTTTGGTACCACCAAAGTCTAGTGAATTTATGCTTGATAATAGATGAGAAAAGAGCTCATTTTTTTGTTGGTTTTCCTCGAGTGAGGGGTTTCCAGGTTAATTTATGATTTGTGTGTCAATCTATTGTGTATGTCATTACTGAATGAATACTTAGTAAAATTAACTAAATAAGTCAAGTTTTCAAACTTACTGGAATGGTATTCAAAACCCAATAGTTTGTTCCATAGCTATATTTGGAAGCAAGGGGATGCTTTTGTTGCAAATGGTTTTGGCTTGATCTTAGATCTAGGGGAATACTTATTTTAGTTGGAGTCTCTAGAGATATTAATTTATATTTGAAATTGCTACCACAACAAGGATAGAAATTTAAAAGCTCAATCAACAAAATTTTGAACTTTGGAAGCTTAAAATGGAATATGTCCTTGTAGATTGATAACCATGCATTGCAGTCAACCCAGGAATTACTCATGTAGGTGTGTCAAATGATTATTGATAAAAAGGTGATAAAAAGGAAACGAGCACCATCATACTTTGTCTTGCAAGTTCTATATTGTTAAATGTCATAGAAGAAGACACTGTAAATAAATTATGGGAACAGTTAGGAAACTTGTACCAATCAAAATCTCTAGTTAACAAATTTCTTCTTCAGAAGAAGTTGTACCTTATAAGGATGGGAGAAAGTCACTCAGTCACAGAATATATGAACATGTTTAATATTTTGATCAATTTCTTTCTTTTAATAGATATTAAAATTACGGAAGAGGAAAATGCATTAGTCTATTGTGTGCGTTGCTAGCTTCGTGGGATAGTTTGGTCGTTGCTATTGGAGAAAATAATACCACATTAATAGTTGGCAATGTGGCCAGATCTATGTTGTTCAAATAAATCAGAAGAAAACACATGGAAGTATCTATTCATTATTCCTTCTCGATATGAGGTCAATTGGTAGACAAACGATAAGGAAAAACCGTCGATAGGATATGGAACTCAAGTGATAGATATAAAATGATATCCCTTGTTCCAGTGGAAAAGATGCGTTGGTGATGTGGAAAAATTGAGCATCTTAAAAAATATTATAATTCAAATGAATTAAAGAAAAGTAAAGAAACTGAAAAATTTTAGTTGGATGATGGAAATTCTTTGAAAGAGGATAAAGGCAATGTGTAATTTTCCTACAAAAGCACACACTTGAACTGTGATTTGTGGTTGATTGAATCTGGTGCGTCTTATCATATGATATCGCATACAGAGTGGTTATGTGATTACGAGAATATCAACTATGGTTTTTTCAACGTGTAGATGATTCATTGACTAAGATAGCTGAACAAGGAAAGGTTTGACTGAAGCTAAAAGATGGAAGAGCGAGGACACTTCTAGGAGTCTTGCATATCCTAGGTTTGGCACAAAACACGATCTTAGAAAGAAAGATGGACGATGCAAGAGTATATTCTATTTTTACGAAAGACATGCATAAAATGGTACGAGGAGAAATGGTCCTAATGAGAGGATTTCGGTATGGAACCCTGTATAAATGATTGGGAAGAACATGCATCTAAGAAAGCGCTAATGTAGAATTTCCTAAGTGTGATGAGGTGAATGATTTTCTAGTAAACTTGACCATGTTATGGACATAGGTGAAAAAGGTATTTGTCTTATGCACAGTAAGGGTATCGTTGAAGCTCTCCCTGAATGTCCTTAACAAATTAATTTCTTTGAACATTGTACTTATGGAAAATAGTGTCATGTAAGGCTTGCATTTGGTGTTACTAGAGAAAATGAAATACTAGAGTTAATACATAGTAATGTATTTGGATTACTATCACACCCTTCACTAGAAGAATCTTAGTATTTCATTTCTTTCATAGATGATTTCTCCAGAATGACATGGTTGTATTTTTTGAGGAAGAAATTTGAGATATTTTTAAAGTTTCAAGAGTTCAAATCTCTTGTGTAAAATAAGACCGATAAAATGATCAAGGTGCTGACAATTAACAATGAAGTGGATTTTTATGGAAAACCATTTGTCTAGTTCTATAGACAACACAATATAGCTTGAAAAAAAAGTCCATATATGACTCATTAGAAAGGAGTTCATGAAAGGATGAACACGGCACTAATGGAGAAAAATAGGAGCATGCTCAATGGTGCAAGTGCTACACAAGAATTATTAGTAGAGGCAATTAGCGTAGCATGTTACCTAGTGAATAGGTTGTTGTTAATGGATTTGGTTGACAAGACTCCATATGAGGCATGGGATAGGAAAATATGTCCTCTTTTACATATTATAGTGTTTGGGTGTGAGGCCTTTGTACACATTCCAAAAGAAGAAAATAATGAAACACGACTGTTAGTCAGAAAATTGGATTTTCATTGGCTATAAGGATGGAATGAAACTTTTATGAGGTGTGGATACCAGTGACAAGGAAGGAATTTTATAGTCAAGATGTGATTTTCAAGGAGGTTGGAGGCACTTCTAGGAATAAAGAGGTCAAAAGAGAAAAGGAACATGGAAAACAAGAGTTTCAAATGAACGACGAATGTTTGGATTCAGGAGAGTCGATTGAATAGAACAACGAGGTGGAACAACAAGCTTCGATGTGAGGAGGTATAGTTGAGTGAAACAATAAACATAAAGGTATATTCCACCCAAATTTCACGGTTATTTTGTATTATCTTCCATAGATGATGATCCTAGGAAAATACAAGAACAAATCAGCTTGAAGGAAGCTAAATTATTGAAAAGGGTCATGTAAGAAGATATGGAGTCCTTGAATAAGAATGAAACATGGTATCTAGTAACTTTACCAAAAGGAAGAAAACATGTTGGTAGTAAGTGCATACAAAAAAAAAAATTTGAATGCAACAGGTCAAGTCAATAACTACAAGGCTGAACTAGTAGGAAATGATATTCTCAAGTCAAGGAATCGAGTTTGACAAAATTTATCTCATACTCCTAAACTAACTTCCATAAGGGCACTAAGTTATTTAGCTACAACATTTAATATTGATATAGAAAATATGTATGTAAAGACAACATTTCTTCATGGTGATCTTGAAAAATAAATCTATATGAAGCATCCTGAAGGGTTTATAATAGATGGAGAAAAGGGGACAGTTTGTAAGATCAAGAAGTCTCTCTATTGTCCAAGACAATCACCCATGATGTGGTATCAAAAGTTTGATAAGTGTATTTAGCAGCTGGGATTTGTGAGAAGTCGAACGAGTCATTGTGTGTATTTGAAGAAAGTAGGTGGTCACTTTGTACTTGTTGCTTTGTATGTTGATGACACGTTCTTGGCAAGGAAAAATATGGATATGATAAAAGACATGGAACTACGGTTTTCCTTTAAATTCAACATGAAGGATCTTAGAGGAACAATTTTCATTCTTGGAATGGAATTCAAGCAATATCGACCGAGAATAGAACTCTAGTTAAATAAAAGGAAATAGATTGAGAAAATCCTTAAATGTTTCAACATCTTGGAAACTTTATCACTAAAGGTTCCTATTCCTATAGGATTCAATTTATCTGTTGAACAATGTCCAAAGGTAGAAGAAGAAAATGAGTACATGGTATGTGTGCCTTATGCAAGTTTTGTAGGTAGTTTAATGTATGCAGTGATCTATATGCGACATGATATTTCCCATGCAATGGTCCATTGAGAAGGTACATGTTGAAACCTAAAAAATATAACGTGAGCATAGTCAAGAGAGTTTTTAGATATCTCCATGGAATGATAGATTTATAAATTTGTTATGGAGGGAGTCTTAGAGGAACAAGGTATTCAATTTACAAGGTTTTGTCGATTCTGAATGGGGTAGAGACATCAACTGCAGAAGGTTGACTAGCAAATATTTGTAGAAATTATTCCTTGGAGAAATCAGTTGGATGAATAGAAATAATTCAGTTGTTTCATTGTCGACTACTAGGGCTGAACACATGGAATCTACTCATGAATTCAAAGAAGTTGTTTGGTTGTAAATGTTGTGTTCGGATCTTATATTTGGGTATCGTGTTGTTAGGTTGGATTGTGTCGGTCAAAGTGTAGTCTTCGTAAAAAACAATTTAGTATAACATTTAAAGACAAAACACATTAATGTTCAATACCATTTTGTGAGACATGTGGTGAAGAACTAGAGAGTTTTACTGAAAACGTTTGACACGACAAAGAATGTTGCATACAATTTTATGAATACGGTAAGCACATAACAGTTTTCTTGGTGCAGAGAAATGATTTTCTTTTCATCCCTGTGAACTAAAAGTTTTGAATCTCCTATTTATGTAAAGAACACAACAAGTGGTAAAATGCTGGGAATGCTATATTATTTGCATGAGATTGACAAACAATTTTGAGGTTTGATTAGTTTTAGTTGGATGCACTCAAAGGTCATAGAGAGTGAACATTCTGGTCAACCAACCAACTATGATTCATTTTTTGGTAGAAAGAAAAATGACTTCGTCGATGAAAGTCGACATAAGAATGAATTTGATGACCACTTGGATGAGTAGAAGCTCAACAAAGTTAACTAGGATTGACAGTTCAAAGTATCATAAACATATTCAGCTAGTGGTTTATGGAACCACATTAATGAGAAATTAGTTGCATTGCACCTATAATTAATATGTAATGACAGTTTATTGCGAGAATGGTAAGGAGGAAAAGGTAAGAACAATAATGTATTGTTGCATATAATGAAGTGAGATTAATCACATGTGTAATGATGTGTGTTGATTGGAGTATGTCAGTTCCACCCAAGTGTAGTGAATTTATGCTCGATAATAGATGATTCAAGAGATCACATATTTGTTGGTTTTCCCTAAGTGAGGGGTTTCTATGGTAATTTATGTGGTATTTGTTATTGTGTTGTGTATGCCATTATTGATTTAATACTTCATAAATCTAACTAAATAAATCAAATGTTGCAAACTTACTATAAATGGTATTCAAAATCAAACATATGTGAGATTACAACTCACAAAGGATGGTTACTTTGGAAAACTCCAACACCAATACCTTCCATAAGAGAAACATAGAAAGGTAACAAGAAAACAAGACGTGGCTTAAAAACAACGCTTGATAATGCATCCATCTATTAATTCTCATAAGCAGAGAAAAGGGAAAAAACCTATACGATAAAAACTCCTCTCCAAATGAGAGTTAATAAACAATTCTAAAAAAATGCACATTCCAAAGTGTTATGGAAATGTGAGATGAATGAACACCACCAAAATACACAGACGTATGGAATCAAGTAAGGCCCCAATGCATGGAATCCCATGTTACAATTCTTCCATACTGTCAAAGAGGTTTGAAAGATGCAATATTGGCTATAAAAGAATCAACATTTCTTGTCCTATATGGCATCAATTTGGAAGAAGGTGGAGAGGTTCACATGCACTGTACCAGGGAACTAATGCACAAAAGGACCATCACACTACATCACTACTCTACATAGATGAACAATACATAAAGCAAATATTTTTACTCAAGATAAATTTGAATCATGGTGTGAAAGCTTCATTTAATTCCCTACTATTCGTTTTGAGGGGGATGGGGGGCTTTCCCATGAGGTTTTCCCAAATTATTCGGTTTATTGAGCAGTTTCCTTTTGTATTATATTGTATGGGTGACCTTTAGTCTTATTTTCTAGTGACCAAGATGTCAATGTTTGGATTAAAGGGGGTGTTAGGATTAATTAATAATCCTCCCTTTACCACCATAGTCTAAATGTCATTTTCTATACTAGGATTATGTTTCCACTTCACCAGTGCCATGGGGAACTCATATGGGCACCACCTACCACTTGTTGCACCATTTCATATGAGTTTAGGATCTCCAGAGGCCAATCCCTATAATTTAGGATCCCACACTAAGTCATGGGAGTCCCATCATCATTTCACCCTAGTCTTTGTTGAGTTACCCTCCAATGGACATCAGTTAATTCATCTGCAATCAGTCTAGCGCCACATTTGCATAATTTTAGGAGGTAGGCACCTTGTCCTACCTACCTTTTTCAGTTAACTGAATGAGAAATGATTTAGTTATCGTGAGTTGCATTAGTGAGTTTCCAGTGGTGATTTTCCCACATTGAGTTAACACTAGATTCATTCCAAGTTGGTGAATTCGAATCATACCTGGTGTATTCTAATTCTTCATATTGTGTCATCATTCTATTATAGGGAGATTAATGATATTGAATGAAATTTTATGTTGAGCAATTTTGTCTCTTGGTTGTTCATTTTTTCCATGAATGTTTGGTTAGTGTATATTGAACTCTTCCTTCCTCCTTAAACCTTGTTTCACAAGTGAATTCATGGATGTATGAAGATCCTAAGATTTGTTAAATTAAACAACTGGTCATATTACAAAACATGGAATGGGATTAGACTTGAATAATGAGATATTTTATGTGCCACAAAGGCCCTATACTACTTTTGGCACCTTATGTGAGAAGCTAATATACCCTCTTACTTCTTCAAAAGAAACTAAGCCACTAACACAGAAAGGCATGCGTGGGATACTAAAGAATGTTTCTGCATTGTTTCCTTCCTTTGTAGATGAACTAAAATTCTTTGTATTTTTCTCATTTACCTATAGATTATTAAACATTAATCTTCCTCTTATAAAATTGGATTTCATGAGTTATATTTATGGACATACGAACTCATTGGTATATGTAGACTGAATAATGGAAGAGAGAAATCGGTCTTATCACTAGCAGGTTGACCTTGAGTATCTATTAGATCATTATCCTCCGGAGAGGGAAATAAATTGGGGTGATGAAATTTCCCTTATATAAAAATGGAGATTGGAAATGGAAAGTATTTTTTTATCACAAGCCTAATTTTGTTTTCCTTGATGAGTGTACCACTACTGTCACAATTGATATGGAAGAGCGGTTATGTACAAAAGTCTCTTCAATGGGTACATCGTGCATCACAATATCTCACAGGCATGTCGTTGTTGCATTTCATGGCATGGTTCTATCTTTAGATGTGGAGGGGGATTCGAGTGCACATTACAATAGATTTTTGTAACATTTAAATATGTATACCATTTTATACAAAAGGTTTTTTTGTAGATAGAATTGATTTCTTGTCAGAGGTATTAATCATTTCAAAATTATTTCTTTGCAATGGTATGCAGGGAACTTGTATCACAATATTGTGCAACAAGCGATGATGAATAATATAGTGGAACAACAATGACATAATGTAAAAATTATGAAATGATAGCTTAAAGAGTGATTTCCTCTACTAGTAGAGTAGAGTCAAAGATTGTCTTTTTCAATGGTATTTCAAGGATTTTTTCCCTAGAGTTCCACTTATAATTTTATCGTTAGAGCATGAAATATTTGTTTTTTTCACTTGGAAGGAAACTTCATTCAATGATTCCAAATCAGTTTAATCATATGTAGGATATATTTTAGCAAAGTCCCCAACAAAAGAACTTGATGAATTTATTCTTAATATTCTACTTTTGAAGGCCAATCCTCACAAAATTTGAGCAAGATGAGCTACACTCCTAAGAATAATGGTATTTAATATCCCACAAATACATTTCCATGGAATATATAGTTCTTTATCATATTTTGAATTATATTCTTCATGTCAGTATATATTTCATATCTTATAATAGTACAATAACATTTCAAAACATTTTTCAACTAGGATTGCTTACTGTTAGGATATTAGTCTTCAAGGTTTATATTATTTAGGTTAAATACTTACGAGGTTATGAGGTTAATGAGTTGAACTCATTATTAAATAAATTTTATTATACTTTGGTTGTTAAGACTTATTTCCAAGTTTCTAGTTCTTAAATCATGAACTTGTCCATAAAGAGATTTAGTTGGTTGAAAAAATGAAACAACCTAGTTTTAACTATAATTATTATTAATTTCCAGATTGTAATCTTTGCATACTATGAAGATAAAATTTTTGTTATTATTTATCATTTACCTTGATATTTATCAAGAAAACCTATATATAAAAAAAGAAAATATGGGTATTTAAATTTTGATGAATAAGGTTCGCCAAGTTGTGATTAGTTATTGCAGAAATTATTTATTTTACTTACCACTATTAATGGAGTTGATATATTTTTTTATGAAAACATGAGCAATAACAAGATGATAACAAAGAGGATTCATTTTCAACTGTCTCAATAAGCAAACAACGAATGAAGGAAACTACCTTGTCTTCAATGAATGAAGGCAGTTGAGGACCTGACATCAAGAATTTTAATCAGGGATTGATAAAATATGTTGATGAATATGGATTCCAATTGGGTATAGATTCAAAGCATATAGAATGTCCACTTATTTTAGTGGTTCGGGGGATATGTATGATGAAGTTCCTATATCTGACACAGTAGAAACATTAGTGATGGAAGTTACTGCTCATTTGAATGAAGATTGTACTTTTAATTCTAACCTCTTATTCAATGGGGAAACATGCTCATATAAAATTTAGGATATATAATTTAAGATAAATTTATTATTGGTAACTCCTCCTCATTAAAGTATTATAGGGAGAAATTATTGGATATTTATGGAGATGTGGCATGAAGCAACAAACTTTTGCAATATTTAAGGATGGATTTTGTGATATTACCATTCTTATACAAGTAGAGNTCTAAAACCGCCCCCCCCCCCTCCCCCCCAAATTTTCATTTTTCACAATAAAAATAAATGCAAATTAAAATATTAAAAAAGTGTTTAAAACATTAAAAAATATTTAAATTAAATCATAAACTAACCTAAGAGTCTAAGATATTCCTAAACGCTATCCTCTCACGATTTCATTTCATAATCATATTGCAAATAAACTTGGAGCACTCGTCAGTGTTCTAAGTTCTAACTTCTTTGTGTTCATTGTTCAGTATCTATTTGACTATTTTAGTCTTTAGCATTTGTTGCATTATATTTTACAAATTTGAAATTTGAATTTAGATCTACATTGCATAATGATAATTATGATATTTAGTTTTTAGTTTTCACATGGGTATAGTAACATAGTTCAGTATCATTTACAAATTTCAAATTTGATATGCTAATAACTAATAGATGTACACCCCATAATGATGAATTTAGTTTTCAGTTTTACCTTTTACATGGTAATAGCTATTGATAGGTTTTATCATTTTTATATTTTAAATTAAATTTTATGACTCCAACGTCCCCCCGTTTCCCCAAAATTTCCCTAAAATTTGGGCTATCTTCCACAAGTCCCCGTTGTGCGTTTCCCCACTTCCATGCTCCCTCGCCCCGAAAAATCAATGGAACATTGGAAAATACACATTAGAATTCAGCTGTTGGATTTTCACTGATATAGTCATTCACCATTTATCCTGGTACACTCCATCTGGACCGTCCCCTTACTTGTCCCAGGCTGACTGCCCTACTAGGAATTTTATCACCCAAAAGAGAGTGACAATTTTCTCGTAAAGAATAAATCTACCTACAATGTGGCCAGGCTCGATGATACATTCTTTGTACTTATGGCACTCTGCATGCAACTTATATCTTTCAAGCTCCACCCATAACTACTTCTCTGTCTCATTCATGCATTGTTGAATTTCCCACAGGAGCTTTAACTCGAACATCCGCAATTCCCATATTTCCTTTTGTTGGGATCTGGAGGCTCTCTCTAAGTAATCCTCCTCCACCAAAGGTTGTTTCCGTCTACCTTTTCATCTTTCGATGGGGATAACTCCACGCCGACACAAACCCAACCCATTTTTTTAAGTAATTTATATGAGGAACCCAATCCAAACTTCTCTTATGTTGTTTCCCATCACCTTCTATTATTCTAAATAGTAGTTCCTTTCTTATGACCATCATGTTTGTAAGCCTAGTCATGGTACTCTGTGTTTGGTTTGTAGTCTTGTTTAAGATATTACCATATAGACATTCAGAGTTCCTTTTTCCATCTTTCATGTCTGCATGTACGTTGAACCGTCAACCAGAGAGGTTGTTGATGAGAGTTCGAGGGTGTATTAATTTTCTCATGCTCATCACATGGATCAACTCCTGGCCACATACTGAGAGGGCGTCTGGAGCCACCTAGTATCCTTCCCTTCTTGTGACATTAGTGCCTCGCATGTAATGGGCCATTAGATCCATACATCTTTCCTTCCCCATATTGTCAGTGATAATAGCCCATTCCTTCCCCTTCAAATCTTGGTGGGTCTCCATTCCCAAGTTTTCCATCATGTCAACCACCTTATTACCCTGACTTCTTACATGGAAAAACCAGGTTTCGAACCCCTCAACTAGGAGTGCTTTGAGTGTTTCCAATCGTCCCTCCATACGCCATGATTGTGCTAGCTTGGAGTTGTGGGACCCATTTTGAATCTTTGTGGCTAGTTTGATGATCTTCTAGGAGCTCTCTTCAATGATTATGGGGTTCTAGTTGTTTTCTATAACAATTTCGACACCCTAGATAAGGGGTTTGACTTTCATTGTATTTTCAGTTTCACAACCATTAAATCCATACGTAAAAACAAACATAGTGCCTCTGAAATCCTAAATTATACAACCATAACCTTCCAGACTCAGATTCCCCTTCGACGTTATGTCGAAGTTGAGTTTAAATAATCCTACTGGAGGAATCCATTGTTCCGCACTTGGTGAAGTCCTATATGGTTTATGTATACTAAACCTTGGTTGTAGGGTACAGTCGCCAAACCCTCAAAATGGCAACCTCTCTCCCCATCTCTTCCTAGTTCGTATTTCCTTAGAATTCAGATTAGATCGTGTCTTTCATTTTTCTCATAATGATGCCTAGACTCTGATCTCAAGCTGGGAATTTTCCTAGAAGGTTCTTGAGTTCCTCTCCCTCCAGAATTCCCAAAATAAAAAATGGGGGAGAATTTTCCATAATCGATTGAGGATGGGATTTTGAAAAGGTTTGCTAGACCATTCCGTGATTGATCTTGGCGGGTTTTTCCAAACCCGATATGATATTCGAAAAATATTCATCCCATGATCCCATATGGATGACGTGAATTTATAGGTATCAAGGAGGTGCTCCATGGTCTCGTCTTCAAGCTCACAGAGGCAGCATCGATAACGACCAATCATCCCTCTTTCTTTCAAGTTCTTCTCTTGTTAATATTCTATTTTTAAACACAATCTAGCAGTAGATAGTTATCTTGGTCCATACCTTTTTTTTACACAATTTCCCCCAGTTTTGATCCATAGGTTGGATATCAGCCCCCGTCATGATATCGTAAGCTTATTTCATTATGAAAGATCCCTTCAGGGTGTACCCCCATCTTATTTTGTCATCTTCCTCATGCCTTCTTATACACCTATTGTCAAGGGCTTCTTCTAGTTTGTCAACCTCATCCTTTGGGCCAAGGCGCTCCCACCATTCCTTCCCTAAACACGTTCGAAGATGTGGATTTCCCATCCCTACCCTAGGTGATACATTCCTCCTGGATGTGCAACAATTTCCTTTCTCATCCCAATGGAGGCATCTGCTTCCAAGATTCCTCCTAGATCCTATTCGTAAGGTTGTTCCTAACCTTCCAAAAACTATGGTGTTGGACCATATTTCTTCCTTACCAAGTTGTTCTCCATATGTGTGAACCAGGGATATCCTCGGAGAACCTTATGATTTCTCTTTTATCCCATCTTGTTGGGTATTTATATTGCCATATCTTAGCCCAATGTTCCTCCGTATGGGAGGCCCATATCCACCTAAGATTGGCCCCGCTTACCACATTGTCCTTTTCAGGGTCTCTAAGACCAAGACATCCCTGGTGTTTAGGAGTACAGAACATTTCTGAGTTTACTAGAGCCCACTTTCGGTGTTCCTAGGGACCACTCTAGAGAAAATTCCATTACAAGTTCCTGAGCTCTTTCAGGATGGATTTTGGGGCCATTAACGTATAGAATATTTATGTCGACATAGCTTGTAAGACTTATTTTACATAAACCAGTCTACTTTCCAAGTTAAGGGGTCTCAATGTTGAATTTTTCAGATGGTTTTGCAGGTTATCCAAGAGGTATGTCCAGGATCCCTTCTTAGCAGTTTAACTTATTAAGGGTGTACCTAGATATTTGGACAAAAGAAAGCTCTCCTTAAACCATAGGATCTGACAAATGTTCCATTTAGATATCCTCGACCTGTTAAAGAATAATAATTGGGACTTATGCTCATTGGTTTCCAAACCTAATGCTTTTCAAAAATCATTCAGGAATTGTTTGAACCACCTAGACTCTTTAACGGATGGGTATCACATCAACATGGCATCGTTTACAAACTACTAGTGCATTTTTTTTCTTTCCAGTGGTTTGATCTCATATATAAGATGTCATTATTGTCTCTTAAAGCCACGATTCATCTTCCCAGACCTTCCACCATGAGAATGAACAAGAACGAGGACAAGGGATATCCCTATCATACTCCTCTCGAGGGTTTAATGATTCCCAAAGGAACTCTATTCAAAAGGATATAGAATAAAGAAGAAGACACTAAATTCATAAACGAGTTAACCCATTCTATCTCAAATCCAAAATCTTCAAACATTTTGCGGATGAAATTCCAATTAAGTTTGTCATAGGATTTAGCAATGTCTAATTTCACCATCATACCTGGAAGGTTCTTGACTTTGATATAGTGCATCATTTTGTGGACCAAAATAATTATGTATGTTATCTTCCTACCTTACATGAAACCTGATTGTTTGGGTGAGATTAGGCCCAACAAGATGGGCTTCAGAAGGTTTTCTATTACCTTTGTGACAATTTTATAGATGGCGTTACAAAGGCTTATGGGTTTGAATTTTTTCGAGGAGTCAACACCTTCACTTTTTTGTATTAGTGTGAGAAAGGTAGCATTGAAGGTTTGTAGGATTATCTTGGAAACCATAGAATCGTCAACTATCCTCCACACTTCCATCTTGACTATTTCCCAGAAATGGTGGAAGAAATTCACCATGAAACCATCTTGTCCTAGGGTAGTCCCTTCTTTCATCTGAAAATCACTTCCTCCACTTCATTGAGGGTTATCGACTTCATCAGAAGATCATTTTTCAAGTTTGTAACTAGGGAAGGGATGAGTCTTGTGATCTTCTCAATATCTCCCTTCCTATCATGTCTTGGTTCACATATAATGTCAGTGAAGTGATGATTTATAGTGGCCTCTATTTCTTCCCTAGTTTCCACCTATTCTCCCCTTACATTCTTGATTGTAAAAATCATTTTTTGTATTCTGGGATGAATGACAAAGTGATGGAAAATTTTTGTGTTTCTTTCTCCCTCCTTTAACCATCAATTCTAGGATTTCTGTCTCCATAGGATTTCCTCATGTTTCCCCCTTTTCTCTATCATGGAACAGGCTTAGTTCCTCCATTTTTAAGTCAAGGAAATATCCTTTGTTTGTCCCAATGAACTGGACCTCCTGCACACGGTCTTCCAACATCCTTTCTCCTGAGAAGATATCACCGAATTCTTCCTTCTTCCACTTTTTAATCTTGGCTTTCAGGCCCTTCAATTTCTACTGGAATTTGTACATACTTGGTTCATCTCTTTCACTTAGCTCTTCCCACCACAACCTAATTTTCTCATCAAAATATGGGTTCTCTAGCCAAAACTATTCAAATTTTTTTTTTAATTAAGAATCTAGTCCACTCCACATTAGCTCAATTGGCCAATGATCTGAACCCATACTAGGGAGCATTGCACTATGGATCTCGCTCCTGATATATACAATAGATTCAGTAACCAAAAAACAATCCATTATATATACTACGGGTCTATCCCCCGTTCTTTTATTTTTCCAAGTGAGCCACCCTTCCCCATGAATGACATCCATGACGCCCAAAACAATAATTATGTCTCTGATGTTTTCACATTCCTCCTCTAGCCTACATCTCCCCCCCTTTTTTTCCTCCAAAGAGATGATGAGATTGAAATATCCTCCCACCACCCAGTGGTCATTGGTCATTCCCTCCCTAAGTCTTCAAATATATTGGAGGAATTCCCTCTTTTACCCAACATTATGGGGTCCATAGACATTCGTTACAATTCCTGTAACTGAAAAACCGTACATCTTTAAAGTATGCATATATGGTAAACCTATCCCCTTGGAACCCTTGCAAACTTACTTGGGTAGGATCCTAGAGTATTCCTAAGCCTCCCTCATACCCTCATGCATCTATTCCCATCCCTTCACTTCCCCTCCAGATTTTATTGGTCAGCTCCTGGATCTGAGTCGCCAGAAATTTCATCTCTTGCATAAAGAAAATATACATATTTGACTTCTTAATCTTTTTCCTTAGCATCTTGATTTTTTGTGGGATGTTTAGGACCCTAATGTTCCAGGACAGGATATTCATTGGGAAAATGATAGACCTAGAGAATCTTTAATGGTAGAGTACTGACCTAACTCCACCAATCACCTATCTACTTCTGCAACACTCTTTTTCTTTTCCTTCCTCCCTATCTTCTTAGATGTTTCCTCAAATTTTCGCTTCATTTCCTTGTGACATCCAGAGCTTATCCCAAGTTGGTTGGAAGAATGAGCTTTGAAGATAGCTTCTTTTAATAGGATCACTTATTCTTGTGGGACATAAAATTTCCCTCTATCCCCATAGGACTTTTCAATCCCCTCGATATCTGAATCTCCTATGTACATGTCCTAGGCTTCATCACCTGTTTCAGGATCAGTCCCCTCTTGCACATTTTATTCCTCAATTTCCTCCTCCATATGAGTAGTAAGTTTGGGGATTTCTATTGAGGATGATGATACTTGTTTCCCCATTGGTCGATTGTCCGAGGTTTCCTCCTCACAATCTTCCAAACCCTCAAACTTGTTTGAGACAACTATCTTCTTGTGCACCTCCTAGTTGTCTTACTTTCGAATCCCTCATTTCCTTGATTAGAATCATGTAAAACCCTATTACTTATGCTCCTCATCTTTCCTCGGACTTGTCTTTGGATTGTTTAAGGGACAGTCCCTAAATAAATTGTTGTATTCATGACATCTTTGATACCGAAATGGGATCTATTCGTATTCTAGGGTTTGCACCCAATCTTCATCCTCCCATGAAATTTGAATTGCTTCTTGTAACTCTTTGGTTAAATCCATATAAGCATAGATCCTCACATAGGCTATGTAACACTAGATCGATGTTTGTTCTATGTTTTTTATCAATTTACCCAGACAATTCCCTAAGTTCTCCAAAATTTCCCGATACTAGTATTCACTTGGAAGAGAATACAACCATATCCAAATTGGTGCGACTTTCATATCTTCCCTGTCCATGAAAAACTTATCCTTCCAGGGTTGCAAGAAAAGGCCCACCAAGTAGAAAAAGTATGGTACTCCATCCATAACTTTGTTCCTATCTCCCAAGTTGATGAAACATATAGTGAAAAACCATTTGGAACCCAGATGGAGATCATAGTGACCCTTGGGTTTCCAGGTCGAATTGATCCATGATACTATGGCCTTTTTCAAGGGTTGCATTCCCACAAACTTATCGATGAGCGCATGATCTAGCATATACTATATCTATTCTTTTATCCTCGAGGATATGATTGTCATAAATGAAATCAAGGCAGCTTTCGACATGCATTTCCATGGATTCCTTACCATTGATCCCTTTTCCTGGTTGTGGGCCTAATCCAGATCTATCGGTATATCCCTGATCTTCAATCCCGCTAATTTAGGAGCCAGGGAGGATTGCTCACCTCCCCCCTTTCCCTCTATCATGCTTCCTTCAGTTCGCCCGCCTTCAAAGAAAACCCACCACTCCTTTTCCCTCTGTCTTGGTTCGTCATCTGTCGATCTCTAGTTCAAAATCAAGAATTCAAGGAGAGATAGTTAGTAGTGGTGCACCTGATCAATTTTCTAAATATGAAGAACTTAATCGAAATTGCGATGAGACAATTCACAATAAAAGGAAAAGAACCAGTATTTTTTTTTTACTTTTATTCTTTCTTTGACGTGAGTTTCTTTGAATTGATATTCATTTTGTTCTTTATTTGTTCCAAAAGGAAACTAAAACCTTATATTAACATATACAATATGACTTGTTTTCCTGCTAGTTTCTCTTCAAGTTAGATTCCATACTTAGTCAAATAGAGTTATCCCTTTCCTTTGTTGTGACCATAGAACTGTTTTTATGAGACCATGCTTGTGTATTACATCATTTTATGTAAAATTATATAATATATTATATTTAAGAGTGCTAGCTCAATGGAAGACCACTTGCCTTATAGGCAAGAGGTTGGTGGTTTGATTCCTCCATGCCGAATATATATTTTGAAACCACTAAAAAGAGATAAATCACCACTAAAAACCAGAGATAAATGACACAAAATATGACCAAATTATGCATATAAGTGACGACTAGTGACAAATTAGCAGTCATTGATCATGTGAACAAAAATGTGGTCATATTTAGTTTGGTTGTTTATAGCTTATCTTGTGGTCATATATCTAGCCATTAATTATGAAAATTAATGACCAAATATACGATCAATTTAACAATCAAATATACAACCAATTATATGAATACAAAGATAAGCTATAAATGACCAAGTTAAATATGACCACTTTTTTGTTGCGTGATCAATGAGCACTAATTTTTCACCTGTTGTCTCCAAAGCAAAAGTGGTCATTTATATGTGGATTTCGGTAATTTTTTTGTCATCTATCTCTCATTTTATACTAGTGGATACTAGACTCTATGGTTAGTATGAGCTATCAATCTCTGTATAATTTTGTATGACCTGCCCATATTTGGGCAGCTTGAGAATCATCAAACTCTATGGAAATAGAGCTATTAAGCTACGAGAGATTCCGGGATCTTGAAAAATTTTCCAGTAATATATTTGGTGGCACTTGAATAGTAAATATTAATGAGATAAATATGAACTATAGATAAAATGGATAATAAAAATGTGAAGAAGAAAAAGAACTTGAATATGAATTAATAAATTTATAAAAGAACCCTTGATAATAATAAAAAAGTAAAAAGTAAAATTCCTCTTGTATTGGATGACTTGATTAAGTACTTGGTGTTGAGCTTACAAGCTCGTGAAAACCAGATCTTTCAAGCTCTATTATATTTTAGCTTCCAGGATCAAGAAAACTAAAGCCTTCAGGATTTGTGATATTTAATCTTTCAGGATTTGTAAAGTTAGAGCTTCCAGGATCTGAGAACTTTTGGGTTCTTTGTAGGAGATACACCCAAGAGATGTAAAAATTCGATGAAGGGTATCATCCTTGCATCGAATGAATGAAATATATACAGGTTGAGGAGGCATGGACATGAACTAGTGGTTCCATGAGGAGATGACCCTCATGTATATAAATTTCAAAACTTCTAAAAGAAGAAAGAAGATTTTAGCCATGAAATGCTTAGAACATCAATTCCATACAAGAGGTATGTCTGGGAATGTTATTTTTGGTATTTTATGGACATGATATGATGAAGGATGAAGCATTGGTGGTAGAATTAGATATGAGGTGAACCCTCATGTGACACATGTGGTAAAAGAATAATTTCTATGTGCATTGTTAATGCTTTTAATTACTATATGTTTGAGAATATGTGAGAAAATTATGACTATGCACATGTTATGTTACTTTGATATGATTATTTATCTTTAGAAACAAAGTGGAAAAGAGTAGAAGGTACTTCAAAGAAAGTACTACCATACAGAATGTATTGGAAATGATCTTAAAAATGGCAAAGTTGTGTGTCATGAAATGAAAATGAATGGATGGTTTTGTTTTAGATTATGAAATTTATATATGTCATGTATCATTGACATATGTTGCAGGTAAATCTTTGGGTTTAAAAACTCATATTATAAGAGTGTCATGAGAGGAAACAAAAATATGTTGCAAAAGAGTTGGTTGTTTATGTTTTTCTTTATTTGAAAAAATAAAGCATCATGTTTATGGAGATGATTTAGGATAAACATTGGAAATGCCTCGTAATGTTTGTGTAAACAACAGGTTGTAAAAGGAAAGAAGCATAAAATATATAAGAAAAATGTGAAAGAAAACATGGATAACTAAATATTTTTATGAAATATTTTAAGGATGCCAACACTGAGGACGGTGTACCCTTAAGGGGGGGGGGGGGGGGGGGGGGGGGGGGGATTTAGCATCCCCTATTCCACTTCAATTATTCAGTAGAGACAAATACAAGGTAAATGTAAATGTGCAACTTTCTGGGGAGAAGCTTAAGGTCTATAAAATAACTGTAAGTATTATTTCCTAAGTTTTAATTTTATGTTGTAGAGTTAGGAGACTAAAGGACTTGAATCAACTAAACGTGGGGCATGAATCCACTAGTGAGAGATATAAATGGTTGGACATCCATGAGTTTCATGATAGGGTCATCCCACTGCTACAATCACCTATAGAAAAGTTGATTGACTTCTTGGTCTGCAAACTTTAGGTGTTGTTCTAAAGTTGGCTTCTGGTGTGAAGTTAAAATGACTATTCATTGTAAGTGTTTTAAGAATTTCTATGACCTAGTAATTAGCATAAAGCTAAGTGTTATTGCATGATAATAAGTAAACTAAATGATCTCATGAGATATTATTAATATCTAGCTCTGGAGAGGGTGCCAGGGAGATATGGTTAACATCCTTAAATGGAAAGAACATAATTAATGATTTATATCATTGTGGCCTTGAGTATAAAGAGAGAGGAAGACCATATTTTGTAAGTTATCATTATCATTAATTCTATGCTACCATTGGTCCACAATTTACCATGAATATAGTACTGTTAGGGGTGTTAAAGGGAGATAAATTTCCTTGGATGACCATACTCCTAATAGTTTCATGAATTAACCTAAATATTTGGCATAATATTATACCATTTGACTATCCTTCTTGAGGATTAAGTTATGGCTAAAGGTGAAGGATTTGAAATAGGAAGTTAATATGGTAGTTTTATAAATGTTATATTGGAAAGCATTTCCTTCATTTCATCAAGAATATTCAACCTTTAAAATATTAGTAAAAACATGTATTTACGTGCATGTTATGTGTAAGGAATATAAACTATGGAAACATGAAATTCTTTACATTTAATGCATGAATTCTTTTCATGGTTTATTGGATGAAGTGGGAAAAAAAATTACTCCATCTCCCAAAATAGTAAAGAGGAGTTTATTGGATAAAGTTGAAAAAAAAATTACCCCATCTCCCAAAATAGTAAAGAGAAATTGAGGTTAAATAAAACTATGAAATAAACTATTTAAAAAAATTAAAATTTTTAACAAATTCAATTCACTTTTCACATAATAAATAATTAAATAATTAATATAGTTTTTAATGAAAAAAATATATCTATATGAAAATAAAAATCTTATATAATCTTTTATGCACCTAGGATGAACTTAACTCATTAATCAAGAACTAATTTTCTAAACTAAGTTTTATTTTTATCTATTAAAAATAAATTGTATTTAAAAGTAATTAAATATATTAATAACCAAACACATGTGATAAGAGAGAAAATTCTCTTTCCTTATTAATTAGAAACTTTTTAAAAGTAAGTAAATATATTAATAACCAAACACATGTGATAAGAGAGAAAATTCTCTTCCCTTATTAATTAGAAACTTTTTTTTTAAGTAAACATGTTAATTAAACCAAACACATATGATAAGTGAGAAAAATATTTGGTCACGAGCAAATATTCTTTAAAAATAAGTAAATAGGTTAATAACCAAACACATATAGCAAGAGAGGAGAGCCATCTACCCTTATGAATCATAGATAATGGTAATGCGAAGGGTCTTTGTTCCAATCACGACCGCTCATATTCCATCTTGTTTACTTACCCGCTTGCTGGTTTGTTTAAAAGAGGCATGGTATTGCAATTTTATATTTAGATCCTGCACTATCAAATCACAGATTTGAACCAAGTTTTTAACTTCTTTAATATATAGGATAAAAGGGATTCACATAAAAAGTGTAACATAGATAAAACTTTATAATGCAGAGATTTGATATACTTTTGAGAAAAATCAAGAAAACATAAATCTATGTTTCTAACTTGATAAGCGAGGCATGGTGTAATGTCACTACCTTCCAGCCGGCAACATCGGGTGCATTGCATTTTGCATGGCCGTACACGATCAAGGCAAAGATAAGCACAACGGTCGTGGAAGGCAACCTTGAGTAGGGCATTTGGCAAAGAGGCTTTGACAGTGGGCACTAGTAACAAGTAGATTTGCAGGAGGTGCCAAAGAAGGGTTTCAACATGTAGATTGGGCAGGGGCGCATCAGCAATATGAAAGGAAGTTTCGACACGATGCAAGGGTTTGGTTGCGATGGCAAAGAGGCCACGGGACGAATTAGCTTAGGGTAGGGTGGTAAGACATCCTAATGAGGAAAAATGGCTTTACATTGATAGGATTAAGTGGACATGGTTTGGGTTTTGGAGGATTGTTGTATATTGTAAGGTTTGTTGTTACTAAATACAGAGATATTGGTAAACTTTTTAAACTAGAGACGTGAGCTCTAATAATATATTAAGGTTTAGAGATGTTGGTAAACTTTCCAAACCAAACAAACCAAACACATAGTTCCATGATTTCACTGTGGCTATTAATCCACATTATATTTTTCGAGTGTGACTGTTATTCTAACACTACTGCATGGTTTCTTGGTGTCTATATGTGACTAAGAGTGTGCAGGATGTCCACTTTGAGGGAATTTGCAAGGAACCTCTCCTCCTAGATAGATGAAGAAGATGCACCCAGAGACAAAGACAAGAAGAACAAGCGTAAGAAGAAAGAAAGAGGATGCACTAAGAGGCAAAAACAACCAAAACAAGTATAAGAAAAAACAACAAGAACAAATCTACGAAGAAAGATGTAAGAAGAAACAATAAGAACAAGTATACCGAGAAAGATGTAAGTTAGGCATGAAGTATGAGGCAGTAAGCCAAGAGATGCAAACTGTTGGAGAAGGATGGGTAAAACATCCAAGGAAAAATATTTCAACCATGCAGGTAGCAAAGTTCAAGAATTCAGGGTTGAAGGAAGTGCTGCGATAGTCTTTGATTGTTGAACATCGAGTTCTACCATGCAGAGACTAACCTGGTTCTCTAGATTTAGTTGGTAGCCAAGCTGGCGAATGGGGCAAGTGTGCCTAGGCTTGCACGTTCATTGTGCCAAACCCTCCTTTTAATTTTTTCTTTGTAGTGTGCCATACCACCCAGTTGTATCGTATTTGTACTTTTTAAAGATTAAAACCTTAAGGCTTAGGTATTGCCATCTATTGTGTACTGTACTATTTATTGTGCCAGGATGATTTCCTCTATTTTTAAGAATTTCTGTAAGTGTTAAAGTTCACATGTATTGGCTTTGCTTGATTGCTTTGCTTCCACATTTGACTAGAATAAGAGTTAAGAATTTGGTTAAGTGTTAAAGTGGACAAGAATTTGTCTGAGTGTTAGCTGTGTTAAAGTGCACAAGAATTTGTCTGAGTGTTAGCTATGTTAAAGTGCACAAGAATTTGTCTAACTATTAGATGTATTAATCTGCACATGTATTGGTTTGGATTGACTGCTTCGCTTCTTCATTTGGATATAATAAGATAGTTAAGAATTTGGCTAAGTGTTCAAGGGACATGTATTGGCTTAGCTTGATTAATTCCACATTTGACAAAAGTAAGAAATAGAACACTACCAGTACAAAACTGAACACTACAAACACATTTTATTATGAAATAAGGTTACATTATATAGGTTCTATGAGCTGTTAACAAACTCCTAAGAAATAGGATCTCAACGGATCTCAACTTGCGCGTATCGTAACAATCTAACATAATACTAATTTTAAAATTTCGACATTATTATTCCAACTCTTCCCCTTAATGGAGAAATGGATTCTCTACCGCACCTAACTATTTCCTACATACTTCAAAACTCATCTTTCCAAGTGTCTTGGTAAAGATGTCAGCCACATTCTCATTGGTATTACAGTACGTCAAGTCAATTTCCTTCTCTTGTATCTTTTCTCTTACAAAATGATGTTGAATTTAAATATGCTTGGTTCTAGCATGATAAATTGGATTGTATGCCAATTTAATAGAGCTTTGATTATCACATTTGAGAACAGTTGGCTTCATTTGCTTGTTTCCAATGTCTTCAAGAATTCTCCTTAACCAAATGGCTTCACAAGTAGCATTACATAGATCTTTGTATTCAACTTCTGTTGATGATAAAGAAACAGTTGGTTGTTTCTTACTGCTCCATGATACGACCCCTGTACCTATGTTGAATGCATATCCTGAGGTTGATTTCCTGTCATCAGGACTTCCATCCCAATTTGAATCAGAGTAACCTGTCAACTGAACATCACAATTATCAGAATATATAATACAAAAATTAACAGTTCCTTCCAGATATCGAAGGACTTTCTTTGCAGCTATCCGGTGGCTTTTCAGCGGTTTAGCCGTGAATTGACTAAGGATGATGACAGAGTATGCTATGTCTAGTCTAGTAGTGGTAAGATAGTTTAAACTTCCCACCAATTGGCCCACCAACTGGCGATACAAAATACCATTTGCTGCTCTAGTTTTATCAAAACTAGATAACTTGGCATTCTGATCTAAAGGTGTTGACACTACATTACTTTCACTCATATTGAATCTTTCCAAAATCTCCCTTGTGTACTTACTTTGAGTGACCATTGTTTTGTTGCCTTCTCTCCATATTTCCAGACCCAAACAGTAATGTATTTCACCAAGATCCTTCATTTCAAATGACTGAGCTAACTGAATTTTAATATCTTCAATCAAATGGGAAACACTACCTATGATAATCAAATCATCAACATATAAGGATACCAATGCAACATTGACATTTCCATCCATTTTGAGATAGAAGTTAGGATCATTTTTGTTTTTTTCAAAACCTTTCTAACCAAAGACTGAATCAATTTTGATATACCAAGATCTAGGTGCTTGTTTTAAACCATATAAAGCTTTCTTAAGCTTATAGACAAGATCATCTTGTCCTTTCTTGATAAATCCTTCAGGCTGAACCAAATAGACTTCTTCTTTTAAATCACCATTCAAAAATGCAGATTTAACGTCTAATTGATGAACTTTCCATTTGTGTTATGTAGCTAATGCAATAATGAGTCTAATTGTATTTAACTTAGCTACATGTGCAAAATTATCTTCACAATCAACTCCTTCCTTTTGTGAATACCTTTTTGCAACTAATCTGGCCTTATATTTGTCAACACTTCCATCTGTATTAAATTTAGTTTTATACAGCCATTTACATCCTATGGGAACTTTGTTTACATGCAGTTCAGTTAATTCCCAAGTTTCATTCTTCATTATTGATTCATAGTCTTCATTCATTGCATTATCCTAGTCCTTATGAGTTTTGGCTTGTTCATAAGAAGTAGGTTCTACAACATTCATTACTGGTGTCATCAAAGCATAGTCTTTATACCTCGAGGGTACCTTAATTGTTCTTGTTGACTTGCTCAGCGATCCACTATTATCTTCACTTTCACTTATTCTTTTATGAGGTGTAGGAGTGTTTGGAGTATCTACACTGCTTTCACCTTGTTGTTGTACATGTTCCTGTTCATCATCTATATCAATTTTCACATGAACATCATTATCATAAGGAGTATGAGAGACATCACACTTACTTACTTCTTCATATGTAGTCTCATGAAAAATCACATCTCTGCTTGCTATGAGCTTATGTGAATTAAGATCAAACAATTTGTATGCCTTATGATCATAACAATAACCAAGAAAAGTACACTTTACAGATTTTGCATCCAATTTTCTTCTCTCATCTTTGGGAATATGAGCAAATGCTTTTGAACCAAATATTTTTAAATGACCAACTTCAGGTTTATAACCATAAAGAACTTCAAAAGGCATTCTTGAATCTAGAATCTTAGTTGGACTTCTATTATTTAAGTAAACATCAGTGTTAATGGCCTTTGCCCAAAAACCATTAGAGATATTTTTACCTTTTAACATGCTGCGAGCACATTCCACTAATGTCCTATTCTTCCTTTCAGCTACACCATTTTGTTGTGCCGTAGAAGGCACTATGAATTGCTGAATGATCCCATTGTTTTTGCAGTAGCTTTCAAAAGCTCCTGAGGTATATTCTCCACCTTGATTAGATATGAGTATCTTCATGTATTTACCTGTCTACTTTTCCAACATAGTTTTGAATTCTTTAAAATATTCAAATAAATCACTCTTTTTCCGTATTAAATAAACCCATGTAAATCTTGATTTGTCATCAACAAATATGAGGAAGTACCTCGTACCACCAAGTCATAAGGTTTGCATGGGACCACAGACATTAGTATGTATTAATTCAAGTATCTCTCTCTTTTTCTTCTCTGTATGCATTGGAAATTCTTCCTTATGCTTCTTACCTAGTGCACAAGCTTCACATTCTATATGCCGATGTTTCAAAACATAAAGCCCTTCAACTATTAATTTCTTTTGAAGTAGCACGAAGTCATTTTGGTTAAGATGTTCATTATACATTATGATTTTGTAATTATTCTAAATATCCTTCACAAGACAATGATACTGCATAAATTCTACTTTCATATTTTTATCAGTTATTGCGGAAACAGAAATCAAATTCTTTTTGAAGCCTCGAACATACAACACATCATGAATCTATTTGTTTCAGCCATTAGGTAAATTCACACATATTTCTCCATAACCCTGAATCTTATGAGATCTGTTATCTCCTAAATATATGTGTGTTTGATCTTTACTCTCATGATATTCATCAAACCACTCCTTAACACAAGACATATGGGATGAGGCTCCTGAATCTATGAACCATGCATTTTCATGATCAGTTTCTGCAGACAAAGGAGCTTCAGAAATAAACAACTTTAAATTCTAAAAACTTTCATTGGTCGATGTTTCAGTTGTCACATAATTTTCATTATATTTTCTAAACTTCTGTTTGGATTCATCAGCTTTCCTTTTATAACAGTCTTTAGCATGATGACCACGTTTCCCACAGTAAAAAAAACCATCATTTTTTTTATCATAAGAATCAGATTTTGAGTGATTCATACCTCTATTTATTGGATGAAACTTGCCTGTTCTATTTCTGTCCCATGTCTTGCCCCTGTATGGTTGTTTCCCTTTTTCTATTAATGCCACTTTTGAAGATTGAGAGTCCATCTCAAACACTTTTATCCTTTCTTCTTCGTGTAGAAGAATCCCTATTAACACATTGAATGTAGGTGGAGTTGCTCTACCTCCTAGACTTGAAATAAAGACATGATAATATCTAATTAAACCTTTTAATGTAATAGTTACCATGTCACTATTTGAAATAGTATCATCAATTGCACTTAACTAATCACATAAATCCTTAGTACCGGAAACATAGTTGGTGATATTCTCATTTGCAGCCATTTTTATGGACAATAACTTAGTCTTTAGAAACAAAAATCTATTAGAGTTTGTGGTTTCATACAAACCTTTCAAGATGTCCCATGTCTCCTTGGAAGTTTTACTATCTCTTATATGCGGGATTAATTGGTCTTTTACAGACAACCGCAACAACACTTTTTCCTTAGTTTCTTGTTTCTCCCAATCTGCAGGAGTAGCACCTGTGCGTTTGGCGTCATCTCCTTTTACTATAGTCCAGACATTCAGTGCTTCGAGCATAGTTAATATCTCGAATTTTCAGTCAAGATAATTGTCCCCTTCAAGATTAGAAGCTTCGTTCAGATAATTTTCAGGAAAGGAATTGGCCATAGCTGCTAAAAGACGAATTCAATAAAAAAATACCCGTGTTTGAAAAAGTACCTCTTTTTCTCCGATGATTTGATAGCAAACAGAAAATGGTGGATGGCACCGGTACTGAGATAGCACTGAGATAGATAATAACAAATGCGCCCAGCCAAAAAAACCAAATTAGCGTGCCTCGGTGAATTTAATTACACTAGAGATCACTAGTAGCTCCCTTAATTCAAGCTGACCAGCGATCTGGTTCTCACTCCAGCCTCAGGTTGCACTCAGCAACGGCGTCCAATCAAGCTGGGATTCCTTCACACAATCTCAGGTGGCAATCAATCAGTGATTACTGACAGCGAATAGCGTTGGTTCACTCCTCAGCATCTAGCTCCTCTGCAGCGATGGTCACTACCAACACTCCTTCAATGGAGATCAATGATTTTAGCTCAGTGCTCTCACAGCCCAGTGCTTTGACACCAAAATAGAACACTACCAATACAGAACTGAACATTACAACACATTTTATTATAAAATAAGGTTACAATATATAGCTCAGTGCTCTCACAGCCCAGTGCTTTGATACCAAAATAGAACACTACCAATACAGAACTGAACATTACAACACATTTTATTATGAAATAAGCTTACATTATATAGGCTCTGTGAGCTGTTAACAAACTCCTAAGAAATAGGATCTCAACAAATCTCAACTTGCACTTATCCTAACAATCTAACCGAATATTAGAATTTCGACATTACTATTCCAACTGTAAGATAATTTGGCTAGAATAAGATACTTAAGAATTTGGCTTAGTGTTCAAGGGACATGTATTGGCTTAACTTGATTAATTCCACATTTGACAAAAGTAAGATAGTAAGATAATTACAGGTGGTGCCACACTCATAGGGACCAAGGAAAAAAACGTCTTTACTTCGGGACCAACTGGTGGGTCGGTGCCTTAGGATTGTGAGACATGGTTCCCTTAAACAAGTGGAGGAAGAAAATTTAATAATTGAAAGAAGAACTGCTGAGTTAGTGAAAACATATGAGACAAATTTTCTTTGATCATGAATGTTGAGCAAGGTAATCTGCTGTAACTACACGAAAAGTAGGTCTAATTGCTTCTTGGACAGCTGCTGAGATATACAAATAAGCGTTAGCTAAGAAATCATGGGCACTCAAATCTATGTAAGAAAAGGTTTCGGAATGAAAGTTGTAGTGGCAGGCATTCAAAGGCAGGCTATCTCAAAATCTTCAGGTATGAATCTCTGAGAACCAAGTTCTGAGATTCATTAACAAATAACAAGTTCTGTGAGCTATTATAGTTAGGATCCTCCATTATGAAAGGATATTGAATGTGTAGCACAGAATCTGGGCGAGGCAGAATTGGGAGATGGGCCTGTCTTTTGAGACTTAATCTTTGAAAGTCCTTCATGTTCCCCTGCCATATTCTTATAATGTTAAATTGTTTAATTTCTTTCTTCTGTGAAGAAGCTGGGTTTATAAAATTTAGCTATGATAGTAATTACCTCCACTGTAAAATGAAGCCCACACTAAATTTATTTGAAAAATTTCTCTTATAAAGATGATCCAGTGGTTTCCCTCGAGGTATACATAAATATATACAAACATAAAAAATAACTTTCACCTAGTACCACTGAAGAACAAATAGCAAATTTTGCATATTTAAACTGGATATGAAAAGACACTAACACATAACTAGACCGTCTGTCACAGATGTTGGTTGAGCTAGAAATGTTGGCTGTTTATCACCGGGCATCATCACCACCACTTTCACATCTTCTTCCTTATTATCACTCGTACTGGAGGGCTGAATTGACAGCTTCAGCTCATTGTTATTACGGCGATACAACTTCCAGAAGGAGCACACTAAGATCAACGAAGAGAAAAAGATTATAAGCAGCATGGCCCCTACTCCACTGAACAGATATAGTGGAACTTTCCATTGCAATGCTGAAGAATCTGTATTGCCGTTAGTCTCGCTGCAGTTATTCATTGAATAGCTCGAGGGATTTCTTCCTTTGAACAGACTGAATATTGCAACAGAGCCAAAAGACAATAATTAGGAGATTTGTGTAAACTCGCCCCTGGTTTTCCTCTGGTGTTTAACAGGTGGAGAAGAATGAAAGATACAACTGGTGTGAAACTGTCCACTGATAACAAACCCAATGAGGCAATTACACGAAACCCTTGTAAAGTTGATGGCTCCTAGATAATATTAAATCACTTGAAATGGATATGTGGATAAGTCCAATCTGGTATATATACGTTGGAAAGAACTCGACGACTCTTCAGGTATTTTTTGTCTGCTTTCTCCAGAAACAGACAAGGGATTATATGATAACAAACAGTGCCCTCAATCCTCCAATGGATTCAGGTAAAAAGTATCATTCTTGATAATTACATTTTCTTGATTTGCTTATGTGGCCTCCATTATGTAGAGGGTTTGGATGTCAATCGAAAAAATAAAAGACATCAAATTTCAACGATCAGCACTCGATGGATTAGAATTTGTGGTCATCAACTTTGATGTTTTCGGAATCAGAAAGAGACTCTGGAAGATTAAAAATTGAGATCTTGTAGGTTTTTTATCGGTTCTTGTTGTGACGCCGTTAGTGCAATGTCACATTATTGAGTGTTTCCACATTGACATGATTGTTACCTAAACTTCCTTTGGAGCATGTTTATGATGCAAAATAATAAAAGTTTGAAATCCATTATAGTAAACTCAAAGTTATGATTTCAAAAAGTAGCTCATGATTGTCACGAATTTATAATACCGTAATACTTTAATTTATTATATGTATTGTTTACTTACTATATTATTATTATTTCGTTATTTTTTTAATTATTGGTATTAACAAAAGAGTTTATCACTTTTGGATATTTTATTAATTTATTGTAATTATTATTGGCATTCTTTCTTGATGACTTATCGAATCCTCTCAATTAAAAAAAAATAAAAATCAATATTAATAGTATAAATTTGGTTTTTTTCATAATATTTATAAAGTTTTTTATTTAGAAAAGTCAAAATATTTTGTAATTACTATCATTGAATTTGTGGGAACTTTTATGCGACACCTTATGAATTTTCCCAGACTTTAGAGATATTTTATTTTTATTTTTATTTATGAGATATATATTAGTTTTTAATATAAAATGTTTTAAAGGAATATAAAATATATATTTAGAAAATAAATAATTTATATAATATTACCATAAAAATCTGACAGAATTTTATGCTAACACCTTGAGAATCTTTAAATTTTGATTTTTGATATATATTAATATTTTAAATAAAAAAATGTCAAAAAATATTTGTAGAACCTTTATGGTAGCACCTTGAGAATTTTATGCTAGAATATTTAAATTTTGATTTTTGATATATATTAATATTTTAAATAAAAAAAATGTCAAAAAATATTTGTAGAACTTTTATGGTAGCACCTTGCGAATCTTTTTAAATTTTTATGGTAACACTTTGTGAATCTTCTTGAAGTTTTTATTCTTGGTATGTAATTAAATTTTTAAATAAATTTTTTTTTTAAAAAGTGTGTAACTTTTATGCTAATAGTTTGTTGATCTTTAAAGTTTTGATTTTTGATATATATTAATATTTTAAGTAAAAAATGTTTTAAGGAAATATTTTTATACCTTATAATGCAGATTATTTAAAACTTTTATTTAAAGAACATTTTTTGTTCTTCTGACGTTAACCTATTCTGCAGCCTTTATCTTGGGATTAGAACCACTATTCTAGTCGTTTTGACTTTCAATTATCCATTCTACGTCCAGAATGACCATTTCTGAACCAAACTGGTTTTTCTGACTTTCGTCCTCGGACTTTCGACCTCGAAAATTGGAAATCTAGCAATGCAAGGTGTTCGCCTATCACCTTTTCGATTTTTGTCTTCCTTCTTCCTGCCTTCCGCCTTCCGACTTCCAACTTCAAGAATCAGAAATTGAACTTTACTTAGGGGTTTCAGCTATCCTTTCACTTTCTGACTTCCGACCTTAGAAATCGAAAATCCAACAATGCAAGGTGTTCTCCTGTCACCTTTCCGATTTTCGGCTTCCATCTTCCTTCCTTTCGGCTTTTGGCTTCCAATTTCCAACTTCGGGAATCGAAAATCCATCTTTACTTAAGTGTTTCAGTTATCCTTCTACTTTCTGACTTCCGACTTTCGACTTCGAGCATTGAAAATCAGAACACCCATTCTCAGCCTTATTCAACTTTCACTTAGGTAGATTTCAAGAGGCGGAAACACCACATTTATTGCCTTAGTTGCATTTTTTGACACTGTAACAGGCTTCTAGCCTTCATGAACTTTAGGAAAATGCAATGTAAAAGCACAAGGCAGGCACATAAGTAAAATGCAGGAAATATAACAAAAGTAAACTTTTACTTAACCATCATCAAGCATTCAACATGAGCATAGTGATTCATATACAATTACATGGCATATAACAAGCATAATAGAGACACTTATGCACCAGTGAATCCTACTTCATTCATAGAAAGAATTCATCATAGTCAATTAATCATATTCATTCATGAGCAACTTCACTGCATAAACAGAGTAACACGGAATACTTATCTCAATGATTAAGTTGTCCCACAACTAGCTAGGTGACTGCAACGTTCCACCCGACCATAGGCCAGTGTGTTCATTAATCTCTCAACACACTGCCATCCCCGAGTTGGGCATGATTTCCACAAGGAATTAGGGAACAACAAACTAACACAAAACCATATACTTTTAGCGCATAGTCAAGAAAACACCTAGTTGGACTTATCAGACTGTCCATCCAAGACAACACCTAGTTGGGTTAATAGGTTGCAGGCTTATCAAGCCAACACACATCAAAACATAGTCAACCAATGAATGCTTGGGTTTCACAGACTTCCCAGTCAAGCCAATAAATAATTGGGATTCACACGCTATTAATGCAATAAGCCAAACACAACATGATACCATCCAACCATCGAATAGTTGGACTTATCAGGCTACTAAGGAAATGGATAGGTAGAAGTGCTAGGCTAGTGAGCTCAACCCCAGAGCTAAGGATACCTAGACTAGATCTAGCTTGGTCTCCACGACTCCACCCCACCCTAAACAAGGAAGTATTCCTTTCTCCTCTTATACAATCCTTCAGACCATACCTTCCCTCTAGTTCTCACACGGGTGTTGTTATCAAGAATATAGCACCTTCTGCGGATAGAAGCTGTTCCTCTGGTCTGAATGGTTTAGATCCAAAACAAATGAGTAACAACTAGGTTGAAGACTTTCCCTAGAAGCTGTAGATTCCTGGAATAAAATATCTGATGGAGGACATGCATACCTTTAAAATCACATCAAACATACAACCACGTCAAAGATACCAAAAAACTATCCATCGATCCATATTAGTCACTAAGGAATCTAATAATATATGTGTGAGATTATAACACAATAGATATATGGGAAGAAAATCAACTTTGCATTAATAGATGAATGAAAGAGCTTACAACCATTTTTCCTTAGTGTCGATGCACTCCTTCACAAGACTAGCACCTCATCCCCGATAACTCCAATTTTCTCCTCTATGCTCTCTAATGGATTAGGCCAGGATGTTAATTCGATAGCATAACTTTACTTCTTTCTCCCCCCCTCAACCATGGAGTATGAGCTTGTATTTATAGGGCTCAAAGGGATAGGAATGGTTGAGAAATGGGTGGGTGAGGTGGCCATGAGATCCTCAAAGGAAGGAGCTCGAGCTTAATTGACCTAGGTGAGTAGGGTTAAGGCTAGACATAAGGATTTTGTTCTAGAAGCTTCGTGAAACCTCCTTCTTTTCACTTTTTACCAAGGGAACCGCTTATACTCCCTTTTGATAGAGAGGTGATGGGTGAGAACCGTGCCAAAGACAAAGGTTAAAGGAGGTGGTACTGCCTGGTTTCCACATAACTTGGGTAGTGTTGCATAAGGTATCACTTATCTGCTTAAGAGTCAGAGCGGTGCTGAAGTTTTGTATGTTAGAATCAACATCTAGAGCACTTTTTTCACTTCAAGTTTAGGATTGAGGGAAAATAAAGGTGTTACGAATCTTATCACATATCGGTGACAATATTTGGGTATAATAGAATGCCCCCCAAAGCATGAGTCTAGAGGGATACAATAGGCAAGAACTTTGATAGAGTAAGTTATCAGTTCGAGGTAAGAGCCAGTTTGATTGGAGAGTACCATCGAGTAGGTATCTGCATTACATCAATACTTTGACTCATGAGTAAATGTAACCTCATCATGGCTTCAGACCAATACAAGGTAGATCCATGAGAGGAATGAACGACCATGGCTACTAGAATACAATGTAGATCCATGTGATAGAGGACTCAAACTTGGACATAGCTACCAGATATATAACATAGATCTATGTCATATAGATGCAAATTTGAGCATATCCATGACCATACAAATGTGGATCCATGCTGGTACTTTATACAATATACTCCATCGCAACCTAGGGAGAAAGCTATGAGTGCTTTAACAAATACCCAGGTTCTTAGTCTCATCTTCCATAAAGTACGATTCTAACCATGTGATTACAATGTTCTGAAGTTGAACATGGTATAAACCACTTGATTACCGGCCAATGATGTGAATCGTTAACAAGTGCGAGGGAGATCACCACTGATGTCAGTGATTCCCAAGGTACCCTAGTACAATATACTAAGAGTGAATAGGTGTTTTGATGTTGAACACCCAGCGAAATATTTCGATCAAAATTCAATCATGTGAACCTTTTTCAATACTGAGAGAATCTGTGATTGAGGCATACAGATCTCAAGGAACTAAATTTGTTTCTAAGACTATTTCTCAGATGATGAGATGATGTCGACAGGAATAGTCTCATTGCAGGAGGGCCATGATGAATCACACATCGATGACATGAAACTTAGAACAAAGTTCTGGAATGTTGTAGATAATGTAACCATAGGACTGAGTCAAAGGTATTGACACAAAGGTCATGTTTGTAGAGGTAAACTTCTTTCTTCCTTTGAACATCGGGCGACACAACAAAAGACTTAGCAGCATGACTAGAATAGACAAACACACAATACAATTGTGGATAATGCATTCTTTTGAAGGACTCAAAGGAGTGACATGACCCATGAAAGTGGATCGACTTGTAAGCCAATTGAATACCCAATTGACCAAATGATTATGGAGACAAGTGCCATGTTCAAAGGTGACAAACAACTTCCATTCAATTTACAAAATGATTCCCTTCCCTTAATTTACCCATCATGATTGATGAGTGCCTCTTTTCATTTTTACGAGTCCAAAGAGGGTAACAAACACTCGCTTTATCTCATCCAAAGATAAGTCCATTCTCATATATTTCAGGAACCTGAGAAAGGAGGGATTTGTTCCCAAAAAAGGGTCTCTTAGTGTTTAGTTTAATGATTCCAATGAAAGCAAACTCGGTATCATTCATGTTTAGAGAGTCTAAACGTAGACGAAAGAAAAATCCAAATGGTCCTTTTCCGTATGATTTAGTATGTACGACCCGAAAAAGTATAAAATACCCGAGAGAACTCTTCTAGTCATGATTGGTTGGAGTGTTCATTTTTCATAAATAGTTTATCCAAACTGAAAAAGAGACAACCTACCATTGAATAGATGACTCTTCAAATACTTTTACGAGTATGAAGAAGACAAGTACTCCATAATCTTTTCATATTTAAGGAGTCTGAAAAGAGCTTAAAGGAGACTCCATTAGGTCTCTTTTTATGATGAGAAGTTTTACGAGCTTAAAAAGAATAAAAAAAATACTCGAAACTTTGATACCGAGTTTTGAGAGCGTGACCAAAGTGTCGAAACAAACACTCAGGTACTTTTTCTGTTTTATGGAAGTACTAAAAAGTAAAAAAAAAACTCCCCATAGACTTTACTGTTTCCATTTCGACCTCTGCAAGACTCAAAAACGATATTAATCTCTTGAAAAATGACTTTAATGAACTATATAGATGGATTTTATAATAATAATGATTTTTAAAATATCAACATAGCATTAAAAAACCCTAAAAATATAGTATAAAAGTGATTTTGAATAGTAAAAATCAAACCATTTTATTATTTACGACTTGATGAGAGAATTTTGGAGCAAATTTGAGCCAAATCTTCAGCCAATGATTCCGGGAGATTCTACCGTCCGATTCGAGCGCCGTCAGAGTCAGGTAAATAACAAAACCTTAGCCTTTATTTTTAAAGCATCCATTTTTTATTTTGTGGGGGTTTTGGGTTATTTTAGGCAAGCCCTAAATCTCAAATGTGGGCACCATTCCTGCCCCTTACGGGACAGGTGGTGCACCATGAGAACCACACAACTTCTACTACACTCAGGTGGTGCCACCGCTCTGTGCAAACGAAGCTCAGGCAGTGTCGGCCGTGAGTGGGGAAAAATGAATGAATAAGCAAAAGATTAAGATTTTAATTGATTTTAATGATTGATTGTGTTTCTAATAAGACCATTAATTGTTTTTGGCGTCTTCTAAGCAATAAAAAATGGTTCTATGGAAAGAACGACAACACAATGAGGATGATACTTTTGCCGAGAGAAATGCGGGGTGCATAGTTGCATTGAGGAATTATGGCCTCCTAAAATTCTTCCGCACACCTAGCATGGTGCCTCATGAGTGATTTTTTTACTATATCCTCCATATGTGGAACCTGGAGCAGTAATAATTCGAGGTAGGAGCCCATGTGTTGACTATTGAGGTATGGGATATATACTTCTTGACAACATTATTGAGATGGGGTGCTCCTATTTGAATAACTAGTTCATGTGGAGGGGATGTGATCACACAAGAGTTGATTGACCGTTACTGCATTCCTGGTACTAGAACTTCAGGGAAGAAAATTCCCATTAAGGAAGTGAGGGATGATCCTATTCGTACTACTCTTTTCACCATGCAGAGGCTGGTTGGTAGCCAAGGGCCTCATCAGGATTCCAGGGCACACATTCTATATGCTATAGAGGCCATGGCACCTACCTTCTTTAACTGGGCAGAGGCATTACTACCGATCTTCAAGGACCAGCTGACCAAGTGTCAGTAGGGAGAGCTGAAACAGTTTAGCTATGGTTTCATCTTACCCTATTTCTTCTTTGAGGGGATCCCTCATCTGAGGCCCCAAGTGTTATTACTGAGTTGAGGGTGAGAGACCCTCATATGTTAAGGTGGGTCAGGATCATGGCTAGCACGGGAGGAGGCAGAGGTAAAGTGAAGTTTGGGGATTCTTTTTTTCGATGTTTGATTGATTAGATCCTCATGATTGAGGATTATGTGTATGCGGGTACCAATTTTAGGGGAGACCCTGATATACCACTTCCACCTGGCGCACTGTGGAGAGACATGGGTAAGAAACAAAACCCTAAGATGGAAATTTATGTTTTTGTATTTTTAATGTTTTTTATTTTTTATGTATAGTAACAAGACCTAAATATTTTCATGCAGATGTTGGAGTGGCATGACTTGGGGGATCTTCCCCACTGGACAGACAAGCATGAGCTCGGTTTGTTCAATGAGGTGACGACCCGATGGGAGAGCTAGAGGAGAACATGGAGAGGTTGACTCTGGATATACCTGATGCATCCATCGATGAACTCCTGATGCGATATCAGAGGCACACAGTAGGAGTGCTAGGCTGTTTTAGCCATCTGCTACGTAGAGTAGTGTAGGCTGTCATATGCTACCATGAGCACCACTAGATAGTTCTACATGATGTATTACTGAAAGATGATATAGCTTCAGGATTTTGTATGATTTTGTGCTGTCTAAAAGCTAGAGTGCTTCAGATGAGGTATTGTGACCTATTTTTGTAAAACAATTTATGTATGTATATATATATAGACTTTTACTTCCGATGTTTATATCCTCCAAATGGGAAATTTATTTACATGAGTTTTATGTGTTTTTACAGTTTATTTACAATATGATGAACCATGTTTGATTTTCATGTTATGAATGGGAAATATACAAGTTTAGGATATAATTTTCCAATGAATCGGCAACTCCATTTTCTGCCCTAGGGATATGCCTATAAGTAATAACCTCAAATGACCTTTCCAATAGACGTACCCTCTAATAGAGACAGAGTAGTATAGGATTTCTAATGGTATATACCTGGTTCAAATGACAAACCAATAACTATGAGTCCATGAAAACTTTTAAATCACGAATATCTCAGGATGTAGCCTCAGTCAGGAGATCTATGACTGCTTCATACTCAGCGATATTGTTGGTAGCAGGACCAATAAAAACCTATCCTGAACTGACTAGATTGTGTGCGGGGGAATATAGAATCCAAGCATTTGAAGCAAGGTTCAGGGTATGGCGGCAAGCACCATTAGCGAAGCCATAAAAATTGATCTAATCTACATAACCAAAACATGGTATAAATAGTCTAGACAATAAACTCAAAACCATATTGAAAATACTAAAACACACTGAAAAGTCAAACAATGCACATATATACAAGGTACCATACATGAATGATCTAGGCATAGTACCTTTTTAGGTACAACCCATTGCGAGGTTTCTCGAAGGGGACTTCGTCATAGTCCACGAGCTCATAGGCCTCTTTCTCTAAAACCTTGGAAATGATAAAAGGATCGTAGCACATTGATTCAAACTTCCATTTTCCTATCTTATCATGTCTCTGATCATAAGTCAGGACTAGGTCTCCTTCTTTAAACACACGAGGCTCGGCATATTTATCGTATTGTGCCTTGGCACGTTTCTTATGTGGCTTATTGACTAAGGCAACATCTCATCTAGTTTCATCAAGGTCGGTCAAGTATAAAAACCTTTCTTCCTTGGTATAAGTATTAGGGAGAAGTTCAATGACAAGTTTCATAGACGGAATCTAACATTGAATAGGTAGGAGAGATTCTAGTCCATATACTAATTGAAAGGGTGTAAAACTAGTCACTGTTTTCACTGAAGTTCTATAAGCCCAAAGAGCAAAGAATATATTCTGGTGGTAGTTGGATTTGTGGTCTCCAACCATCCGACGTAGCATAGTTTTTAAGACTTTGTTAATGACCTCAACTTTACCATTAGCTTGTGGATAATAGGGAGTTGAGTTTTCATGGTGAAAACCCAGCTTAGCACTTAACTCTGCCATCATCTGATTGTGGAAATGTGATCCAATATCAGTGACGATAGACCGAGGAACTCCAAAACTAGCTATTACATGGTTAAAAAGGAAGAGGGTGGCAATCTTACCATCCTCTACATATGTAGGAATAGCCTCATCCCACTTAGTGAAATAACCCATGGCTAATATGATGTAACCATGTCCCCCAGCTGAGGTAGGTTTACAATGCATGAAATCTATCCCCCATTTGGTGAAAGGGCCAATGCTAATGATGGGGTATAACGGAGCAGGGTGGGTGCGCTTTTTCAGATAAAAGTGTTGGAAGGGTGGGCATTTCTTAATAGCCTCATGACAATCTCTAAAGATAGAGGCCATAAATAGCCAGCGCAAAGGATTTTCTGAGGTATAGCCATCCCAGAAAGATGACCACCACATGCTCCACAATGGTAGTCATTAAGAACCTGTTCATCATGAGAATGGTATCTATATCATGCCTATACAATGTATTATTCAGGACAAGATAATACTTTGCATGGTGACGAATGCATCAATGATCATCACAAGATATATTAGGCTGAAAATGTTGTGTCTAGAGAGAAATGATTAAATCTACATACCACAGATCAGTTTTTCTTATTAGGAACATAAATTCATTTGAGAATGAATCACTGGGCTAAGAATTCGTTAAAGCACAAGAAAGATCACACATCAGCTGTACAAAGACTAATGATTTCTTTGAAGTAGCTTTGGAAAACTCAAGGTCAAACTCCTATAGGATGACAATCCATCAGTGGTATTTTCCCCCTAGCCCCTGATGTAGTAGATAGAGTCTTGTTATATGAGTATGGTAGTGGTGCGAAGTAGGATGTAGTGATGAAAATTTTGGACAACAATGACCATAGCCAATGCTAGATTCTCCACACACAAGTATCAAGTTTCAGAATCGAGAATATTTTTACTGGTGTAGTAAATCACATGTTCTAGGCCATTCTGGTCCTCTTGGGATAAAACCATTCCAATAGTAGTAGTAGAGGTAGCAAAAAAAAAGAGCAAATCCTTTGAGTAATCCAGGGGGTGTATCATGGGTGAATGGGTTAGAGCGTGCTTAAGATTATCGAAGGCTCACTGGGCCTAGTCATCCTAGAAGAATATAGTATCCTTCTTAAGGAGATACATATAACCATGTGTTTTCTCAGCAAATTTACAAATAACACGACGAAGAAAGTTTGCCTTCCCTTACAAAATTTGGAGTTCAAGCAGGTTGGTTGGGGCAGGTAGAGCGAGTATTGCAGAAATCTTTAATGGATGTCGAATACCATCCTTGTAAACCATGAAGCCTAAGAGACGTCCCATCTCAACGCAAAAAAAACATTTGTGTGGGTTCAGCCGTATTTTGTAATGGAGACATCTCATGAAAATGTCTCTAAGATGTTGAGGATGGTCTTCCCATTACTGTGAATGTGTAGGGAGATCATCGAGGTATGACTCCATGATGTTCTTAATGTCATGAAACACATAGGACATAGCATGATGGAATGTGACCCCAATGTTATTAAGGGTAACTTCCTATAGGAAAAGGTTCCCCACGGGCATATAAATTCCGTCTTATGCTGATCGACAGGAAATATATCAATCTGATTGTATCCGAAAAAGCCATCCATAAATGAGAAGATGACACTCCCAGCACAGGTATCGTTAATCTGATCGATGTGTAGAGTCAAAAAGTTGTCCTTAGGACAAGCTTTACTCAGGTCTTGAAAATCGATGCAGACTCAAATAGTTCCCTACTTTTTGTTCACAGGAACGATATTAGATACCCATTCCGTCAGGGGTATAAGATAGACGAATCCTGCCTTTAGAATTTTTTTGACTTTAGCTTTGATAGCTGTAGCCTTCCGCAGATGGACTTGTCTCAATTTCTGCCTAACCGATCTAGATGTAGGATAGGTTTCGATCTCATCAACCACAATAGATGGATCTATCCCATGTATTTCTTCATAAGACCAGGAAAAAATATCTCATAATTATTTAAAAAGTGCTCTATACTCTTCAGTTTCATCTTTTGAACACCTTTTCCCTATGTGAACATGTTCAATAGTTCCAATCTTGACCGATATGTCGATTGGAGTCATTTTGGTAATGTTGCATAAATTTCCTTCAAACTCAGAATCTTGCAACAAGACAGGTGTTTGCGAAACATCAACAATATCAGTACCCAGAGAGATACAAAATCATTAGCTACTAAACTGGTATTGGGGAGGAACAATGATCTGTGATGGTGATCCTCCCATACTAATTCATTCGTACTCATAATCTCTATATTAGACTCGTCTGACAGAAAAGTCTGGGAGAGATAATTAAGAATAGGAAGTGAAGGTTCTAACCAGTAGGGCAGGTGGTAAGGATTTGAAGCCACAAGATGAAGATCATCTATATGGACATCAAAAACAAATTGGATAACATCATAAACTGCTTCATGCAGGCTAAGGGAGGATGTATTAACAACTTTCTTACCCTTAGGATCATCGCTAAATGAAGAGATCATATGAACGGTCGTTGTTTCTGTGCTAGAAGGGACTGATGGAAACATGCCCATAAGGGCAGAATCCTTCAACATCCCTACCCCAATCGAATGGTAAGGAGGAGGGGGATGACCTAGCAAAGGGACGTTATTTTCCATAGGGGTAGTAACATCCGGTGTACATAAATCAAGTTGATAAATCATCACAATTCTTCCCAAATGTGGAAACTAGAGGGTTCTAAACACTGTCGAAGTGATAATGGTGATAGTGTAAAACCAATTTCTTCCTAAGAGAAGATTGTAGTCTAACAGGGCATCCACTACTTCCACCTAAATGGAAAGAGTTTTTCCCCCTAGCTCTACTGAAAGGGTTGGCATGAGACCATGGGGATAAAAACCTCCTCTTTCAAAGGCTTTTAGGGCCATCGATGATTTCACAAGCTCAGGAGAGCCAAGCTTTCCAATAGGACAGAGAGAAGACTAAGGTTGAAGCACCTTCATCTAAAATAGTCCTAAAGACCTTTTTCCCAACTACTCATGTTATGATATGAAAAGCCAGTTTGTGAGGTAATCTAGGTTTGTGGTTCCTCGAATTGAAATGAATCAAATTCATGTCACATAGGTCCATGGATCCTAAGGCAGTCAATAAGTTTTTGCACTGTGTGGGACAGCTTTGGAGCACTTCTAAGGTAGACATTGCACGTGGCACCTGAGCTAGGTCTTCTACAACATTATAAAGCTATGCATCTTGTGCATTAGGGTTAAAAACAATCTTCCTAAGAGTACTCTTGGGCGTACACAAAATCATGCCAATATTAGGCTTCTCGATTGTTAGGGGACCATTAGACGAGGATGTGGGAAAACTAGTAAAAGGAGCTTTATCTGGATAAGGTTTTTCAATGTTCTTCTCCTCAGGTTTGTCATATGACTAACTTTAAGTTGCTATATTAATAGTTTCTGACGACATCATTCAAATTTACTCTGTAGAACTAGAATTTCCCTAGTTAGACATGTGGTCTAGCAATTGTTGCTAAGAAGGAAAAGGATCAATAAGGACTGTCAATGTGGGGTTACTCTTTAAAAACTTATTAATCTCATCACATCGGGGACACTCCTTCATGAAATGATCACCACCACAAAATAGGAAGGGATATTTATGTTTCCTTTTTCCTTCATTGTCATTCTCCGGGGCTGCAGGTTCGGGATTTTCCTATTGGTTTTCAAGTTTCTTTTTTTTACCTGTTCCCTTCTTCTTACTACCGGCTGATTGTGCACTTTGAATAGCATTCACCTCGGTAGAAACTATAGGATTGGAAGGAGCAGTAGTGGGAGGACTAGGTTGTTTGGAATATTTTACTGCTAACGGAGGCTGGATTGAACCGATAACCCCATCACCAGGATTTTCTGCAGGGGGCTTATTCAGGTTGGTGCTGGGGAGAGGAGCTTGAGGAATAAGGTCATAGAAAGTTCTAGACTAGGAATACACCAAGTCTAGATGCTGAGCATGACTAATGGCCTGCTCTTCAGTAACAACACCCCTAATATCCACATCTTGGGCAATGGGTGGAAACAAAGCCTTCATAAACCAATAAGCTAAGAGTTGGTCAAGGATAGGAGCTTTAATGAGCCTTCTCTACCTTCTCCACTCATGAATATGATCTGAAATATGTGTGGAGTTATTTTGACGTAGAGAGTTCGAAAGGTCTGTACCCATTTCATAGCGAATGGGTAGCTAAAAGTGTGTGAGAAAGACTGTTTCCAGAGCACTAAAATTCACAAACGAATGTCATGGAAGTTTGATATACCACTTCGCGGTTGTACCAGTCAAAGTTTCTTGGAAGAGTGTCAATCGAATAGACTCATCCATCAAGGAGTTTGACAAACACCATAGATGGAAAGTCATAACGTGATTTTTGAAATCATCTCCCTACTTTCGATCGAATTTTGGAATATCCAATGGTAACTTGACTGGAATAGGGGGCCATGAAGGATTGTGTTGGATGGGGTCATTGATCAACTTTGACAAATCAAGAAAGTCCAAAGTTGCTAGGAAAGGTAATTAATGATTCGGTTCAACATACCGGTAATATTAATAAGGCATGTAACCACCAATAGGATAGTACGTGGATTGATACACAAGTTGTTGAAAAGGATAATGAGACGATGAACCTCCAGAAGATGGACCTCTAGGGTTAGGGCTGCTAGAACCACCGGGGCCATTAGGAGGTTTAGGAGGAGGAATGCTAGGACCTTCGAGACCACTAGGACCACAGATACCATCGAGACCACTGGGACCACCAGGAGGAGGACCATGAGGACCTCCAAGATCACCCAGAGGAGGAACACCATGACCTAAGGGACCACCAAGGGGAGGACCACTAGGAATTCTAGGACCACACAGAGGAGGAAATCCATAAAGTGGCCCTCTAGCATCTCCAGGACCAGTAGGACCCATAGGGGGAGGACCTCCATAAGGTGGTCCTCCAGCACCTCCAGCCGTATGAATAGGTATTCTTCCCAATGTTGGAATGTAGGACTATTTGGGTTTCCCCCATGGAGTAAAATTATTTCCAGGATATGGAATTCGAGTGTATGACATGCCTGTAGAGATAGGTCGATAATTCATATTTCCTACAGATACTTGATTTGTTGGGTAACCATATCCCCAGGAACCTTGATTAACTACAGCTCGTTCCCCTAAGGGTTGACCTGAACTCAATGGAGGGTTAACTATATTCGTAGGAGGAATGTAAACTATGGATGTGCCTGCATTAGATGCCTATCTATTATGAGTAACAACTCCACTAGAAGGTAACATAGAACATTCTAGGGGTTTCCCCCAGGCACTATATGTTACTAATACAACTAGAGTTGAAGTTCCCCCCCTAGCACTAGAAGACCTAGGAGGACTAGAAATAGACCTAACATTTGTAATTGTATTGTTGGAAGTTTGACCTGGGTGGTTTGAAGTCTCAACAGGATCAATAGAATTTATAGCATCAGCCAATGAATGATATTTGGCTTGCCAAGTATCCATGTTATGGGGAAGAAGAGTTGAAATCGGTTCTTTATGAGGGATGGGGTTTGCCAAGATAGTATCTAATCTCTACATTCTCTCTTGAAAATCTTGTGCATGGTGAATAGCTGATTGAATTTGTCTATATTCTTCTTCACTTGGTGAAGAATGTTAAGAAGAGGGTCTATGTACTCCAAATGGAGTAATGGCCTGTCCCATAGAAGTTCCCCAAAATAGATCATTTGGACTATAATATCGACGAACATGCCTATCAACATGACCTTCCACGGGACCATGGAAAGAAGTGTCACCCACAGAAGGGTTTTTGACAAAGGGAGTAACGTAAGAAGTGAATTGGTCTCTGCTTTCTACAACTAGGTTCTCTTCCACATGGGAAGTAGTTTTAGCTCCTTGGTCAATAGCTTCCATTCGACCTTCTCCTGTGATGAGAGGAAAGTCGGGTGGCAAGCCCTGTGTTCTTCTGGACCATCTCAAATGAAACTCAGCTAGATTGCATAGTCACTAATCTAACCTAGTGTTTTAGAGATAAGAAAAAACACACCAAAAAACTTTCTCCTATTCAAGCTATAGGCCAACAAGCAAATTCAAAGGATAGGATGAGCTCAAATGGTCAGTCTCTCACCAGGATTTTCAAGTAGGTGAAAATCGTGATATACCATAAGGGTACGTATGTAGTAATCTCCCTGAATTTTCTTTTTGGTGTATTGCTCCACACAAGATGACCAAAGGGATTTTCTCAGATAGATAAGGTATCCTAGTGGGGTCTCTCGATATACTCAAGGTACGTGGGAGCTCAAATTGGTAGTAGTGTTGTCTAATGCACAGTTGTTCACAAGGGGCATTCTAATAGACAATGGAGTATGTGAAGTACCTTTCTATATACCTCAAGGGTACGTGAAAGGTCGTTCGATATACCAATGGTACATGGAAGAACGACGTGAGTCCTGGGTTGTACTGCGGACAAATAATGACAGCTCCTATGTTTAACGATGCTCGAACATGTCTCTAACCTATCACTCAAATTTCTATACAAATTTTAAGCCTATAACTACCATTAATTTTAAAGTGGACGGTTAGGTGAATGCATGAGGTTTGGACAGAAAAGTAAAACCATGCAAATATGAAATGCAAGTTCATTCACTTTACCATTCAGTATGCCTAATTACAAGAAGGAGAGAGTGTGTTTTCTTTTCAATTTTGCTTTGAAACCAAAAATTTCCCAAACAATTATACTAAAAATTATTTTTCCAAGCATACAATCAAACAACACTTCTTTGAATAAACTCTTTTGAAAATCAAACAGGTAGGGTAAGATCTCTTTTCAATGAAGAAGAAAGACAAACATCACTCAAATATCCATATGCAAGCTATTTTTTAAATTTTTCAATAAAACATGGAAAGATCTAACTTAAACTATGAATATTTTTTCTTTTCATGAGATAATGATGCAAAAGAGATGAAAGAACAAAGGAATCCTTAAATCTTGTGAGGCTAATCAGAGACCTAGTGACTCAAGCTCAATAACAACAATGACCTAGTCTCAACAAATTTTCTTTTTTTAGAGCGAAAATAAGTCTTTCTCACACTTAATGAAAAATAGAAATAAGAAAACTGATCTAAGGGAGTCTTTATTTTCAGTACTATCCTATAACAGGCAAAGATATAATATGAACTAAATCTTCCAAAATCTCCTTTCCAAAAAATCAAACTTACAAGCAGTAATGAATGATGAATCTAACCTAGCTTTTTGATTTTGATAGACAAGAAATTTCCACATAAACATTTCATATTTCAATCACTCAGGAAATTTGAAACAAGTCTGGACAAAACTAACTGAACACACACAAATACAAAAATCACAAATCCTTTGCAAAATTTGAAAAAATAAAGGTCGGGGACAGGCCTACCTAGCACTGTGCCAAAGGGGTTGATGACAGAGCAGTTTCAAAGTAGAACTGCTTCTTGTTCACTGAACTCAGGAGGTGGCACTGCCTATTTCTAACTGGATTCTGGCGGTGGCACCACTTGTTGCCTAAAGAACATGCGTGGTTCACTATAACAACCTAGAACACAAGGAGAGCAAAAAAATCAAGTTCAAAATTGCAAAAACTCTACAAAAAATGATGAATCAACAATAATACAAAGCCTATAAAGTTGAGGTGACTGAAATCTAAATATTTCAAACCAAAACTTCACTAAATCAGATGTAGATATGACTACAAAGATTGAAGGCCGGATCTTGGATTCAGACAAGAGTAGTTCAAAAAATCAGGAAGATCAGATCAAATGAAGATCATATCATATTAATGTCCCTAGCAGAGTCACCAAATTTGTTATTAGGAATATAACACCTTTTGCAGATAAAAGTTGTTCCTCTGGTCTGAATGGTTCAGATCCAGAACAAATGAGTAACAACTAGGTTGAAGACATTCCTTGGAAGTTGTAGATTCGTGGAAAAAAAATATGATGGAGGACCTATAGACCTGCAAAATCACATCAAATATACTAGAAAACTATCCATAGATCCATATTAGTGAATGAGGAATCCAACAATATATATGTGATATTATAACACAAAAGATATATGGGAAGGAAATCAAATTTTCATTAATAGATGAATGAAAGAGCTTACAACCATTTTTCCTTATTATCGATGCACTCCTTCACAAGACTAGCACCTTATCCCCGACAGCTCCAACTTGCTCCTCTATGCTCTCTAATGGATTAGGCCAGGATGTTAATTCTACAGCATAACTTTACTTCTTTCTTCCACCCTAAACATGGAGTATGAGCTTGTATTTATAGGGTTGAAAGGGATAGGAATGGTTGACAAATTGGTGGGTGAGGTGGGCATGAGATCCTCAAAGGAAGGATCTTGAGCTTAACTAACCTAAGTGAGTAGGGATAAGGCTACACGAGGCTTTTGTTCTAGAAGCTTCGTGAAACCTCATTTTTCACTTTTACCAAGGGCAGCGCTTATACTCCCTTATGACAGAGCAGTGATGGGTGAGAACCGTGCCAAAGACAAAGGTTAAAGGCAATGGAACCACCTGGTTTCCACATAGCTTGGGTGGTGTTGCAAAAAGTACTACTTATCTTCTTAAGAGTAAGAGCGGTGCTTAATTTTTGTATGTTAAAATCAACATCTAGAGAACTGTTTTCACTTCAATTTTGGGATTAAGGGAAAATAGAGCTGTTAGGGATCTTATCACATACTGGTGATAGGATTTGGGTATAACAGGTGTGCAGGACAGATTTACCAGCCCCTTTGATCCTTTTTGTGTGGTTCCTCTTTTATTAATGATTATCTGCTAAATATGGCCCTACTTCACCCCTAAACCTTAAATGCACAAGGATGCACTACACATCAATCCTCAAAGAAAACATAGCCATACAATCTTCGATCTATAACACAGAATCACTAGGAAACCACTTGTCCATGATTCTAGTTAGCAGAACAATGCACCATGGTGAAAATCACAATAGAACCACGGGGAAAACACAACAACGCCGGATTTAACTCGATAAAGGAACCAACGTTCTATATAAGAGAGAAGACCTCTATGGAGATGCCTTCCATGACTTGGGGGAGTGAGACAAACCATTCAAGAACATGAAATGCTGCTTGAAAGCGCTGGGGAAAAATCGGAGGAGCACTCTTTCATAAAATTGAGTGATCTCCATGATGCTTAACTCTGCAAAGGAAAATACTAGCAGATAACTAGTTCTGCATCTCCAGGTAGTGAACTAGCATGATGACAGGATCTAGGATGGACAATCATAGACAAAACCACAGTTTTGCAACACGTGTGAATGCACGACGTGCATGAGTAGGCTCCCCTAGACAAAAGGGATGTAATGGTCTGAATGAATAATGATGGTGCGATTGAATGAATAAGGTGGGGTGAGTAAGAATAAAAAATGAACTCCTCTCATGGACAGGGAATGTATGACGTGATTTCTTCCTGCAGAAGCAAAAGTGCATGATCCCCCAGGCTGCAGTCTGCCATGCCCTGCGCTACCCTAGGAAATAACTGCCTCAACCAGCTTTTGGAAAGAATGAATGATTGAGGACATAGGAAAATAAGGTAGTGGAGGTTTCATGGGTTTCGACATTGAAATATGGTCACACCCTATTGCTGGTAGATAAGATTGTTGCGCATCATCGTGGATGTTGCACAAGATCAAAGGAATCGTGCAAGTAGAAGATGCTGTACAAGGTGGAGATTATAATATTTTATGTATTTTTGTGTCAAATTTTGGTATTTTTGGACCATATTTTGTGGATATTGGTCATTATTTTATATAATCAGTTAAGAGTTAGTTAGGAAGTTGTCTAAGTGGAACTTGAATGTAAAGGCACAAGCCTATAAGTAGATGTAGAATTGCAATTATTAGAGGACTTTTGGGGGAATGCTTGAGTGATCATTGGGGAGAGTATCTTTTTGGAGAGAACTTGTTGATATGTTACTTGTTTTGGAGAATCTATGATTTTGTGTGAAAGTAATATGACAAGACGGAAGTTGAGCTAAATCATTGTGTTATTTTATGTTTTCCTATTTTACTGTTTTCTGCAACTCAATTATGAATGCAATGTGTATCTGCGACATGGATCTATAAATGATGCGATTTTTTCCTGTTTTAATTGATGTGATTCTATTGGATCTACTTGTGCATCAATGTGATTACTGCAGTTCTAATAGAATGATGATATATGTTGAAGAATGATATGGTTCTGTTAATGCATGAGTCAAATGATCAAATCTATTAATGTTGCACTAAGTTGATAAATAGATGCACATTGTCCTCTCTCATTCTATGGAAACTTGGTTCCGACATCTCTTCCTTGAACATATCGGGTGAGAATTCATCCACTCTGCGGGTGTTTCCAAACGGGGTAAAACTTGTCTGGGTCGGTGCTCAAGGAGATCGCGGTTGTTTCGGTATCGACAAAGGGAACCCTTGTAGAATGGTTTTGTTGACTGAGTTTGTTTCAACAAATGGTTCCATTGACAACACCTTTTTGTGACTGAAGGTAGGACATGACGTGGAATCTGACAAGACCGAAAATTCACTATTGGTTCAACCCTAAGATATGAGAATTGGCCGAGACAGAAAATCAAAACCCTGCACTAACGATATACAAGTGGCTTGAATGACACATACACAACAGTCCACACAAGTACTTTTTATTTGAATTTCCCATCATATTGTATGAGTGGTTAGCGCGATTTACCTATTGCCAGACAAATTTTCAAGGAAGTGAGCCAACGTCTTAGACCCATGAATTGATCTAGGAGTTACAGGAAACTGACAACAGAGCATTGTGGGCTGTGGAAGTCTGGCTGGACAGTATCTTGGAGGGATATATAACTGAGTTCGTAGTTGATAATACTAAGTCCTACAGCGAAGTGGAAAGGGAATGTTTCAATGGACCAAGAGGTGAGTTCTTATTGTCTTTGCAATTGTCAATTAATATGCTCATCTGTTAAAAGGGCATACTAAAAATGTACCTCGAGTAGTAGTACTCTTGTGTGTGGGGGCTGTGGATACTACGAAGATAGGGGGAGAAAAATGGAATGATATGGGGTAGATGGGTGCAAGTTACGATGATACTGTGAGGAAATTCGAGGAAGAAAGTGGTCTTATGAGAGGAGGAGAAAATTTTCGACAAGACAAGAGGAAGAGGATAGGGGAAGGTCCTGCTGCGATCGAAACACAAGATCATGAAGGAATACCACATCAAACGAAGAAAACCTACGATGATAACGAGGATGAATAGACCCAAAATATGCCTAGGGTAGAGGCAACATCAACCCCCATCAGCAACGTACCCAGACCTTCATGCACTACGTCACAATTAGGAAGAAACACAAGTTGAACACTGACTTGTTTGATGTTCCAGCAACACTCTAATAATAGTAGTAGATCAGCGACTCTAGGAAGGAGGTCTATAATGGTGGGAAATGAGGAAAATTTACATTTGTTCCATGGGAATGGGGCAACAGATCCAGAAAAATACTGGTTCATGTGTGAGGTAGTATGGACTGTCAAAAAATTTTAGATGATGAAGTCAAGAAAGGCCAATCGGCAACAAATATTTAGGATCTTGCATTCGATTGGTTCATGAAAGTTGTACAAGTTCCTATGGGGAATCTAGTGAAGACATTGGCTGAAGTCAGAAAAGGACTAATTGAAGAGTTTAGAAAACCAAATTCTGAAGCACAATATATTACAGAACTTAAGGAAATTAAGAAGTATCAAAATGAGATTGTTTGGGATTTTAATCAAAAGTTCAAAACACTAATGGCAATATTTAGTTTTGAGATGAGATACATTTAGCATAAAGAATAGTTCATTGATGCGTTGCTAACTCTTATTAGACTATCACTGATGCATCAGAAGATTGGGACATAGAGAGAGGCTCTAGAGATTGCAATAAAATTGGAAGCTTCACTCGTTGGAGAGAATGAAGTTGGCATGAACCAGATTCAGACACAGCTAGAGAATATGCCACTTCAGTTGCAAGATATCAGGAAAGGAAAAGAACACTGTGAATAAGTTTAGTGCAATCGATGTCGCCCAGACAGACATACCAAGGATAATTGACCAGATATCTGAAACTACTTGTTGTCAAGAGCACCGGACTAATTGAGTTGTGGAAATATGGCATGGTGCCGCATTTTTCAAGTATATGGGAATCAAAATGAGGAATGAGGGTACATGCAAAATATGGTGACAAAGCCGACAAAATTATATTACACATTTTTTTAATCTATGGGCCATGAAGATAAGGATTGTCACGCATATGAACTACTTGAGGAAAGAACTTATGATTCATACTATGTGTAGAGAGAGGTACAACAACCACAACCACAGCTGAGGTGGTACAACCACCACCTCAACCTTAGTTTGTAGTGCAACCAAAACCGTAGATGTAGTTTGTATCACAATAGCTACAACAACAATTTGCACCACAACGATAATATAATCATATGCAGATGCCTCCACAGCAGCCACAATATGTTCAGTCGACACAGTATGTTCAGCAGCAACCAAATCCCCTGTAGCATCAATTTTCTCAAACGCAATATCAATAACAAGGAGGATTTCAAGCAGGATGTGGAGGCTTTGGTCGAGGACGAGGATGAGGTCACGAACCAGTCCAATGTTATAATTATGGTGTACTGGGGCACTAAAAGAGAGATTTCCCACAATTGCAAGTGCAATGTTCATGTACGTATTGTACCTCTATTGATCACACTATTGAAAACTTTCCATAGCTGATAACAAGGTGGTAGGCAGTAAATGTTCCCTAGTTGTAGAAAGAGAACCAGTTGTAGAACCAAAATCAAGCGCAGAACCAGGATTAGAACCAAATTCCAATTCATACCCAGAATGCAAATCAGAATGTGAGCCAACCTATGAGTCTACAACTAAACTAGAACCCAGGACTGATGGTTACGAGGATCTCGACAAAGCCCAAAACATAGGAAATTGATGTTTCTTTCATCACTTGCAGAGGTGCACCAACTTGAGAAGATATCCCACATCCAAAAATTTCGCTGCCTGGGAATAAGAAGGTGCAATTCGACATTGATGTTTCGAAGGACACATTTTTTGAAGCACATGATGTAATTAGAAGGATTCCTAGTAAGTTACCTATTTATGAAATTGTTGATGCCTAGAAATTCGTAGGTAACAATAGCTAGGGATTCTACCCAGTAAACGTTCCCAACTAGCCCATTACTGTTTGGTATAGGGAATCCACCTGGTTTACGGTCCGGCTACAGTAGTTCAAGTAACAAAATAAAAGATTTTACCAGTTACGGCTCGGTCCACCGTGTATATTTTAGTTTTTTGAATTTAAGTATGATATGCAAGTGCTTATCTAAGAATGCATATTGATAGAGAATATGAGGAGGAGTCACAATGTGATGCGCAGTTTCTTACCTCTCATCTTAACTCACTCTCATCTAAATCACACATAGTAAGAAACTAAAACTAATTATCTAACCTATCCCTAGGGAGCAAGATTATCATTTTCAATGAGTAATGTATTTCTGCGCATGTGTTAAGAAAAATCACAGATAGTTGTTATTTAGTTCAAGACACATGAACATTAATAGATATATGAACAACAAGATAGCTCATTGTTTGAAAAGCCTTCATTACTCGGAGTGGAAATTTCATAGAATAAACTAGAGCACATTCATAACGAGAACATAGGTTCAAAGAGTTAAAGCGATCTCACAGTTAACGGACAACATCTGAAAATGAAATAGTTCACATTCAACAAATCCATACCACAGTATTTGAACCTTCCACCAAGCTTTCTCCAATAGGAAACTTGCAATTTATTTATTGCGAAAGGAAATAGTTCTTCTTACAACATACTATCACAAATCTATCTAGGAAAAAGTCCCTTATTACATCTAACTCTCCTATATTTATACAAAACAACAAAACCTTTGGGATGCCCCTTATGAACTTTGGGCTCCCCCCCAACCGTTTAATCTCACAAATTTGTCTTGTAGTGAGTGTTGTACAATACATTATATTAAATTAGAATTTAATAGCACTTTTCTAAAGAGAGACTAGCTTGGTTGTTAACTAACTTTTCCCAAGCCTAGGCCTCTGCTGCTATTGATCTATTGAGATATCAGACCCTTACTTTCTTCTTCTCTTTCTTCGTCTCTGCTTCTTCATTTTCTTTCTCTTTCTTCCTTGCCACCTTCTTTATTTTGCTTTGTCTTCTAGACATATCTCAGCAATCACCCTGTCATGAATAACCAAAACTGTATCAATCCATTTACCTTCTCCATATGCATTCTATAAAATAAACTATATACAGTGTTAATGCATGAAAAAATGAGAAAACAATGAAATCCTATGAGTTTGTGTCTTGAAATCCGCTAAATCCATTGTCCAAGCTAAAATCACAATCTCAATACAAAGACTCTTTACCTCAATCCAGGCCACATCTGGTCTAACTCGAAATCATGAAAGCATGAATCATAACAATGTAACTACCATATATGAACCCTAACCTGTGCTTTTCATCTTGGAGAAAACCTAACTTGACCAAAAATAGAAACCTCCGTCGCCCATGAAATCAACAAGAAGACCCTATTAGGAATTTTGAACACTAAGCATCGGACAATTAGTTCGCTAAGGAGTTGCAAGGGCAGAAGACATACAAACTACGGCTTCCGCAATCAAATGAAAACCATTGGAAATCGGAAGAACTAAAGACTATGGAAGAATAGTCCTATTCATAGCTGTAACAGCGGATAGCGAACAGACTATGAGTCGTGCGAGAGTATTAAGTCAATCAACGTCGAAGACTTTTAATGCTAAGTGTCAGGGCTGTAATATTTAACATCTCCACAGTTTCGGTGATGCCAATGACTAAAAACCATCGATAGTTAAGCGTTGGAGATCTGAACCACTAATGAATCAGCAGGTTAGTTCACTAAAAATATGCAACGACGGAAGTCATATAGATTAAGGCTTCTGTAACAATAGAGAATCGTCAACGATTGGATCAACAGGGAAATAGCTAGAAAAGCATCGGTAGATAAACAACCTAAACATCAGAAAGATAATGTACTACACAACCACAACGGCAGGAAAAAATCAGACTACGGCTTCCACTTTCAAATGAAAACTGCGGGGATCAAAGGTTTCAATGAATAAGTATCGACGATGGTGAGCTCAATGTCATCGTCATGTCGATGACACAAGGGACTGACCCTCTGATCAATAGTCAAAAACCCTTTCGATAGTGTAAAGAAAAGGGAAAGTTAAAACAATAAAACCATGGCATTGGAAAAGATAAGGGATATCTGTCGGAACATTCATCTTTTAGCTTTCGCAATGGCGGCTGCGTAGAGAACTACAGCCCCGATTCACTGTTGAAAAGAATTCCAACAGCGATAAATCAAAACATTTACAAATCAAAACTTGAAGTTTCCAAAGTTAGAAAAAATTATCTAGACAAAGGATTTTTAGATCATTCAACCTCCAAAATGAAAGAAAAGAGTTTACCTCAAATCAAACTCAAAAATTGAAAATTGTAGCAGAGGAACAACCGAGTTTAGAAAACCAAGTAAATCCGGGCAAGATAAAATCGACGAGGGTCCAAAATTTTAAAAAATTTGGGAAAACAGTTGCAGCTACAACAATTGGCGACTACCTGGTGAACCCAGATCTCCAGAAAACTTATTCTTTGAGCAACAAACTGTTTTGACAATAAAACCAACATGTTGAGTTCTTCTAGATGTTTGATTTCCCAAATGGCAAATATATGCACTTTTAATCATTGATGATAGTCCAATTTAGGAAAATGGAAACCAAGATTTCAAAGTCAAGATAACTCTTTTGAGGCTAGGAATATGAGTTTCGTTTGTTACCTCTGTCTTCGGGTAGCTTCCAGCTTGGACACCATAGAATTGTAACATATGGTAAACAGAAATATTCATTTGTTCCTCATTCCCATCCCATTTTTCACTTTTGTGCTTTTGGAATTTTTTGTCCTTTTTGAGTCCTCCTGCATGCCTTTCTTTCTGAATTTTTTATTCATGCTCCTCTATCCATAGTGTCCTTTTGTGTGAGAGATGTATTGATTTTCAGCTCACGGACGAAGAATAACTTTCGCAATTTTTTTACTCATATGGTTCAATACTTTGTTTTGATACATATTTCTTTCTTAGGAGACTTTTTGACTCTTATTTGCCTTTTGGATTTCAATTCTTGGCATGGGATCATTTATATATAATATATTGTTTACCCTGCTTCCTTTCCATGGGTCCTTGCTATCACCCCCTTAGACATTTTTAAATGTGAGATGGATGGAGCCTGAAAATAGTATTCCAGACCTTTTGATCCTGAGTTATTTTACAAGGATTGAGTAGGAATTCAATGTGTTCATAGCCATTTAGGAAGACTACTAAACTAGAAGAAATTCTTTCAGATAAATCAATAGTACATAGTCTTATAATCAAGGATTTTTGTTAACTATAATTCTGATGCTCTCCATGCAACCAAAAGTTTTCTTCTTTTATTGAAATCAATCAAATTCTAACTAAAACAAATAGAAATAAAAAATAAAAAATAAACAACCAAATCAGTTTATTTATGTGCAAGATAATCAAGAAATAAAAACCAAGAAAAACAAAGTTTGAGAACTAAACCACTAACTGGTCAGTTGTCTGCCCACCCCTGTAAATCTGGCAGCTTGTAAGTTAAGGGGCTAGGATTGAATGCAAATTGAAAAAGGCCTACCCATTATCAAAAACTACATCTACTATTTTACAATCAATCTCATCTACCTGTGAAAATCAAAGGAGATCGGGCTGGGTGTCTGGTGTACTGCTAGCTTCTTTTGCTTGGTAGTTTCCCGGTTCTAGCTCAATTAGATAATTTCCCAATACATAATTCACTGGTTCATTTTTTTCTTCCAATTGAGTAAAATTGTGCTTCATGTAGGGATCTCTTAATATTTTTATCTGATTTGGACTTCACTTATGAGGCAACCACAGATGTGACCAATCTGATGTGAAATACTCATTTAGACTTGCTGACGAGTCTCGATTTAAAACAAGTCCATAAACATCAGGTATGTATACTACTACAATATCAATGTATTGACATATCTTTTCATTTGTAGATAAGCGAATCAAAACATCTTCCATTTCCCCGACTACTTTCACATTGGTCCTGTCTAGCTGAGTAACCTGCCAGGTAGTCGGTTTAGGTTGTCCATTGATCTTCTTGCATACTGACAGTTGCATAAAATTGACTGATGATCCTGAGTCTACTAAGAAATTGTGCACATTATGGTTCAAAATATCAAATGTCAAAAGGAATGGTGGACTTTTAAACCTAGCCTTACCTCCCACACTTGCTTCAACAATTTCTTCTACGGGCTAGTTGTTAGTGGGAAGCTCTTCCTCTGGTACTTCAAGTGCTTTTAACAATTTTTTCTTTTGTTGAGGTACATTACACATTTTAAATAATGAAATATTTTCCTTAGCCCTTTTAATGTCCTCCACAATATCGTACCCCATCTCAGGTGCTTTGAGATTTTCCTTGACATTATTAACTTTGTCTTCAATAGGCTTAGCAGGCATGTTGACTTGTTTTGGATCTTGACTAGTAATGGTAAATTTAGTTTTTTTATCATCTGTGTTGCTCTTCGGAATTTTCTTTACATTCTCTTGAACTCTATTAATTTTCAAAAGTATTGAATTTGTTTCTGATGTTTTTTCCTGTTTCAATGAACCCTCCTCTTCTGTATCAAAAAGTGAGACACAGTCCCATAGAATTAAAGCATCCTCTTCTTGTTTTTCTATGGGTTTTTTTTATTTTTTTCTTCCTGATCATCATATTTGTTAGTTTAGAGTCCAACAGTTGATTCATTACTAATGTCATAGAATTGATCCATTGAGGGCAATTTTTTTCAGAATGAGGCTACTGGTGAAAGGTGCAGAAATGATCCATATCTACTTCAGTTAAATTCATTGATGCAAGACTGTGTGGAGGAGGTTCAGAGTGATTGTTGTCTTCTCTCCTTTTATAGTAAGGCTTGTATGCTTTATGAGCATCCTTTTATTTTTCCAAATCTATCACTCTGTTAGATAGCTTCTGCATCATTTTCAACATTCCTTCAAAAGTTTTTTCTCCCCACTGCTAAGGATAATCTTCTATGCTCTCTTTTTCATCTTCTACCCTCTCAACTTCTTCATAAGTTTCTAAAAATGTAGGTTTGACTAACATCTTGGAAAACTTGGCCAATTCAGGCCTGAAAATGTAGGTTTGACTAACATCTTGGAAAACATGGCCAATTCAGGCCTTAGTATTCACTCAGAACTTTATCAGATGGTTTATCAGTTGTAGAATTTTTTTTTAGATAAGCAGCAAACCATTGAGTGAAACTATGCAATTTTTCCTTTCTTTCTTTCTTTAAAGTGCATAACCCTTTCATTAGAGCTGCATGAGTTTTTTTGGACTACATATTTACTTCTAAATATTCTTTCAAATGTATACCAGTCTGTGATTGAGTTTGCAGGAAGAGCAAAATACCATGAGGCTACTGCTCCTTTCAGGGTATGAGGGAACAATCTGCAGACTACATCTTCATGTTATCCATCCCGTAGTCCTTCCATAGCCAAGTAAAAGCTTTGCAAATGATCATCTACCAAAATCCTTTCACTTGGGTAAAACTTAGGCAACATTTTATCAAAATTCTGAGGTAAGTCATACAAAGGAGGTGTTAGGTTTAATGGTGATCTAGCCCTCCAAACAGGTGGTGGATTTGGTGGGTTAGGTGGCTGATTTGCATTTACATTTGCCATGATTTTAAGTGGAGAGTGAGGTGGTGAATGAACAAGGGTATGAACAGGTGAATAGTAAGGTGTATCTGGGTCCAACTGATTTAGAGGTTGAACAACTTCCTGTAAAGATGTTTCTACCAGTTCTTCAAAATATTCAACCAACACTGCATCTTCCAATATAGGATGGTATTTCTTCCGATATTCTCCTCTGGGTAAGGCAGGGATAACCGGTAATCCTCCAATCTTATTCACATATGCCCTAGTAAATCTTCTCAGATCATTGACTACTTCGTTATCGACAGAATACATATGCTCTTTACCTTTTTCTTCTGGAATTGGATTGGGAAAGAAACTACTTTCAGAACTGTTACCGATGGAAGAGTTTCGAGGAAATGGGTTCCCTCGGCCAGCCATGCACTAGCTTCCCTCCTTCTAGCACCAAAAAATATTGATGCCTGGAAAGTCACAGGTAACAACAGTTATGGATTCTCCCCAGTAAACGTTCCCAACTAGCCTGTTACTATTTGGTATGGGGAATCCATCTGGTTTACAGTCTAACTACCATAGGTCAAGTAACAAAATAAAAGGTTTTACTAGTTACGGCTCAGTCCACCGTGTATATTTTAGTTTTTTTAATTTAATTATGATATCCAAGTGCCTATCTAAGAATGTAGATTGATAGAGAATACGAGGAGCAGTCACAATGTGATGCGTAGGTTCTTACCTCTCGTCTTAACTCACTCGCATATAAATCACACACAACAAGAAACTAAAACTAACTATTTAACCTATCCCTAGGGAGAAAAATTATCATTTATCAATGAGTAATGTATTTATATGCATGCATTAAGAAAAATCACAGATAGCTATTATTTAGTTCAAAACACATGAACATTAATAGATATATGAACAAAAAGATAGCTCATTGTTTATGAAAAGCCTTCATTACTCATAGTGGAAATTTCATAGAATAAACTAGAGCACATTCATAACAAGAACATAGGTTCAAAGAGTTAGAACGATCTCACAGTTAATGGACAGCAGCTGAAAATGAAATAGTTCACATTCAACAAATCCATACCACAACATTTGAACCTTCCACCAAGCTTTCTCCAGCAGGAAACTTGTAATTTCTTTATTGCAAAAGGAAATAGTTCTTCTTACAACATACTCTCACAAATCTATTTGGGAAAATGTCCCTTATTACATCTAACTCTCCTATATTTATACAAAACAACAAAACCTTTGGGCTGCCCCTTGTGACCTTTGGGCTCCCCCTGTGACCTTTGGGCTCCCCCCCAACCGTTTAATCTCACAAATTTGTCTTTAGTGAGCATTGTACAATACGTTATATTAAATTAAAATTTAATAGCACTTTTATAAAGACAGACCAGCTTGGTTGATGATGAATTTTTCCCAAGCCTCGGCCTCTGCTGCTATCGATCTATTGAGATCTCAGACCCTTACTTTCTTCTTCTCTTTCTTCATCTCTGCTTCTTCATTTTCTTTCACTTTCTTCCTTGATAAATTCTTTCTTTTGCTTTGTCTTCTAGACATATCTCAACAATCACCCTGTCATGAATAACCAAAACTATATGAGTCCATTTACCTTCTCCATATGCATTTTGTAAAATAAACTATATACAATGTTAATGCATGAAAAAATGACAAAACAAAGAAATCCTGTGAGTTTGCATTTTGAAATCCGCTAAATCCATTGTCCAAACTAAAATCACAAGCTCAATAAAAAGACTCTTTACCTCAATCCAAGCCACATCTGTACTAACTCGAAATCATGAAAGCATGAATCATAGCAATTTAATCACCAAATCTAAACCCTAACTTGTGCTCTTCATCTCAGAGAAAACCCGACTCGACCAAAAACAGAAACCTCCATCGCCCATTAAAACAGTGAATCAACAATTTTAAACACTAAGCATCGGACAATTAGTTCGCTAAGGAGACGCAACGGTGGAAGACATACAAACTACGGCTTCTATGATCAAATGAAAACCATCGGTGATCAGAAGAACTAAAGACTATGGAAGAATAGTCCTTTTCATAGATGCAATGGCAGACAACAAACAGACTACGGGTCCCACGAGACTATTAAGTCAATCGGCGTCGGAGACTTTTAACGATAACTGTCGGGGCTATAATCTTTAACATCTTTGCAGTGTCAGCGATGCCAACGACTAAAAACCGCTAATAGTTAAGCATCAGAGATTGGAACCACTAATGAATCAGTAGGTTAGTTCACTAAAAAGCTACAATAGCAGAAGTCATATAGACTAAGGCTTCCGCAAAAATAGAAAATTGTCGGTGATCGGAGCAACAAGGAACTAGCTAGAAAAGCATCGACAGATAAACCAACTAAACATCAGAAAGATAATGTACTATGCAGCCGCAACGGCGGGGAACAATCATACTATGGATTCCACTTTCAAATGAAAACTACGGCGATCAGAAGTTTTAATGACTAAGTATCGGTGATGGTGAGCTCAACACCACCGCTATGTCGGTGAGGCAAAGGACTAGTCCTTTGATCAATAGTAAAAAACCCTTCCGACAGCGTAAAGAAAAGAGAAAATTAAAACAATAAAAACATGGCATCGGAAAATATAAGGGCTATCCGTTGGAACATTCATCATTTAGCTTCCGCAATAGCGGCTGCATAGAGAACTACAGCCCCGATTCACTATTCAAAAGACTTCCAACAGTGATAAATGAAAAGATTTACAAATTAAAACTTGAAGTTTCCAATGTCAAAAAACATTAGATAGACAAAGGCTGTTTAGATCATTCAACCTCTGAAATGAAAGAAAACAATTTACCTTGAATCTAACTCAAAAATTCAAAATTGTAGCAGAGGAACAACCGAGTTCGGGAAATGAAGTAAATCCAAGTAAGATAAAATCAACAAGGAGGGTCCAAAATTTTAAAAAAATTGGGAAAACAGTTGCACCTGCAACAAAAATGCCCACTGATTTTGATTTAACTTTGGAGGTGAGACCATCATGACAACATGGTACCTTGCATAACTTCTTTGATAGTTACTTTTTGTTGGAGAGAGATCATGATGTTCTTGTTGATATTGAGAACTTGTTGCATTGATCGGCTAAGGGGTAGAAGGACTCCACAATGAACTCTTTGCATAAGAAAAAGATAGGAAAACAGATGCGCATGAACATTCAGATTGGGGACTATGAGGTATATTAAGTCATTCTGGATCTAGACTCAGATCTTAATATTTTGACAAAATAGACATGGCAGAAGATGGGGAAGCCAACACTAGGTTGGTCTCTTGTGCAGCTACGATTGGCTAATTAAGCCAAAGTAACATCTATTGGGTGTGTGTCGCAATTGGTAGTGGATGTTGAGGGCATGAAGACATATGCCAATTTTTATGTTTGTGAAGTTGTTGATGGCTGAGGTTTTTATCCCACTTTGTTGGGGATTGGATGGGCCAATGATAGTATGGCAGTAATCAATTTTAAGAAGTGCATAATGACCTTTGAGAATCAAGATATAAGATTCATCACTCCAATGGATCCAAATGAAGGGAGAAGGTATATTGAGCCAATGAAATATGAAGTTGTCAGAGGATGGGATTAGGCTTACAACATGTAAGAAGATTATATCCATCCAACTGTCGATGGAGAACTCAGTTGGCGTAGCACTAGATCTGCATCTTCTAATTCTGATGATTCCTTATAGAACTGGCAGAACCACTTGCATGAAGTGTCTCTAAGAAAGTGTGGGTTGATCACACAATCTATGTGTTGCACTGGGACTTATACTATTGAGTTACCAATATATGAATTCCTTCCTGAGTTATCTAAGTTTCGTGTTGAATTCAAAGATAATGTGTCAGAACCACAGCGGTTGCTAGAGTTGCAGGAAGCACTAAAGGCTACCCCAAAACACTGGTGGGTGACCCATAAGAAGTACATCACTGGATGGTCACAATGTCAAATATTGATGACATTTCAGTTTGGAGATGCAGAAGTGTACCATGTTGGGAGGTACGATGGGTGGAATATCCCTGGGGATCATCTGATTGAGTGTCATACTTTGTGGACATTGCAACTAAAGGATGAGTGGGTCCATGCCTTTTTCCACACATTGGATGAAATGCCACGATCTTGGTATGTATTAGCTAAGTTGCGTAGAGAAATCACCACCTGGGAGAAATTGACGGCTTATTTCTTCCACACATTCAATTTCGTAGATGTCAATCTAGATGTTCATAATGTGCTACAGCTCATCCGCAATGTAGTTATGAAGGTAGTACCGGTCCCATATCAAGTGGATCCGCATGCGAATTGTCACATGCATTCAACGATGGAATGTTAAAATGTAATTGGAGGACTTGAGGATGATAATGATCTGTGAAATATCAATATTCTGAAAAAAGAAGGGAGTTGAGATGTCGCAACACTTGATGTACTGGCGAATACAATGAATCAACCATTAAAGATCAGAAAAATCAACATTGGGACAGAGGAGAACCCAAAGTTTGGAAATGTCAAGGACTACTAGGATGAAGAAATGATGGCTAAGATCATAGACTTGTGCATGAATTCCAATATTTTTTCCCTATGAAATTTTCTGAGATGAAGGTGATACTGAGAGATTTAGGGGAGATGAAGACTCCATTGAAGGATGCTAGAATAATTAAGCTAGTGGAAGAATCAGAATGGATCAGTCCTATGGTCGTCCAAGATAAGAAGACAAGTGAGGTTCAAATTTGTGTCGACCTGAGTAAACTGAATGATGCATGTATGCATGATCCATTTCCGACACCATTCACTGACGAAGTTCTAGAAGTAGTAGGTGGTCAGGAGATGTATTCTCTCATGGATGTATTTTTTGGCTATCCCCATATCAAGTTTTTTCTAGTACACTATGATGACTTTTGGGTTGGTGAATTCACCTGGGATATTTTCCCTAGTTATTGTAGTTGTATTAAAATATTTCATTCAGAAGTTTTTGCAAGTTTATATGGATGACTGGACAATTTATGGATTGATCAGGGACCATCTGGCAAACCTGTGAATGATGCCGAAAAGATGTCAGCAACATCCTTTAGGGGAATTTGAGGTAAAAAATGGGCCTCCAAACAAAAAAAGTACTATTAAAATCAATTTTTTAAGAACCAATCACAGTCTAGAGAATGACATCATCTATAATAGTTGAGTTGCATTACTTGAGTTAATGTTGCTTACTTGTAATATTCTAAATGGTTGATGAAAATCTATGGTTAACCATGGTAGTATAAAAGTACTTTTACACCTAGAGTAAAATACTGATGTCTTTTCACACCTTTTTAGTAAAATATATTATTGTGTCTTAATATATTTTGAAAAAGACAATATATGTCTTTACACTTAATATGGATGTATTTACACAATTTTCAATATATGTTATATTTATCCATTTTTTCCTAACGTTAAAAATATCTTTTATTTACACTATTTTATTTATGAATATATGATGTATTCATCCATTTTTCTTAATCTAAAAAATATCATATAATTATATATTTTTAGTTAAACTTTATTTTATTTTGTTATTTTTAAAAAGTATTATTAAGTTTTTTAATACTTTTAAAATATGTTATTATTATATATGTATAGAAAAATTTACGATAAAGTGCATTACAAAATAATAAATTTATAAAAATTCAATTTAAAAATTAAGTTTCAAAAAATTAATTTCTAAACAACAAAACATGATATTAAAATATAATACTTTTTTAAATTATATTACGATTAACTAGGAACCACAAAACATTACATTATAAAAATTATTCAAATCTAAGTTTATATATATATACATAATATATATTAAAACGCAATATATAAAAGTTACAAAAAATTCAAATTATAAATTATTAAAATTAAATTTTAAAGATTAGATTTAAGTATAAAATATATGGACCAACCTATATCAAAATAAAAAATTATTAAAACAAAAATTAAAATATATAAAAATATATTAATAAAAATATTGAAATAAGAAATTAAATATTAAATTTATAGGTCTACTAATATTTATTAATTTAATGTATATTAATTAATTTTAATTTTCTCAAATTTCATTTAGATTATAGTTTATGTTATATTTCTTTTAAATTGTAAGATAAATAATATAAAAATAAGGGAGAAATCAAATTATTTTTTTAAAGAAAATGGTGCATGCATGTTGTCAATTGTCGTCCAGGTTCACATGATACTAATGAGCGCCCAGGTTCACATGATAAGAATCTGGCCATCCTAGTTGGGAGGCAGGGAGTTCTGAATAGAGATGCAATAGAATGGAATATGCTTGTTGCTTCGAAATCGAATGATACACTTCATTTCATTGCTATGCAAAATCAATCATCGATGGGTGTTCTTTTTCAATCATTGGTGGTCTATTCCAAGTGTGTCCAATTCACTTAATAAATCCCAGAGAATGGAGAAAACAATAGCCATTTCATGCCCACTAATCAATGTAGCAGAATAAGTAAGAGCACCACCAAGAGTAAGGGAATTATTCAAGGGGAGGAGATGCACCCACACTATTTCCTGGGGCTTGAACTTGTACCTTATCTTTCTACTATCTATCAGATCACTTGACGAAGTGAACCATAACTACCAATAAAAACGGTACCATATACAAAGGCGTGGGTAGGTGTAGATCCCACATCCCTTTTAGCAGTTTCGAGTTATGGTTTTTAAACCCATTGATCTAGTTTAAAAACTAGCTTCCCATCGCTAGAATCTATATCTAGATTAAAATAATCCATATCGATAACCATAGTTTGTAATACAATCTGCATGTAGACATCAACCTTGACTACTAGATCATCCAAGATTCTAAAGGAAAGGGAACTTCCCAGCACTAAAGACAACATAATTGTTGCAAATGAGGAATATCCTGTTTATTCGGTCTTAAAGCATGTGTTCACTGAACCTTCAAATAAGGACAGTATTCCTCCTAGTAATGCAATCTTCTCATTTGAAGAAATAGCTGTGGTAACACCCTTGAGATGATTAAGTGAATCCTTACTCTCTAGATGATATCCATAGTTCTTTGTCCAAATAGGAAACAAAGGACACAGGGATTGGATGTTCAAGTATGAAAGTCTTAGTCTGGTAGGGATAGGGGTAGGCCATTCTTAGGTATAGAGGTGCCCTCAACAATCATATCCTCTTCAATCTATCGATGGATCTACTATGAAAAAGTATTAGGATTATATTTTGAATTTAATTGAGTGTCATAACTACTATAATGAAGTTCAATAAGAGGAGCAGTTGGGGAGAATACTAGTATCATGGGTGGTGCATTGGAAGTATTAACATATTAGGGGGGAGTAACTTGACATGATTGATTTATGTTATATAAGGCTCAAACCTTATACAACAAGCTACCTAATTTTTTGTCTGCACACCTTATACAACAACCTACCTAATTTTTTGTCTGCAACATTATAACAAGGAGTGGTAGTATCAATGTTGACATGCTTAATAAATATCCTCGTGTTCTCCGTTCTGCTGGGAAATAACTGTGAAATGATCAAGACGAATGGTGATGATGGATGTTAAATTTCTTGCTAAATTCATTAAACTAGTATGCGTCTTAGAGATATTTTACTACTTATTGTTTTCTTATCTTATTGTGCAACAAGAAGACTACCAACTCGCTCCTTTTAGCACTCTAGGTTTTAATCTTTTACCAAATGTGTCAAAATCAAATGCAAAGGTTTAACTTGATAAAGGTCTGCTTTAATATGTCACTTAATAAGGGTAGATTTTTTTTTATCAATAGGAATAGTTTGAGGAACATAAATTATAATATGTCAATTAATACAGTTTTATCAATGAGTTCAACATGAACATTTTAAAAATTCCCTTGAAATTAGAAGGGCATGCGTTGTAGGCACATAGGGTGATGATGGATGGGGATCAATTCTAAGTAACCCAATCTCTTATAGACCATAGTGTGCATGCCACAAGTAGAGGCACATTCATATACAATGCAATGGTGGATAACAATGTTTTCTACCATGACAAGAATATGAATGTAACAAAAGGAGGAATATTAGGAATTTCTTTGTTCAAATCAAACATAATCAACCAATAACCTAAAGGAGTCATGAATCAGTTAAGGGAAGACAATAAGGTCTATCATTAACCATCACTATACCTAAGAAGCATGCTGCAACATCAATCACTGAAACTGGACCAAATCCTAGAGTGTCAGCAAGAGTATTAGCAAATAACCTGGCCTTGATGGCTACAAGACCATTGCCTACGACTATTGGCTTCAAAAAGGTCAGTAATAAATGTTGTGCATCAAAAGTAAAACCCTATTGAAATCTTCAACAACTAGTCATGATTCAAAATATGAATTAGAATAGATGTGGGATTTCATCCAATTCCTCCAAGAATACGACCAATCATCAATACTTTGTACTCGGGAGAACACTTGGTAATACAACTCAATACACATGTTATTCAATCCCACGTGTGACCTTGTTTCTCAGCTAATGACTGCATAATCATGCCAAACTACATAGATGGTCTAAATCCTGCATTGAAGAATCTTCCAATATCTCCCTTGTTGAAATTATACTGGTTGTAAAGAAAGTAAACTTAGGTTCCTTGTAACCAATCTCTAGCCATCATGATACTCTAAACAAGAGATAAATGTTCTCGAATGACCTAATGGTTGAAGAAGTCAAAAAATTTATTATTGTTATTCTTGCTGAGTTCAGAAAATACTAAGCCACTCAAATTCTAGTACTCTTGCTGGTGATGTATGAAAAATATACAACACTATGACTTTGTATCCTTACTACTGGACATTTAATATGAAAACTTTTATTGCTATAAGTGCCAGTTTCAAATCTGCTTTGTAATGTATCATATCTGACTTCAAATTTCTAAAGTTGGACTAAACTCTTTTGCAGGAATAGAAAGCTATTCACTATTATTTGTTAAATTTTGAGTTAGGTTAGGGTTAAGAGAGAAAAAATACACTTCCATTTTGTTTTAAAAATATTTGATTGAACATTTATCCTAAGGTGTCCCACAAGAACACATTTCTATTACACTAGGTTGTGAAATGCACCTTCATTTCCTATTTGAAATTATAATAACTAAAGTCCAAAGCTTTTGGACCTATATTGGAGTTAGAATAACTAAATTCTAGAGTCATAAAAGCTATATCAGTTGGAACGTGCTTTGCATGATGGTTGTAATAGGGGATATTTTTTCATGTGTTTCTTTTACATAATTCAAGATGTGATTTTTCTCTTACTAGTGTTTTTAGGGTATGTTGTTTTAGTGGATAGAGATGAGGTTTGAGGAAACTGTCCATTGTTCATGCTATTTGACTGCCAAAAAAACTGCTTTAAGATTGTTTTGGGGATGGGGCGTGCCCAGAAAAGTGCTAATTACGCTCAAATATGAGAAATCATCCTTTCAATCACTATTTATGTGCCCAGAATCAAAATTAGGGTGTTGTAAATGGGCCTAAGACACCCAAAAATTAGTTCAAATGACCACAAAATTGATGTTTTATCCTAAGAATTAGCCCAAATTTAAGAATGAGGCATATTACTGCTAACATAAGAGTTGAAAGAGTCCACAAAATACCTAGAAATAGTCCAAACCTTCTTATAAATGTTTCTTTTGTCCAAATTGGTACCCAAAATTTATTCTAAGGTGATTTTCATGATTGCTTGTTGCAAAGGGTCAAAATAGGAAAAAAATTTCTCCAAAAAATATTTATTAACATTGTTTGAAGAAAAACCATGCCTAGAACTTCCATCAAATGGGAAGATCATTGTTGCTTGATGTCCTAGACACCCTCAGGGATGCCTAAATTACTATAGAAAATGCACAGATATGTCCCAACCATGCCCATAAATCCTCAGAAAAGCCCAGGAAAAGTCCAAGTGACCACCCATGCATGATAGGGGGTAACAGGAACTAAGTAAGGGGACATCTCATGATGTTGCATGAGATAATGACTCATGAAGGATGGTGCATGAATTCAAGACTACTAACTCCTTCTCTCAATGGAACAACAATGAGTTTAATAAGTTGCTTATTTGATGTACTCAATGATAAAATAATATACTTTTCAAATGCATTATATCAGATATCTAGAATTTATTTTTGCAATACAATAGTTTATTCTTTTCAAATATATCGTTTCGTGCTTCTATATGCTCAACTTACGATTTTTTATATGCATGTGCTTAGTATTATGGAGTCCAGAAAACAAGCCAAGCAAATAAGACCATATATAATGACAAGGAAATTCTATATGCTCAACTTACGATTTTTTATATGCATGTGCTTAGTATTATGGAGTCCAGAAAACAAGCCAAGCAAATAAGACCATATATAATGACAAGGAAATTACGCATGAGAGAATAATGATCGGTGGGTAATTGAATTTATTTCAAAGATGTTGAGAATATTATTTGTATTCTTCGCAGTTTCTTCCAAAGGGTCGTTTTGTACTACTATGTCAAATTTGGGGCAACTTTACAATCTCGATTTCTACTAAAGGGACTTCTGGCCACCATTGATAAAATATTAACAAGAATCCATATATATAATTTTAAGAGCATTTGATGTCAATATTGCCATTATCATTTCTATAGTTATTTTTGGGAATCTCACAAATTATTTTCATTCACAGGAATAATTCCATCTGACATCGAGGAAGAGTCTTCTTTTTCCAAGTGCCAAACTGCTGGAGATAATCTTCAAATCACACTTAGCATACATTCCAACTATGGGAAACAATCATGAACTGGATGTTCAACTTTGAAAGACCCATGGATTCCTTTATCATTTTCTTATACTACTGATTTTATGGCAGCAGATATGGGAATGGGCCCAAATAGTGACAACTAAAACAATGGTTGCAGCTAGGCTTCCAATGGATATCACCTAGAAGAGTTATGACAACGCAAAAAAGGGGTCAATGCATGGATTTCAACATTGAATCCACCAGACACAAAAATATTCCAACATACTACAGCTCAAATCTTGCGACGAAAGGTCATGAAGATATTGCTAATATCATTAAGGATGTAGACCATATATATTATCAATTGACAATCATAATTTTAAGGAGTTGTTAGGGGGTTGGTTAGGGTTTAGTAGAATAGTATTTTTCAATTGTAAAGTGAGAAGAGGCTACAACCTATGTAAGGGTCGGCTCTCTCACTCATGACCTATTCTTGGTTTATGAGAACACTTTTCTATTTTGAAGCAATTGAAGTACAAGGGTTTTCTTCACTTTATGTAAGTGTTTTTGGTTCTTATCCTTTGATGTTGTTAATAATGTGCTGGATTAACTAAAATTGGTAAATGTGCCTGTCATATCTAATTGTAGAAAATAAAATAATATAACTTAAAATGTAGACACTTTCAATCAAAAAATAAAAGGATAAACATCAGTTGAGTTTCGAGTCTAAACAAAACTTGACCTTGCATAGACTTGTATTAATCTAGCAGTGACTTGTATTTCTTCATAATTTCATAATTATGGATGTATATAGATCCAAAAAGAATAATAACTAGAAAAATACAAATTAGATAAATAAGATGACATGTCACAAATAGAATGAATCCAAATAGACAGTGAACACTTTGTTGACTTCACTAAATAACAAAATCTCTATTGGCATTAATATATTTCCATTCAAACTTTATAAATGAAACTTCTATCAAATAGAGTTTCCTTGTCATTTTTACATACACCACTTCCATTCAAAGTTTTTGCCAAAACGTTCATGTCCCATAGGTATGAAATTCCACCTAATTCACTGTAGCCTTAAAATTTGTACACATCCAAGTTGATGCTCAAAGGAATGAAACAAGACATAAATAAGAGGTTCATAATGATGAAATGTTGTATCAACACCTTCATATTTTCCAAGTAACCTCCATAGGGCTGTTGCAAAAATGACTGGTAGCTTCTTACTATTTTTTTTCCTCAAATGAATGCTCATATTTGCTTGAGTGTGTCCAAAATACATTGTTTATGCCCTAGGGATACTGTTGTTGTACTATTGTAGGTGATTGGTAGCACCTATAGCTACTCTCTATTACCCTCCTCATCACTGTTAGAGTTCCCAAGTTGTTTTCCTTAGATAATACAATGCCTAGGATGATGCAAACATAGCCCAAAGTTGTTGTAGGAGTGTGCAATAAGGTCAATGGTGGAAACCTTCCATGGTAATACCAAACATTTCCAAATGCATTACAATGAATGGTGAAAACATCTTATTTCACTAACAAGAACAGAGAAGCAAGAAATTCAAGTCATCCTACCAACAGAGCAACAAACAAAAATAGTCATAGGAAATATGAAGCTGGAAAAGTTGATTCTAGTTACGTAAAAATCTTATGTGGATCTTCTTCAAACAAGGAAAGTGAAGCTAGAAGCCAGAACTATGCTAACAACATAACCAACTATCAAAGGGAAAAGTTAGCAAATCAAAATGGATTTAGGAAGAAGTAGAGGAGAATACTAGTCTCATGGGTGGTGCATTGGAAGTATTATGATCTTAGGGGGGAGTAAGATGGCATGGTTGATATATGTTATATAAGACTCAAACCTTATACAATAACCCACCTATTTTTTTGTCTGCAACATTATAACAAGGAGAAGTAATATAAGAAATACATGGTACAAGAAGTACACAAGTCATTTGATGGCCAATTACAAAATGAGTGAATGCAGAGTATCCCAAAATCTACATAACATATATAGGATGTCTGACTAGTGACTTGACAAAAAATCAGAAAATGAAGATAAGGTGTCATACAACTGTTGTCCAGCTCATCTATATTGCTAAATACAAAAAAAACACGAGTAATTTATCTTGGGTTACATTTTACAAAGAAAGGAAAAATCAAGGTGCATGGCCACAAGTGTCAGTACATTAGGGTAACATTTCCAAGGAGGTAATATACAAAATCCTTGAATAAACTACTACAAACCTTGAGGTAGAAAAGGAGTAAATTTATAAGCTACAGTATCTCACAACAACATTTAATTAAAGAGATCTACCCAATCCTCAGAGTTGAATGAACAACAATTTGTAAAGTCATAATGACCACGAAATGTCGAGTAAAGGTGACCACTCCATACATCATATGCTTGAAATGTGGATTGTTTTTTTACATAAGATAATCTTTCTAACATTTGACTGCCCATAACTTCATTGAATCAGTGATCAAGACAAATGAGAAATTATCACTACAAAAGTACATTGGACAATACTTGAATAGCAGTCAAACATGGAACAAAAACCAGTGATGAGTTAGGCGTGACATATAGTTGGGTGGCTTTTTTTGTATTTATGCATGTAGACTCATAGTTTACCATAGTTTACCACTGTATTGTATCTAGATTCAACATCCCACAACCTTAATATTGAATATGTACATGCAAAAGTTGCAAAACCACTTCGTACTAAGAAATAGACTATGTGGACAATTTAATATGGAACAGTTTTCCTAGTCATATAACAATGAGTAAAATAAAATATACCACATTAAAAAAACTGAACAATAGAGATAGACTTACTTCAGATATCATACTTTCCTAGTTTATCAATCACAACAAATGTGCATTAAAAAAATGGTGTGAATTTTTAAGTATAGGTATTTGGAAAAATTGACAACATGCACACCCACATTAATTTAGGATGACAATGAAACAAAATAAACACTTCAAAATGAACCAGAAAACCATAGCGTGAGGACATCTAGCCGTCCTTGACACAAAATCAAGGGACATTGGCCTAAAAGTTCCCTTAATTATTCCCAAAATTTGGGAAACGTTCCCAGAATTTTTCCATGATGTCCTCCTGATGTGATGAAATTTAAAACTGTTGACTGACGAGACCTATCCTAATACAAATCCCCCAATGCTAGAATTGCAAACCTAAGAATCTCTTCAGGAATTACATCATCAAATCATACTAATGTTACAAGTTCATTAACAAACTCAGGTTCATTGGTGAAAGAAGCTGTTAATCATTGCTATCATTACTTGCTTGAACTAACACTTTAAAATCCAGATGACGAATCCAAATGTATTGCTTGCCGATGTCTAGGAGTGAAAAGGATCTTGCAAAGCGTAACCTTGTTAGGATAAAATATAAGGCCAATAGGCACCTTGTATTCATCTACTGAATGCTTTAAAAAGATGGAGATAACTTTCTAAATGCATATTCAAATCAGGTACATGAATAACTAGCATCCCCGAGTCTTTTAATGGTTCCACTTCAGAATCTCCCTTCTGAAGAGATTCATCAGCATAAAATTCAAAAAGAAGGGAAAATCCTAGCTGATATGCAACAATGTTAGGGCCATTTTTCTTAGAACATGCTAACAGCCCCCAACCGTCTTATTTACCACCCCATCCTCGAGACAAGGCAAACGGCTTCACATTTATAGAATTATGTCTAATTGAGCATTTTTGCACTGGTTTCTTTACAAATGGAGCCAATGTATGTAGACTAGTAATTACTACATCTACATCTGAAGAAGCAAGCAAAGTTGAAATTTGATGTTGCATTAAAACAATATATCAAAAACCAACAGTAAAAATTTAACATGCATACATCATTTGAATGTCACGCATTGTATTCAGACATAGAAATAAAACATCATTATACATTTGCTCAACCAAGACTTCAACGACGTGTTTTCAAACTGGAGTTGATGCACTAAATCGATGGTATCCAGTGACCCTATTTCTTTTACATGTATTCACAGACTCAGTTTTATGTGGGGAGAATCGCTATAACGGTTTTGAAATGTATGGAAATATGTGATAACACACGTAACACCTGTGTATGAATATGTATTGATTTCTCATTTATGATGTTTGACCTTCTGTGGGCCTGGTCCTTTGGATGGTGCAGTTGTGAAACATGTTTATATGCTTGGTATACAGTCAAAACTTGCATTCTTTCTAAGCTATTACTTCCATAGCTCTAATAGCCAGCTCGTTTTAGAGGCCAGATGCGATTAGTCTACCTATGCATGATTGTCTTGTGAAAGATAAAAGTTCAAAAGTAAAAAGAGAACTTCACAAATGTCCGAAGATGAGCAATGGCGATCAATGTAACTTGTGACATATTTGCATGAGGAGCGGCTCTATGGGAACAAATCCCAATGTGAAATTAGGTTGCATTGAATGTGAAAATTTTCTATTCTAGAAAGGCACATTCTCCAAGGTAAGAGAAGTGCATGCATGAGAGAGATTCTCATGCTTACATGCATGCGAGTTCTTTTAAGTTTAAAGTCACGGAGCTCTATTCCAGGTAAAGTTTTGTCATGCGGAAGGGCCCATTCCTCAAGGCATGTTAAGGTTAGTACTTAACATCTTTAAGGAGGCGCCCCACTACATGTGTCTGAATTCATTGTAAGCCTTCCTTCTCTTGGTCTAAAAGAGAGAGTGCTTTACTGTTTTGGTTAAACTGTTTATTATTTGAGTTTAGTGTGTTTCATGAAATAAGTGTATAGCAGATGTAATACTTCTCTTTCTAATAGAGAGAAATGTGATTGGAAGCTGTTCTTATAGATTGTTGTTCAAATATCCCAGATGTTGTCTTATGTAGATATAGTCTTTTTTGTTAGTTGTTTTAATATCTTGTCGTTTGTGCTGGATTCTCTATGCCTTAATGATATGGTATCAATCTACTGCAATCTCCAATCGTGGGTGAAGTAGCTTGAGAGAAACACTAATGTGGAGGCCATTTCCTTGAATGGAATTGAAATCATGGCTAAGTGGAGGGTGGAATATAAAAGGCCTATTATGAAGGACACACATGTTTGGTTAGAGGAGAATGCATTGGAGCAGGTGGCAAGAGAGGATGCCCAATACTATTACCTTTGGTAGAGGAGGGGGATATTGAGAGTGGGATATCCTTTATCATAATGGGCACTACCTGTACAAACTAATTTGAGAGTGGGATATCCTTTATCACAATGGCCACTACCTGTACAAACTAAGGCAATGGCTAGGATATGTTCAACTCTAGCCATAGAAGCTTCCTCTTCTAAAAGACAAGCCGTTACCTTTTCCCATAAGAGGTGCAAAGGCAATTGATAATCAATCGATGTAGATGACTTTTGATGATGAGATGTGTTACCGCCTATTTGCATAGGGTGTTCACTAGGGTTTTCAGAGATCATTATCGGCATGGATATGGACATGAGCAGCAATCTGAGAACTCTGAGCTTATATGGACTATATTGACCACCAAAACTACAGTAAAGAGGATATACAAACCCCTGAAACCAAGCCTAGGCAATTAAATTGGGAAACCTGGGCATGGGAGACAAATTCTGGCCATGTGTTGGCCTTTTCTTCCCTTCAATCAACATTCTTGGCATGGTTTGACCTTATTCTGCCATTCAATTAGCATTCTGGGCATTGTTTCAACTTCAAAGTTCAAACTTCCCTTATTATCCATGCTGGGAAGATTTAGGGGGATAAACAAAAGCAATAGCATATATAGTTAATTTTAAACTAATTCTGAGAAAGTATGAGGCCATTTTCTTATGTATGGGCACAAACAACCCTATTTGACAGTAAAAAATGGGATGGAACAACCCTAATTCAGCATGTCGAGATGGAACAACACTAATTCATGCAATAAGGGATGAGATCCTAAAAGCACATAATCATTAAAGGATGCACACACTGAAAGGATCCTAAAACCACACGCTAAATGGACTGCTAGAAGCCAGGTTTCCCGTGTAATATTCATGTGTATTACTTAGTATTATATAGAGATTTATATTCTTCCATAATTAGTTGTAATCGGCCTTAAGGAAGTTGTTTCTGTGAAGCCTGCATTGTGTGATCCAAGTTTATTAAGCGAAAGGAGGAGAAAAAGAAGCTTCGAGTCACGAATATACAAGATTTTCCTGGCTAGCTACGATGGGTTGGCTTTGGGGCTCGCTCAGATTTAGATATTATTTCACACTACCATCGGCTGCTAAGGATAACATCTTCTTTATTGATCTTTTCCCTACCATAATACCCGCTACCCATTGTGCAAATACTGACTCCCAGAAAGAAGCCCAAAATCTCTGTTTTATTAGACATTACCGGCTGAAATATCATACCAGAGGGTACACCGGACAACTTTGTTTTCTGGATACTACACACTTTTTCTTTAGCAAATTTCCCATCTCTCGGATGACTCCCTTTCAGTGACTACATTATCAACATTTCGTGGATTTCGAAAAGAGATCGAGTTTATATTTCCGACCTCGGTAGAAAAAGACTCTGGTAAATATTGTTACTACTTTGTCCCAAAAAAAAGGAAAGATTGTTTGGTATTGGCTCTCTTCCTATCACTCAAATCATCCCTAGAACCTTGGTGATTGGGCTCTACTATCTCTAGGAAATTTGTTATCGCTTAAATGGTTAGGTTCTATAATCTATTATCCCAATTTCTATGGTATATCTCTGATTTAGGTCTGCTATCTCCCGGTTGCTTCATTTGAATTAGGAGAAGGGTTTGATTCAGTCAACATTTATAGAGCCAATTGTTGGTTTTGGAAAAGAATGGAAATCCATTGTCATTCGGATCATTGCATCCTATGTGAGACATCAAATTTGTGAAGAGATCAATAAATCTCAACACCATATAGGTGGTACTATGGAAACTCTCACTTGGTAACTAAATATCCATATAATTTTTTCTCAGAAGGCAAGGAGTTCAGTGTTCATAGATTGCAGAGACCTTGTCTCATGCAAGAGAATTGAGAAGCTGGAAGCAAACTGAATTGGTCCTAGGGTTAGCTAGGAACTTAAGAAACATGCATTTAATAATAAATTTTTTTTTAAGGAATGTGCACTCAATAAAAGACAATAAATTACCAATCGAAAGTTGAAATTAAGGAATGTTCACTCAATAAAAGACAATAAAATTAGTAATAATGCTAGATATTATAGGCCTAGATGGAAGGAATGAATGACTGGTGATATGTCTTTAAACTTCGAAGGGAAGAGGATTGGTGTATGGTTGACTCTGTTTCCAATTGTTTGTCAATCAGCCAAGACAACAACTGCCTTGATATTGATTGGTAGAGAGACAATGAATTTGTTTATCCAAACTGTTTGTGGCACAACTTGTGGATCCAATCCACTTACTATAGTGGAATGGTATTTGGTTTTAATATCCCTTTGCATTGTTCTGTGAAAATGGATGGGTGCAAAATTTAGACTATGAGAATATCCTTTTTCACTAACATAAACTGGAATAAGTACCGCCATTAACTATGGGACAAGCCCCTTAATGTTAAACATGTGCAAGTGGAGGAGAATGGAAATAGGAACTATGATGGTTGCATAGTAGTTTAGAGGAAAGGGAAGGTGGTGTCATTAAGAAACCCAAGCCAAGGTCCCTTTCTTTATTAAACTCACTCATAAGGTGAATAACCTTTAAGATGGTGTTTATCTAAGGATGACTGGAATTTGCTAAGTTCTTTTTAGCTACAGCCAACCATTAAAATGGTGTCTTCCTTCCTCCAGTATGGTAGCGAAAAACACTTAGATTTGAGTCTTATCTCACGTCTGATGCAACTCTGATATATACACTGTTGTTCCTAAACAGATAGTCAAATAGTCAATCCAATAGAACAAGGTACAATATTTCTTAAGATAGTTCTAATAAAATTGTTTCTCCAAAGGCCATAGACCCTTTTTTGATTAATCAACTCTCAAGCTTCCTCATATTATATGCCAGTAATGATGTGCACTAAATATTCTAACTAGTTGTTGTATTTAAAATAGCTAGAAGTAACCCTTATCTACATCATTTGAAAAATCCATATATGTTAAGTGCTCCTCTGGTCCAGACTGCAACTAATACCAATGCTTCGAAGCTCACCTCATGCTCATAGATAACCTAGAACTTACTCACTAGAGATGGCAATTCATGCATAGGAACAAAGCAAGTTGATCTGCTTGTGCTGATAAGGAATTTTATTTATGGCATTTAAACGACTTTGTATCCTTTCTTGTAGCTGGTCATCTCATCATGTCCTTTCCTTGAAGGTGGATGAAACCTTCTATTGGCATTTTTTTGGAGAAGTTTTAACTGTAATGATACACCCTCGGTACCCCTTTTCCCTGTGCTATATTCTAAGACCAGACTACACAAACTCCTTTACATTCTTTTTTTTTATGAATATAGAATTCCCAACATCATTCTAACTAGCAAAATTTGCATAACCCTCCTCCAATTGAAAATATGCATTATCAAAGGGTCATGATTTGGACACGTATTCCCGGGGTAATTTGTAATGTTAATTTGTACATGCATGGTATTTCCATCAACAATTAAAAAGGGTCAGTTGAAATGAGTTTATTTGGAATGGTTCTATGAGCAACATTGAAACTCTTAAGAAACTAGATTAGTCAATTAGTTTGATCTGTCTGAATACCGTCTAAGCTACAGAGAATCCCAATATGATGAATCATAGCCATTCAGTCATGGGCATCAATCTATCTGATATATATAGCCAGTATATTTAGATTTCTTGATTGATTGGAAGGCAAAGCCATAGATCCAAATACTTCTCTATTCATAGCTTCATTTTCATGAGCACTGGTACTATATGTGAATCAATTCTCCTTCTTTATGTTTGATTGTTGGGTTCTTCTTTCTTTCAGTTTGTCTTGAGCCCTCATTCAAAGTCAATCATGAACAAATAATAAACTAAATATGCCCTCATTCAATGTCAAAATTATATAATATAAAGAATTGTCTTGCACAGATCTATACCCTTAAGCGATGAGACTCATGTCGAAACTTGGGTGATTTCACAATAAAGTGCTCCACATTTTTTGCACTTAAGTTTACTCTATTGCAAAAGTAGCACCGCAACTTATTGTGAATTGGTGATCACTGTATCCATTACTTGATGATTATTCGATCCTCTCCAACCCCATAATCTAAATTTTATCGACAATAATGTTCATGTGGCTGAAGGAGTGGGAAAAACAGAGAGAGCAAGGTTGAATGACAGGAAATGAAATATATTTTCAAAATGCAGTAAGAATTTGGTATAGAAAATTTAGTATCATGATGAATTTCCTTTAGCAACACAGAGACCCTAATTTTATGGAGAAACAAAAAACACTAGGACTAGTAAGTACTCAGAGGTTAAGGCATGAAATCTGGACAAACTGCATATGTCTTAGTATATTAAGAACATATTGCATTACAAGGATACTACTTTTCCAGACTCTAACTGTAGAATGCCTATAGATGTAATTAATCTCTCTTGGGTTCATGATCATAGCAACTCATGATCCTATCCTTAATAGGTCAATACAAGGCATGGCTTATTCTTAAAATTGATCTGGATTTTGTAATTTTGTAGGCCGAACATGGGCCTGATAGTCAGGTTGTTCTCGTGCTTGTGGGAGAGGGTGGGAATCTGGATGCAATTGAGATGGAACTGGAAAAGCAATGCAAAAGTATTCCACGTGGGAAGTTTTCTTCCAAGGCACTGACTCATAACTTTACTATTCTTTCCCATAACAAGGCGAAGGTCAAAGGATAAATAAAGTAATTGGTTTGTTTGTCAGAATAACCAAAATCCTTTCAGCGCGTTAATTAACAATTTGTTGTTATGCCAGGTGATTTCCTTCTCTAATATGTATGCACCTGAGCACTTAATCATTATTGTTGAAGATGCAAATCAATGGGTGGAATGTATTGAGAATGAGGGTAATACGCTTGTATTTTAGTGTCCAAATGAACAACACATTGAGATAGTAAATTTGTTGACATTCATAATTCTATGGACTTTTGGCATTCTGTATGGTTTATAGGAAAGTGTAGAGTTTTTGTTGCAGGTTTTGTATTCTTAGGAAGGTGGAGTCCCGAGAGCATTGGGGAGTATGCAAGTGGAACAAATCATGTGCTTCCTACTTATGGATAAGCAAGGATGTATGAGGGTGTGTCATTGGATTCCTTCTTGAAGTACGTCATTATGAAATCCTTGACAGAGGAAGGCCTAAAAAATCTTGGTCCACATGTTGTTAAGATTGTAGAGGTGGAAGGTTTGGAGGCTCATAAGAGAATAGTGACATTGCGGTTGCAAGATATTGAGAGAAGATCATCAGTTTGAGCTTTTAACAGGATGTCAAAGGTATCCATTTCTCCATGGTAATTTAATAGAGTTCATTGAATTTGTATATCTTTTTAAAAATCTTGTTCCTTGATATTGAGAGTTGATACCCTAACTTTTTCCTTAAAGTGGAAATATTCTGAATTAGAGTGTTAACAAGTTTTTGGTGCATATTACTTAATTTAATATGAACACCCAGTAGTTATGAATGAGTAAGAGTTTCCATAAAAAAATTGTTTGATATGGAGGCAAGATCATTAGTTTGAACCTTTTGCATGGTTCCAAAGGAATGCAATTCTCCATGGGTAGTGTTGTAAAATTCATTGAATTTATGTATCTTTTGATTGATCAAAAACTCATCCCTTTTTTTGAAAGTTGATAGCCCTAGTCCTGTCATGAAGTGGAGCACTTCTAACCATTTTTACCAAGTTCATTTTATGTGTTGTTGATGTATATGTAACTTCGGAATGTATTCTTCTATGTATTTTATATTATTGTAACCCGATGTTTATTCCGGGATGTTCCTATTATGTATTTGAGTCATGTGGTCATGCCCCGATGTTCCGATCGGGAAGATTATAATGTAAACAAGTCATATCAAGTCATTGGGTAAGTCCCCAATGTTTAGGGGCACTTGAGTTATTATACACTAATTAAGGTGTAGGCTCGAGTAGTAATTATTAGGTTGAGTGGACTTCAAGTCAACGGAAGAATATAAATAGAGAGTGAGAGTCTCTCTATTTATCACTTGTGACTTAGCTCTCTTGCTCTCTCAAGTGTGGCGCACTTTTGGAGAAGGAAATTCTTGGGCTTGACAGAAGACAGAAGGCTGCTGTTGTGAAGGGAGGTCATCTTACTGTTTTGGGTTCACATCTTGTGGTGATACTATCTTAGAGGAAGTTGAGGGTTTTTCTCCATTTATGGTTTCCCCTCCTAAAATCTTTGTGTCTATTGTCTCTTGTAATGTGCTTATGTGATTGCTGTGCTTGTTATTCTCTCAGTGAAAAGATCTTATCATAATGCTAGCTTAAATGATGAAAAACTAACATGGTATCAGAGCTAACCTGAGAAGAAGACATTGTGCAGCTACAGGAACTAGGGATTCCTATTTTGTGGATCTTCCTCCACATATTTTCAGCACAAGTATGCTAGGATGACTCTCCATTGAAGGGTGCATCTTTCTGTCGATGCGGAATCCAATTTCAAGCATTTTCAGTTTCGATGCGAAAATTAGGGCTTTCTACAGAAGAGGAATTTTTGAGTGAGACCAGCATAGGATTGTTCTCCTCATCAAAACCGAAATTTAGAGACCTGGATCAATAAATTTGGTTGGGTAAATATCTGGGAAAGTCAAACCCTAGTTTGACCCCTAGCTAGGAGAAACCCTAAATACTAAAACTGCTAGGTTTTAGTACAGTCGCTATATTCCGATATTGGAAAAGTATCAGAAGCTGAAAATTTCAGGAGCCAAATATAAAATCCGGATGAACTCTGTGTCAAAATCTCAGCCTCAGATCCGCTATATTCTGGGAGATATGATCTCTCCAAGTTAGGGTTCCATCCTCTTCCAGAAATCATCCATAAACAGGTCACCTGGGGAGATTTGTAATATCTTGGGCTACAGATGTCCAAATAGAATTCCTGAAGATGTTATATAAATTTAACGGAATTTAATTTCTTTTTTCCGAATATCAGACTCAGAAGATGAACCAGTGACACGTGGCATTCCGTACAACTTTGCTGTTCTGAACAGTCCTGTAACAGGTCACCTTGGGAAAAGGATCATAAATCCCAAATGGTGAAACCAATTATGGTGAAACCTGTGGTGTTGGATCAGGTACATGAGAGGTTACCTCAGTAAGAAATTTCAGACTCATAGGAGCATTAATTTCGGAGATATCACAGAAACAAGTAACAGGAATTTCTGCAGAAGAAATCAGAAAATTAGGGCTTCCTGTTCCGGGAGTTTCCCTCCACTGTTTTCAGAAAAGGAGTACATTGGACAGCTCCATTTGAAGAGATCTATATGTTCATCCAATCAGATCTGAAATATTCCAAGTTTTGAAAATTAGGGTTTCTGTGACAAACCCTAAATCTGCGAACTCCGGGACAAGGACGAACACCTCAAATCAGTAAGATCTAATCCTTTGCTATTTCCATTTGAGGTTCTCATTTCAATATGATATATCTCATCAGCTTGGTGACAAGCTTGGGGAAGTTGACAACTTCCAAGCCTGGAAGCACATGATCTCTCTGAAGAAAATGGATTGGACACCTACATGAGTATAGAGGTTCCAGTTTCAGAGGGAGACGAGGTTAGAGACCTTTCACAAGAAGGACTTAGTCAAGGCCAAAGAAGACCTCATGCTCATGCTGCAGAGGATGATGAACCATCCAGAAAGAGATCTAGATATGAAAGTGAATATTCTTCAAGAGAGGATGAATATGTTCTGATATCAGCCCTCACAGGTAACATTACTCATGGGAGTGATGATTATATTGTAGACAGTGGGGCTTACAAACATATGATGGGATTCAAGGAATCCTTTGTAAGACTGTCAGAACATGAATCACCTCACAAGGTGAAACTAGGAGATGACTACCAATATCCAATAAAAGGTAGTAGGGAATCGTCATATAAGCTAGACCCTGGTAATTCTCTAACAATGAAATAAGTATTGCTTGAATAACCTTCTCTCTATTTCAGCATTGATGCAAAAGGAATGCGGGCTGCATTCATAGATGGTCAAGTCATCATATGACCAAAAGGAAAGACGATCGATGATGTGGTAGTGATTGAAGAACAAGAAGGAGGCTTGTACAAATTGAAGGGCTATCCAGAACAAGCCTTGATCCATGACATAGTAGAGCCAAATGAGCTTTTGCATAGAAGGCTTGCACATGTGCATTACAGATCACTACCTATTGCAAGCAAAGCTGTTGAAGGTCTTCCAGAATTTCAAGCTATTTGAAGGGAAGAACAAAATCAAAATATGACCTAAAGAAACCAGTTGAAGAATGTGAAGTTCCAGAATACAGAGACCATGCTGTCATAAGAGTCTCTCAAAATGAAGAACAACTTGAAGCGGTAAAAGAAAAAGTGAAGAATGCAAAAGTTGTGATGGCCACCTTGAATGGCCTCCCAGGATCGTGGAATTCATTCATGTGAGGAATGTGTGCTAGAAGGAAGTGATTACTTTCAGCAGACTTCAAGAGGAAGAAGAAGCTCGATTCATAAGAAGAGAAGGGAAGATGGAAGAAACTGAAGATCAAGCTCTCATCACCCAAAGAAGATCCCTCAAGCAATGAGGAATATGAAGAACTCAACTCTTGAAGAACCTCTTATCCACCTCAGCATTTGGATAAGAAACGATGCGACTATGAATGAAGAAGATGATGAAGCTGAAGGCTCAAGAAGGAGTCTACCCTCGAAACAAATAAAGATAAGTATTCAATTGTCATTTCATGATATTGTTTTGTTATGCATTTGTTTATATTCAGTTATTGTATTATTCATGATAGGATGTTTGCATTAATGATACTATACTACTAATATGCATGTGATGGGTAAGTAGCTCATGGTCTTATACAAATTCTCCATTGCTACTTATCTAGAATGAAACCTCTTTGCTGACATATTGGATTAGTGCACAATCTCAATGTTGTCCTGGTAGAGATGGAAGGCATCTAGAAAGTTTCGTGAGATATGGATGAATGTTGTATTGGCTAAATTAGTTGCATGATCATATATTTATGCATAATCATTTGCCAGTATAAATATTCCTTATGAAATGTTTCTAACCATACAATTGCATTTGACTTGTAGGAAAGACCGCATACATAATCACCTACAAGCAAAGAAGAATGAAGACTTGTTCCAAAGAACAAGTGACGATAGTTCAAAGGCAAAGAATAATATGACAAGCTAATAGATGGGTGCAAGATGAACTTTTGAAGAAGTTCAAGATAGAGGATCTTAGTATCTAGTGATCCTAGATGGATACTACTTGTCACTCCAGTACAGAATGTTTCAGTGCATAGAGTACGGAAGACAGAGGGAGTATGATGCTCTGCTTCAGAGGGAGTGATTGCAGAAGATCCTGAGGTTTGACATGGTACGACAGGATGGGAAGAATACAGATGGAATCTTCCTTGGACAAGGGAAGTATGCAGTAGAGATCCTGAAGAGGTTCAGGATGATGGACTGCATGGCCTCACCTATGGCATTGAACCTGAAGCTATTGAGTGATGCTTCTTCAGAGATGTTTGATACTACGATGTATCATCAAATGATTGGGTCCTTGATGTACCTGAGACCAGATATTTGCTTTGCTGTGAACACATTGAGACATGTTCACTTGATGGTTACAAAGCCTGCAGGGGTACAATTGATTATGGGCTCAAGTATGATGCGAATCAGAAGATTAACCTGGAGGGTTATGTTGATTCAGATTGGGCAGGCAGTGCCATCGACACGAAGAGTACTTCAGGATGTTGCTTCAGTATGGGATCAGGTGTGATCTCTTGGTTTAGCAGGAAGCAATCCTGTGTGGCACTGAGTACAGCTGAAGCAGAGTATGTCGCAGCTTGTTCAGCTAGTTGTGAGGTAGTATGGCTACAAAAGCTACTATCTGATATATTTGATCTCCAGTTGGATGCTACTTGTATACATTGTGACAACCAGAGTTGCGTGAAGTTGTCAGAGAATCCATTGTTCCATGACAAGTCGAAGCATATCGAGATCAAGTATCACTATATCAGGGATATGGTGTAGAGAGGAGCAGTGAAGCTCCTGTATGTTGCGACGGAGGAACAGATAGCTGATGTATTGACGAAGCCATTGGCTAGGCTGAAGTTTGAGTACTTCAGAGAGAGACTTGGTGTTCTCCAGATCGAGGCTTCCTCCCAGATACAGTGATGTGTCCCAAAGCCATTCTGACGAGCAGGTCAGATATAAGGGCTGAGCCATTCTGTCATGGTGAGAGGATTTAGTTCCTCCCATGTCAGATATGAGTGCTAGAGATCCAAAGCCATTCGGACGAGTAGGTCAGATGTAAGGACTGAGCCATTCCGTCATGGTGAGAGGATTGGTTCCTTCCATGACTGATATGAGTGCTGAGATTGAGAGCCATTCTGACGAGTAGGTCAGATGTAAGGACTGTGCCATTCTATTCATGGCTAAAGGATTTAGTTCCTTCCATGTCAGATGTAAGTGCAGAAATCTCTCTTCATTGTGGTTGAGAGTCTTCCATCATTGGGTGGGATTGTGCCATTCTGACGAGTAGGTCAGATGTAAGGGTAGAGCCATTCTGGTCATGGCTAAAGGATTAAGTTCCTCCCATGACAGATGTGAGTGCTGGCCATTCCGACGAGCAGGTCGGATGTAAGGGCAATTGTCACTCTTTGGGAGAGTGGAGGCGCATGGTCAGTTACCATGTAGGTCAGTCGAGGAGGACTGGGGGCCATTCTGATATGACTACGGAGATGTGTTCTCGTAGGATCAGATGTGAGTGCAAGCCTTTCCATCACTGTGATAGGATGTGTTCTTGTCTGGATGGATGTAAGTGCAGGAAATCTTCCACCACTGTGATAGGATTGGTTCTTATCTGGATGAAAGTGGAGAAATCTTCCACCACTGTGATAGGGTTGGGTCTTGTCTGGGTGGGAGTCTTCCATCACTGGGATAGGATGTGTTCTTGTCTGGATGGATGGGCCTTTCTGATGAGTAGGTCAGATGTAAGCGCTGAAATATTCCACCACTGTGATAGGATTGGTTCTTGTCTGGGTGGGATTCTTTCATCACTGTGATAGGATTGGTTCTTATCTGGATGAAAGTGGAGAAATCTTCCACCACTGTGATAGGATTGGTTCTTGTCTGGGTGGGAGTCTTCCATCACTGTGATAGGATGTGTTCTTGTCTGGATGGAAGGGCCTTTCTGACGAGTAGGTCAGATGTAAGTGCTGAGCCATTTCACAGATGGTAGTTGATTGTGCCTACCATGCTAGTGAAAGTGAGTGCTGGGCCCTTCTGATGGGATTGTAGTTTACTACATGATCAGATATAAGTGTTGGGCGTGCCTTTCTGACGAGTAGGTCAGATGTAAGTGCTAGGCGAAGACCTACATGAGGGTAGGCCTACATCCAGCATGAAAAAGGGCTGGCTCTGTAGAACATCCTATGACGAGATAGTACACACTTGATGATGACTAGAGAAGATCCAGATCGAGTGATGATCCAGATCCAGTTATGATGACTCTGAGAGATCCAGATCGAGTGATGATCCAGATCCAGTCTAGTGATGTTGATGTAGATCGAGTGATGATCTAGGTCCAGTGATGCCATTTTATGATGATCTAGATCGAGAGATGATCCAGATCCAGATGACTTGAAGACGAATATGACTTGAAGATGAAGATGACTCAGATGATCCAGTTGACGCAGAGAAGAAGACCAGTACTAAAAAATTGTGTCGAAAGAATACCTTCCTAGTTAAGAGGGAGTGTTGATGTATATGTAACTTCAGAATGTATTCTTCTATGTATTTTATATTATTGTAACCCGATGTTTATTCCGGGATGTTCCTATTATGTATTTGAGTCATGTGGTCATGCCCCGATGTTCCGATCGGGAAGATTATAATGTAAACAAGTCATATCAAGTCATTGGGTAAGTCCCCAATGTTTAGGGGAACTTGAGTTATTATACACTAATTAAGGTGTAGGCTCGAGTAGTAATTATTAGGTTGAGTGCACTTCAAGTCAACGGAAGAATATAAATAGAGAGTGAGAGTCTCTCTATTTATCACTTGTGACTTAGCTCTCTTGCTCTCTCAAGTGTGGCGCACTTTTGGAGAAGGAAATTCTTGGGCTTGACAGAAGACAGAAGGCTGCTGTTGTGAAGGGAGGTCATCTTACTGTTTTGGGTTCACATCTTGTAGTGATACTATCTTAGAGGAAGTTGAGGGGTTTTCTCCATTTATGGTTTCCCCTCCTAAAAGCTTTGTGTCTATTGTCTCTTGTAATGTGCTTATGTGATTGGTGTGCTTGTTATTCTCTCAGTGAAAAGATCTTATCATAATGCTAGCTTAAATGATGAAAAACTAACATGTGTCACCTGATTGAGCAACATATTTGATTGATATAGAGAATGTGAGCACTAACTAATATATCATGAAGATTATGTAAGAATTACAATTACAAAGCATAAGGTAACCGATACATTCCTAACAAATTCAGACCATGTTTCCTTAAATGAGCTGAGAGGACGTCTCTCTCTTGACTATAATACATTGTTTATCTTTTATATAGGAAATTGTGATGTTGATAGATATTCTAAAATTCCCTTGTACCAATCTAGTACTATTACTGAGAACAATTTTTAAACTGGTAGTTCATTGTGGACTCCAAGGGGTGGTTCACCTATGAGTTTGGGAAGGTGCTTAGCTCCCACAGGGAACTCTGGAAGTTGTACCACCACACAAAAGTTGAACACTTGCAAGAGTAGAAGCCACCTCAATATCCTTCAACTAATCACTGTTTATTGATAAATCCAATAGGGCATGATGATCCACATAGATGCCCAGTAGATAGTGTTGAAATTTATGCACCGCATATGTCATCCTTAACTTTTGATCCTTGGCTATGCTATAGTTACAATTGACCTTATTCAATTTCTTTCCTTCTAGCATAGTAGACAGGGTGATCTAGATTTGTGTACTTTCAGTGATTTTATAGTAAGTTCATATTGCTATTGTTATGTTTTTTCAACTATAATTTAAACTATATTGCAATGTTTTGGGTATGAAATTACCACATAATCATTTACTTACATTTACAGTATTTTAAGAAGTAACATGTTACATAATCATTTAATTTTACATTATTTTAAATAATAATTATAAAATATTGATGTATATATATATAATTATTATTTTCTTAAAATAATCATAAAAAGAAAAAAGACATGGTATATTTTGGTTTAAGTGTGATACTTTATAATTTTCTGAATAAACATTTTAAAAGTATAATGTGTATGATACTCCACCATAAATTTACATCATATTTAAAAATAATAAAATTTACATAATAATTAAAAATTATATTAATAAAAAAAAACATTAAGTGAAAGTACATAAAATTATATCCCTACCATTATACCATTATGATGGTGGGGATATAATGGTATTGATTCCAAATTTTCATTGTGGAATATATATCATTGCTAGTGGTTAATATTAATTTAAAGAATTTCAAATTGATATATTAGTTGTTGGTTAGGGTAAGGTTATTTCATTTATTTTTTAAAAATTAGTATTTTATTTTAAATTCTAATAAACTAAAGCTATAAAACATATTATTTTTATAAATGAATTTTATTTCATAAAAAATATATAGATTAGGTTAAAAATAAATTTTGTATACAAATTTTAAATTTTATATAAATATTAAATCTTTCAGTAGCTTCAATAAAAAAAACTCGCATCCTGTCATAAAATCACACTTGGCAATCATAGAGAAACAATCTAGAAGGTTATAGTTTGATGAATAAAAAATTCCTTTCATTCTTCTAATGGAAATTCAATAGTGATAGGTGGAGTTGACCCATGGCTAGCTGGTTGTGGGGGATGGTAAATTTGCTAGTGAAAGGGTGGCCTATGCAAATGCTTAATTGACCATTGAACTTGGAAAAGGACTAGTAAATTTTCTAGTGAAATGGTGGCCTATTGGGTGGTAAATCCTCCAGCATAAATGTGACCTTTAATGGAAGATAATCCTCTAAAACCCAGTCCTTATAATATGGTAATTTCTTCTTTAGAAATGTGACTTATTGATGGGAGATTATCCTCTAAAAACCTGGAATATAGGGTGGTAAATCATCCTTCATAAAGGCGTCCTTGTACCATAATTATAAACACAATTATTCAATATTAATAAATATTATTCTCAATAACAAAATAAATTATCATATTTTTATAAAAATACAACCTACAACCAAAAAATAATATATAAATTAATAAATTATATAAAGAAAATATTAATCATCCTTATAAAAAAATATTAATCACATAATTATTATACTTTTATTATAAATCAAAATTAGTCACATCCACTCACACCTAATATAATTATAATGATATTTATTTATAACACAGAAACAATTACAAAATTTAAAAACAATTATAATTAGTAAAAAAAATTGAATAATTTTTTATACAAATCATAAACATCATATTTTATGAGAATTTAACTAAATTAATTATATTTTAAAAACTTATAAATTTGTTTAATAAGAAAATAAGTAATTTAAATTAAAAAATATAGATATATTTATTATTTTAATTTTTTTATTTTCGAATAATAAGTTAATCATATCATTAACATATTTTAATTTTATTAAAAACCTAAAAAAAGATAAGTTATAATAAAAATGAAAAAGAAACATGTTATCTTAAATTTTAATTTTCAAACAATAAATTAATTATATCATAAAAATACATAAATTATATAAAGAAACAAAAGAACATAAGTTATAATAAAAAATTAAGAATATATATATATATATTTTTTCCAAAGAAAAAAACATTTTATTTATAGAATAAACATGAACTGTTGTACTGAGCTTACATCTCATTCTACCGCTAAGCGGTCATAAGACTGATCCGTCTTATCCATAAGTTGTAGGTCTTACATTTCGGTTTCTTTCTCTTAGCCAAGACAATCTGTTAGTGTTTTCACAAAAACAAATAGTTTCGGTCAAAAATACTATTTAGCATGGTATGTTCTCTTCCTCCTACATCGTTTCAAAGCTGATCTTTGTAGATCCTTCTACTATTTGTGCAATCTCTATTAACCCCGGTTGATTAGCTAGATCGAGAGGAGGTATACTTCTTCATTCACTTCCTTGTATATGTGTGTAAAGGAAATCTTTCTGAACATTGTTTTCAAATTCTGAATTTCTATAAGCAAGTGTTGAAGATAAGGGACCCAAATATTATTTGTTTGATTTTCCCAGACTGTCACAACTTTGGAATCCCCAAATATTTGTATGTCTTGTATCTAGTTAGTGCATGCCACTTTCATAGTTTCCCATAATGTTGACAATTCATCCCTGCTGTTGGTTTCCTGACCCATTGCATGTTTTATCCTTATATTCCTATTTATTGTGACCTTAATTACTTCTCCCACTCCTCCTAATGGAGGTTCTCCTTGGTTGGCCCCATCGAGGAAAGCCCATGGGATTTTTCTATTTATCCGATGGATCTTTGACTATTCTTGTTTTGGTAGTGGGTACGTCCCTTTTGTGTTCATGTATCTTTCTTATTAATAGGGATATAGTTATATCAGGAGGAGTCCATGAATTGTTGAAAATAGCTCTATTCCTTGCCTCCCATATAGTGAAAATGTAAAAAATCAGAAATGCTTCATAAACGCATACCCTTTGGTCGCTCCACTAGTCTTTGGTTCTTTCCTATAGATCTGTAACTATTCTTTCATGTGTTCTACCTTCAAATAGCTTGGCTGATGCTCCTTTCCATATGTTTCCTGCATATGGATAGAGTTTGAACAAATGAGAGGTGGTTTCTGCATCTCATCTGCATAAAGCACATAAGCTTGGTCCTTCAAATCCTCATTTTTGTAGCATTTCCCAAGTCAATAATTTGTTCGATAGGGCTAGCCATGCTATGATCAAAGTTTTTATGGGACTCTATATGTGCCAAATTTTTTTCCACCACCACTTCTTCTCTTCCCTCATTTTCTCTTCAAAACATGCTAGATATCCAAGCTTTGTTGTGTATTGTCTAGTCTTTGGGTTTCTTGTCGATACCACTTTATCTAGTTCTATCCTTACATGGATGAAATTGGTCACTATCAAGTTGATGTATTTGTTCCATTCTTTTGTGAGATCGTTTGAAATCCCGATGTCATGTGATGTTTTCTACTGCCTTTGTCCTCTCGTGTTCAGATTGTAGCATGCATCTGATTTCGTTATGATTCTCTTTAATCTAAGGTGTTGGATTAATTGGGATGAGAGCCTGTAATTTTTGTCAGTGCAAGACCACGGATCTTGACCCACTCAGACTTTGCTACCATCACCAATTTTTCACGCTGTCCATTTTCCAATCAGTGGATAGGCCAATGTCATTTCCTTCCGCCCTATTGAACTATCTTTATGAGTTTTTTCAGGGCTTCTCATCCATTCAGTAATACTATTTGCAGGGAAATACTTGGATATGATTACCCTTCCCCAAAGGGATTCTAGGTTTTGAATGCATCTCCACATTGTCTTAGTGGCTAAAGCTTTGCTGAAAAGTTCTAATTTGTTTATGCCCCATCCCCCTAGCTCTTTTGGATTTGCTAACAATTTCCACTTTGCCAATGGAATGCCTTTTGGTTTCTTGCTGGCTATCCACAGAAAGGAGAAGCACATTTTATAATCTTAGTTAAGATTCCCTTTCGAATGTATGGTATTGAGGCCCAATATACTAGAATACTATGAAGTACTACTTTCAAAAGGATTATTCTTCCTCCTCTGGATAAAAAATGATTTTCCCATAAATTAATCTTGTTTTAATTTTTGTTTACAAGCCAAACCCAATCTTGAAAAGAATAGCAGTTTGGTTTCAATGTGAAACGTAGGTATTTGAACCCTTCTTCTACTGGAGTTATTTGATATTGTATTAGATCTCTTGTCCTCTGAATTGTTTCTGTGGGGATCTCATTGTGGATGAGATTAGATTTGTTGATATTTACTACCATCCTTGTGGATTTTGTGTATATGTCTATCAATGCTTTCATAGCCTCTATATTGCTTATGGAACCTTCCCCAAATAGTAGCACATCATCCACGAAGAGTGTATGCGTGACTTCCTCTGTCTTTGTGACTTTCATGCCTTTTATTTTTCCTTCTTCTTTGGCCTTAAGTATAATTCTGCTCAGAGCCTCAGCAACTAGCAAGAAGATGAAGGGGGATAAAGGGCATCCCTGCCTTACTCCACTAGTTGGTATAAAGAAATTGGATGGAGATCCATTGATCATTACTGCATAAGAAGTATATTGTAAAAATCCCATTACCCATTCGACAACCTCCCGTGCGAGACCAATTTTTATCAGCAAGAGTCTAACAAAATTCCATCCCACCCTGTCATATTCTTTGGATAAATCTCACTTCAAGGCAAAGGTTGTTCTTTTTTCCTTCTTGATTGTATGGATTGTCTCCTGGGCCAGAGAGACAACATCATGAATTTACCTATTGTTTAAGAAACCATATTTCTCCTCAGTTATGATTTTACTGAGTACTGGTTTGAGTCTTAAGGCTAGAACCTTTGCCATGATTTTATATATCATATTGCAATAGAATATAGGTCTGAATTCATCAAAGGAGGTAGGGTTTTGTTTTTTTGGTACTAGTGTTAAAAAGGAGGAATTTAAGCTCCCCGGGACATTCCCTGACCTTTGTGATTCTCTCACCACTTCCAATATATCCTTTTTAAGTGCATCATAAAACCATAGATAGAATTCCACTGTAAATCCATTTGGCCCTCGGCTTTTGCCTCTTTGGAAAGTCTGGAGGGTATGCCTTATTTATTCTTCTGATATTTCTTTAGTCAATTCTTCATTCGTTTCCTCATTAATCATTCTTGGGAATAATCCCAAGAATTCAAGTATCTCTTGAATAGGGCATCCCTCTGGCTCTTTAAAAATGTTTTGAAAAAATCTCACTCCTGCTGCAGCTTTTTCCTAAAAATAATGCACTAGGTTTCCTTCTTGATTTCTTATTTCATAGATTGTATTTATGTTCCTCTTCTGTGAAGCGAAATTGTGAAAGAAATTTGAGTTTTTATCCCCTGCTTCGAGCCATAGGGATCTGCTTTTGACCCTTAGAAGTTTTTCTTCATCCTCTAACAATCTATCCTTTTTTTTTCTCAAGTTCTTTCAACTTTTCCATATCCTCCCTGCTGAAGACCCCTGTCTCATTCTCTAGATATATTTCCCCTATTTTTTCCTCTATTTCTTTCAGATCTTTTTGGAGAGAGGCCTTGTGTTTTTTGTCCCACTCTTTTGTGATTTTCTTAGCCTTAACTAGGTTATCTACAAACTGTTGCATTGCGCTGCAGTTTGGGACATGTCTTATAGGATGCCATGCTTCTAAGATTTTCTCTCTATACTGTTCATCTTCCAGACATTGGGGATTGAATTTGAAAGGGGCTGGTGGCTGGTGGATATTGGTCTATGATCCGAACTTCCTCTTGTTTCCACTAAGGATTTAATTATTAGGTTTTTATTTAGCAAATCTTCATTAAAGAAGAAATAATCAATCCTTCTGGAAATTTCCTGTGGGCCTCCTTTTTTTGTGCCATGTAGGTTCCATATTTAAAGGGGCCACATCCACCGGATGCTCCTTTTCAAATAAATTGAGAAAATAAGGGGCCAACGAATCTTTTCTGTCATTTTCACCCCAGTATTCATTAGATGAAATGGTTAAATTTAAGTCTCCTCCCACTATAATGTTAGGTTTATTCATAAATCCTTCCAAACTAAGCTTTTCCCAAAAGCTCCTCCTATCATAGAAGGGGGCAAAGATGTTTAGGAAGGTGAAAATATTTCTTGTCTCCTGGTCATTGAGGTTTGTTTCTAGCACTGATTCCATATTTATTGATTCAAATTTTTCTATGGTTGGACTCCATGTTGTTATCAAACTTCCCGAATTCCCTACTGCATCTAGGCTCTCCATTTCCCAGTTTTTTAGTAGACCTATCAGTATTTCTTCTGCTCTTTTCCCTTCAAGCATCATTTCCTGTAACATAATGACTGATGCTTTATGGTTGTGAAACAACCTTTTGAGGGTATTTTTTTGAGGTGCCCCCTATCCCTATTGAGTTGAAAGATAAAATCAACATCGAGAGCCCCCTCCTGGGGATAATACTCTAAGTTCCCTTTTGAGTGTGGTCTATTTCCCTTGTTTTACATGTATTGCTGCTTGAACTTGAGCCTTCGATAGCAGTGTTTTTCTTCCCATTATGGGTTTTTGAGTAAGGTTAACGGCCAATCCTCCTATTGAGAGCCCTTCATTTTGTTGGTCTTCTACAGTGTTTCGGGGTCTAAGTTCATATGTTCTTGTAACTTCTACTTTCTTTGATTTTAATATGCATTTATATTTTCTAGAAGAGAAATAAGGAGACGAGTCTTGCTCAGAAGGATAGGGAGGAGTACATTTGTCCTACTACACAAGTTCTGTATCCTGTATCATGGATCCTGATGGTCTCTTGAGTTGAATTTTCTCGTCTGCTTTGTCACGGTCCTTTTTTACTTCTTTTGTTTCAGTCTTTTTCATGTCTTCGCCACCCTACATTGTCCTGACCACGTTTTTCCCTTTGTCTATGCAGTTGAGATCTATCAAGCCTTTCTGGATATCTTCCTCAATCAGGCATTTTCTGGAATTCTCATGTCAACTTCCATGTTGTTGTGCTTGATTTCTTGTGTGCCCTACACTAGTTGCTTCACATTCTGATCCTTATCCTATTTCTCCTTGAAACCATTTGAATTCCTTCCTATGGTAAGCTATCTCTCCTTTTTTATCCATATTTTCTAGTATATAGGTTTTGTTTCCACCTTTGGGAAATCCTTTTGAATGTGACCTACCTTAGTACAATTGAAACACCTAAAAGGTATCTTCCAGTAATCCAATTTCTACCTCTAACTGCTTCCATGCATTACTATGTTTAACTCCTCATATAGTCCATTCCTCATATCCATCTCCACCAAAATTCAGGCACATCTGTGATCCACTTTTGTCTCCCAGTTTTCCTCCAAAGAAACGAATTTCCCCAGCCTATATCCAATCGCTTCCAGTACTTGTGATTTCCAGAAAACTATCAGTAGCCCGGGTAGGATGACCCAAACCTTCTGAATGTTATGCGGCTCCTTATGGACATTGAAATCAATAGTCCAGTTCTTAAGGATTAGTCTGGATGGGCCCCAATTACTATTGGGATTAAGGAGTTTGCAATTATCCTCCATACTGCATAGTTTAATAAAAAAACAGCCTCGCAGTAGAGAGTAAAAGGTTGGTTTGTATCCTATCAGGTTGCTCCAATTCATAGCAATTCACTGCTATAAGGAGGCTTTGGTGACTATCTTCCCACTAAACCTCCCTATTAGTGCATGACTGAGATAATACATAATTTGTTCCAATGTTATGTCTTTTCCCACGATGAACTCCAGGATCTCGTGCCTTGGATTCATCTCACGCCGTCTTTTGCTGGATGCGTTCAACACGTTTTTGTTGTCCTATACCCTTGCTTCATCATCCTTGTCATGGCTTTGATTGATTTCAGTGGGCTTGCTCTCGGCTGTCTTATCACCCTCCACCGAACTCACCTTCACACGCTCTGCCTGCACTTCTTCCTGGGAGAAGAATATGGGGATGTACTCTCGATCATCCTCATAATCCACCATGTCTGAATACATGGTTTCTCTTCTTTCTTTTCTCTCAGCAGAGCTCTGCTCCTCATCCTTCAAAAATAAAAAAAATCTAAAACCTCACCCTTCCTTCTTTTTGCTCCTCGCTCCCGCATATGCTCCCTCCACAGAGCTCCATCTTGGTCCCAAAATCGAAGAATATATATATATATATATATATATATATTAAATTTCAATTTTAAATGTGTGGTTGGAGAAAATTTGAATAGTTTGATTGTTTTTTCATTATGTGTATATTTTATTACTAAAAATTATATGATTGTCTTTTCATTTTGTCTATATTTTATTATTAAAACCGATTTGATTGTCTTTTCTTTGTGTTTATATTTTATTATTAAAAGTGATCTTCAAGTTCAAGGACATGAATGTATTCAAGTACTACACATTTTTTGGAAATTAAAATTAGCTTTTAGTCACTTCAATATAACATATTTTATTCTTTTTGTTTCTAGTATATAACTCAACAATGGTTATCTAAATTGTACATTTAATGTAGTGGAAAGGTGAGTTGTCAAGTATACCTTTCCCATAAAATGCTTAGTTCATAAAATTTTAATATATCCCTTATGAGGCCCATTTTTTACCTCAAAATTCCCCTAATGAGATCACACTAAACTCAAATAAGTGTATTTTTTGTGCACCATTTGGGATATTGGTGGGTCACATCTTTTGCAAGAAAGGACTGTTGGTTGAACCTGCGAAGATTGTGGTGATTTTGAGATTGTCAATGCCTACAAATGTGAAGATGCTTAAAGCGATGTTAGGGAACACATGATATTATCGCAAATTGATACAAAGTTATGCTATGATAAAAAATCCTATGGAGAAGTTGCTAAAGAAAGATGCGGTATTTGCATGGAGTCACAAGTGTGAAAGAAGTTTTGACACGTTGAAGGCCAAGATTGCTTCTGCACTTATACTAGTATTTCCTGATTGGAACAAGGAGTTCCATTTTCATGTGGATGCATCGTCCATTGCACTAGGAGTGGTGCTCATGCAACCGGGATAAGGAGATCTTGACCAGCTGATTGCTTTCACTAGTTGGAAGCTATCGTCTACAGAGCAAAACTATATGACGATAGAGAGAGAAGGTCTGGCGATGGTATATGTGCTAAAGAAGTTTAGGAATTTCCTCTTGGGCGGTCATTTCAAGATGTTTACAGAACATTCTTTTTTGAAGTACCTAGTCAATAAGCCTGTGTTGGGGGGGAGATATGCCACTAGATACTTCTCTTTTAGGAGTTTGATTTTTAGATAATTGTGAATCCAGATCATCGCTGGAACTCTAACCCTGATCATTTATCCCAAACTGAGATAGGTGAGGAACCCACAAACATTGAAGAATGGTTTCCATATGCGTAATTGTTCAGAATTGACATGGTTGATGGTTATTATGATCAAATCATTCAGTTTTTGGAAATGGGAACTGCACCAGAGGACCTTACTATAGGTCAGAGGAAGCAGTTGGTTGAAGAAGTGCTATGGGTTACAGTGTGATAGGTGGGTTTACTGTATCGACGTTATCAATGACCAGGCAGTATGTATCAGCACAAGGATTTTGGCCAGCAAAGTGGTCAAGAAGAACCACCCCTTCCAATGTAACTCGGGGGTGATTACATGCGCAAAGAAATGGGAGGAGGGTGTACAAATGAACTGGTCTCTCTTTTTTATGAACAAGTTGGTGGAGGATGCAGTGGAAGTAGAGGAGGGAGAGTTGTGGTTTACATATAGTTTGTTGTTGATCTTGATCACACTCGTGGCTTGGATGGATCCAGTCGACTATCAAGGCATCGAAATAGAAGCGGTGAAAGTATGTAAGGGTGCATGTTACCAAAATATCTGGTGGGTAAAGGAACCTAAAAGAATGGAGGATTGTGTAATCCAATTTTAGGTCTATTGGGAGGGGCTACACACGGTAGCTGTGAAAGTTCCCCAATTATTTGAGGAAGTTGTGACAAAGTATCAAAGGATTTTCTAATTTGCAATCATCCCACATGCCATTCATGTGCACGCGCGGAATGACCCAGACAAGAAATGGTTGCCAACGCCTTACAATTTTTTTGATGGGGAATTAGAGGTGATTATTAATTATTTCCCTGTAGCATGGAGAGAACTGGTCAGTTTCGAGGAAGTATCAACATGACCCCTAGCGGATGCACGTTTTTATCCAATGCATAAGGATGACCAGCAGAGTCACCATGAATCTGATATAGAGTCGACAGAGACACCCACTGACCCGGAAGCAGAGCACACATTTAACAAGTCAAGGAAGAAGAAATGGTATGAATAGGGTGCGACCAGTAGTGCAGTGCCAGAGATGGAAGCACAATTAAACCAGCTTGTCAAGGCATTTGCAAATGCAACAGATGAAACAATAAAGGAAATGAATAAATGTGCACAAGAGGGATTTTTTGAGGTAATAACAAAACTTGATTCTTTGTATGATGTTGTTTTTAAGAGAGTGACAAAAGGAACACCTGGGAAGGACTTAGCTGAATCAACACTGGGACATGGGTTTGAAATGTTCAAATTCCCTCGACTGTGATTGAGACCAGCAATGAGTATTTGAAAACCTTGTTGGCACTTGGGCAGACCCGGGTTAACGCTTTATACGTCGCACCAACAAAAGACCCACTGTGTTGGCCCTTTCGGCAACAACCTACGCGCAGGTTGCAGTCTCACCCGAAACAGCAATGGGGTGCCGCAGAATCAGGTTTCTGCATGCAAAGAGGGGGATTACTGTACCTTATCCTTTCTAAACAATTATTATTCAACTTCCTGTTGGCTTATCATTCATTCACATATAACTTCACAGCATAATAAACAAACCAAACTTGCATAACCCACTACAGGGAATTCACAGCGAAGCTTTAGTATTAGCAGAGATCTTATATTAT